>CM056059.1:118360483-118912983 GCA_029574335.1 Rana kukunoris | reverse complement strand
GCCGCCCCCCAAAATAAATTCCCACCGGCCGTCACTGGTAATGACACTCAAAGCAGGGCCGATCCTAGGGTCACAGACGCCTGGGTGCAGAAAAATTTCCGGCGCCCCCACATGGGCATGGTCATCTTACTAACTCCTCCCCTTTACAAATGTTTCTATGGCTACAACTTCAACACAGAGATGCTCCCTTAAAGGGGTGTTCCAGCCAAATGTTATGTTTATTAAAAGTCAGCAGCTACAAAAAGTGTAGCTGCTGGCTTTTAATAAACATTCACTTACCTGCTCCAGCGTTCCAGTGACGCGCCGGCCGGGGCTCCGCTCCTCTCCCCCCTCCCCGGCCGGCGTCTTTATTCTAACTGTGGGCACTCGCCTTCGGCTTCACGGCTGGGCAGGCGGGCACCCACTGCGCATGCGCGAGCGGCACTGCGCATGCGCAAGCGGCACTGCGCTTGCGCGTGGCGTGGCCCGCCGCTGATTGGACAGACGATCTCCTAGGACCTCTCACGTGTCCTAGGCGATCGCCTACAGGGAGGGGCTGCTGTAGGCAATTAAGCTTAATCACCTTATCAGCCCCTCGGCGGAAGGAGGAAGTGGGACAGGAAGTCCCACTCCTCCTGAAGCCCTCACTCCCCCCCCCCCCAAAAAAAATGACATGCCAAATGTGGCATGTAAGGGGGTGAGGAGTGGGATAAGCGGAAGTTCCATTTTTGGGTGGAACTCCGCTTTAAGAAGTCTTCATTAGTGTCCCATATCAGAGTCCCCCCAGCAGGTGTCCCCCATCAGAACCCCCCAGCAGGTGTCCCCCATCAGAGCCCCCCACAGCAGGTTTCCCCCATCAGAGCCCCCCTACATCAGGTGTCCCCCATCAGAGCCCCCCCACAGCAGATGTCCCCATTGATCAGTACTTGTCCAATAGATCCATGTAGCTCGGGCGCGCTGGGAGCAGAAGCACATTACAGGGGGCGGGGCATATGTGGCATCTTTGGTTACTTGGAGGGTGGCACTCGGACAGCATTTCTGGGAGTGTCACGGTATGATTGGTAGCAGCTCCGGCCAACCCAGAAGCCTCTCATCACACCGCCTATGGGAAAAGAGCCGACAATCACAGAGGGGGTGAGGCAGACAGGGGACAGAATTAATTTGTGGATCCTAGTGCCGGAACATGTTCTAGTTCTAAGCTCCGCTGTGGTACCCAACCCGGATTCCGGGGACGGCGGGAGGTATGCGCTCTTGTCAGTTGCCAGCGGAGAGAGCAAGCGGGATGGGGAACCGCAGCACCCGCTACATGCGCTCCGCCTCTAGACACAGACAAAGAGGAGGGAGGGGAGCACTTTGGAGCTTCAGTGCCCCCACCTCTTCGGCGCCTTGGTGCGGAGCACCCCGTGCACCCTGCCTAGGATCGGCCCTGACTCAAAGTTAGCAGTCTGGCCCCAAAGGATTGCAAGGCCGGAAGGAACAGAGCCTCCTCTTACTGTTGGAATGTCATATCTTTGTGAAATGACCACCTACTGAGCGGATTTACCCCGACTTTAACTCAATTCACTGGGTTCTACTTTGTCTGACATTCACAAAATGTTTATTTTCAAAAAGCCATCATGTGGTGGGGCAAAAAGGCACTCGTTATATTTTAATACGTTTCTTTGCCGGGGAGAAGCATGTTTACCAGCTGTTGCTGGTTTACAATAAGACTCTTGGCCATTTTAAAGAGTGATGAGTTGACTGTACACAATCTTCAATAAATATTTGTCTCGGTCTCTCTGTGTATTTGCCAGGTGTGGGCCTCGGGTTGGCATTTCACAATATAAATAAACAGATTTGAAAATACCGGTACAGAATTTGTCATTTAACCCTTGGGCTTTCAGCATCAAAGTGTTGTGGAATGATCAAAGGAACTGCGTATAGGATCATAAAGCAGCTAGATTGTAAGGCATTGCATATTTACATACTGTGTGTGTGTATATATACATATATACATACAGGTGCATCTCATAAAATTTGAATATCATGAAAAAGTTCATTTATTTCAGTAATTCAATTCAACAAGTGAAACTCCTATATTTTATATAGATGCGTTACACAGAGTGATATATTTCAAGCATTTCTTTTAATTTGGATGATTATGGCTTACAACTAGTGAAAACTCAAAATTCGGTATCTCTAGATAATTGGAATATTACACTCCACACATTATTGCATCGCTTAGGCGGCGTACACACGAGGGGATTGTCCGCTAAAACGGTCCGATGGACCGTTTCAGCAACATTCCGCTGTTTATGGGCTAGCGGACAGATTTTTACCCGACAGATTTCAAGAGCTTTGAAATCTATCCGGTGGAATCTGTCCGCCCGACATGTCTGTGGTTATAAACTTACCAGCAGACATTCGGCCCCCACCGCCGCCGCGCCGCTGCCGAATGGATTCGGCGCATCGCGGAAGTTTTTACTTCCTGTGCGGTGACGTGGCGGTGACGCGGCGGCGTCAACGTCACCGCCGCGTACCGCGCCGTCCGGCGGCGGGGAATTTGATCCGATGGTGTGTACACGCCATCGGATCAAACTCCCGATCGGAATATCCGATGGAAATGGTCGGGACCGTTTTCATGGTTGTCCGATCGTCTGTACGCCGCCTGACATTGTTAAATGGGAGAAATTTGTTTATTTTTTTTAAGAGGGTGTACCTGTATATCTTTGTTTTCTTCTTTGTTTTCTGTCTATGACCCGCGCGGGAATAGCGGGTATGGTTGGGTATCGTCATAATATCCAGCGCCGCACTGTCTCCTGGAAGCTCTGTGTCATTATTCCCAGGAGTCAGTGCGGATGCCTACCGCAAATTTGGAAACCGGAAGTGAAGCAATGGCGACAGTCTTCGTTTTCCATCACAACGGGGCGGGAACTTCCGACGACGCCACCTGTCGTGATGGCAACGTGGAAGTTTAAGGTGCTCCGCGCTCCGTACAAACTGAGCCTGCACTGGGAAGAGCATTGAATACTGGTAGCTCAGCATTCACCACATCCAGGAAGTTTATGCTTGTGGGCAGGGCCGCCATCAGGAATTATGGGGCCCCTTACACAGCTTCAGGAATGGGCCCCCTGGAGCAGAGAATGAGGGGGTGCTGCCGCCTCAAATTGAAAAGCGGAGGGCTGTCAGTAATTGAGAAGGAAGCGGGGGGGAGCCGTGAATTGAGAAGCGGGGGGTGCTGCCATCACCAATTGAGGTCGGAGGGCTTTGGGTGCTGACGAACAAAAAAAAAATGTGGGGAGGGATTGCCCTGGGGACCTCTGGGCCCCTTACAAAAAAAAGAAATAAAAAAAATATATAGAAAAAATTATAAAAAAAAGGGGGTTAGCCATCCGGGGGCCCTGGGACCTCTGGGCCCTTTAATAAAAAGGTAAAAGAAAAAAAAAGAAAGAAAAAAATATATTTATAAAAAAAAGGGAGGGTTGCGTTTCGGGGGCCCTGGGGACCTCTGGGCCCTTTAATAAAGAAAAAAAATGTTTTATTAAAAAAAAACAAAGGGGTTGCCATCTGGGCCCCTGGGGACCTCCAGGCCCCTTGCAGGTGTACTGCTTGTACCCACCTGATGGCGGCCATGCCTGTGGGTTTCACATGCCCACAAGCAAGATGAAACCTGCCAGCAAAGGATTTTATAACTACGTTTTTGCTACCAAACCGGACAACGGGGGTTATCTGTTGCCAATGTGAGTGTATGTAGTGGTCTAAATTGTTTAAAAAAAAAAATTGTATTGTCGGCGGACCTCTACTTTAACCACTTGACCACTGGGCACTTAAACACCCTTCCTAACCAGACCAATTTTCAGCTTTCGGTGCTCTCACAATATGAATGACAATTACTCAGTCATACAACATTCTACCCATTTGAAATTTTTGTCCTTTTTTTCACACAAATAGAGCTTTCTTTTGGTGGTATTTGATCACTTCTGGGTTTTTTATTTTTTGCGCTATAAAAGAAAAACGACTGAAAATTCTGTAAAAAAAAAAAAAACTTGTTTCTGTCATATTAGTGGGTTATTTCTCACACACAGCATATGCATACCACAAATTACACCCCAAAACACATTCTGCTATTCCTCCCGAGTATGGCGATACCCCATGTGTGGGACTTTTACACAGCGTGGCCACATACAGAGGCCCAACATGCAGGGAGCGCCATCAGGCGTTCTGGAACACCCAGACCAATTCTGACATTTCTCTCCTACATGTAAAAATCAACACTTATTTGCTAGAAAATTACATAGAACCCCAAAACATTATATATGCTTTTTTAGCAAAGACCCTAAAGAATACAATGGCGGTTGTTGCAACTTTTTATCGCGCACGGTATTTTCGCAGAAATTTATTGAACGCGTGTTTTTAAAAAAAACTGTTTTGTGCTAAAAAAAAAACAAAACAAAACAGTAAAGTTAGCCCAATTTTTTTCATAATGTGAAAGATGAAGTTACGCCGAGTAAATAGATACCCAACATGTCACCCTTCAAAATTGCGCACACTCGTGGAATGGCGCCAAACTTCGCTACTTAAAAATCTCCATAGGCGGTATTGCAGAGTATCGCGCAGGGTATTGCAGAGTATTGGGGTATTGCAAAGTATCATGCAGGGTATTGGGGTATTGCCGAGTATTGGGGTATTGCCGAGTATTGGGGTATTGCAGAGTATTGGGGTATTGCAGAGTATTGGGGTATTGCAGAGTATTGGGGTATTGCAAAGTATCATGCAGAGTATTGGGGTATTGCCGAGTATTGGGGTATTGCCGAGTATTGGGGTATTGCCGAGTATTGGGGTATTGCAAAGTATCATGCAGAGTATTGGGGTATTGCCGAGTATTGGGGTATTGCCGAGTATTGGGGTATTGCCGAGTATTGGGGTATTGCCGAGTATCATGCAGAGTATTGGGGTATTGCCGAGTATTGGGGTATTGCCGAGTATTGGGGTATTGCCGAGTATTGGGGTATTGTCGAGTATTGGGGTATTGCCGAGTATTGGGGTATTGCCGAGTATCATGCAGAGTATTGGGGTATTGCCGAGTATTGGGGTATTGCCGAGTATTGGGGTATTGCAAAGTATCATGCAGAGTATTGGGGTATTGGCGAGTATTGGGGTATTGCCGAGTATTGGGGTATTGCCGAGTATTGGGGTATTGCAAAGTATCATGCAGAGTATTGGGGTATTGCCGAGTATTGGGGTATTGCCGAGTATTGGGGTATTGCCGAGTATTGGGGTATTGCCGAGTATTGGGGTATTGCAAAGTATCATGCAGAGTATTGGGGTATTGCCGAGTATTGGGGTATTGCCGAGTATTGGGGTATTGCCGAGTATTGGGGTATTGTTGAGTATTGGGGTATTGCCGAGTATTGGGGTATTGCCGAGTATTGGGGTATTGCCGAGTATTGGGGTATTGTTGAGTATTGGGGTATTGTTGAGTATTGTGGTATTGTTGAGTATTGGGGTATTGTTGGGTATTGGGGTATTGTTGGGTACTGGGGTATTGTGGGGTACTGGGGTATTGTGGGGTACTGGGGTATTGTGGGGTACTGTGGGATTGTTGGGTACTGGGGGATTGTTGGGTACTGGGGGGATTGCAGGGTACTAGGGGATTGCAGAGCTGGGATGTTTTGAGGGATGGCTGGATCTGTGACTGCATTTGTCACAGATCCAGCCACAGCTCAGCTGCTGACACCCCGCTCCCCCCCCCTCTCCTCGCACACTGTACCGAACGGTACAGAGCGGAGAGCGAGGAGAGGGAGGAACCGGCGTCATCAAATGACGCCGGTTTGTTTACAAGTGATCGCGCCGTCATTCGACGGCGCGATCACGTGGTAAACGGCCGCTATCAGCGGCAATTTACCGTGATCCGTGATGCGCCGGGTCTTCTAGACCCGGCGAGCACGGACACTTTCGCGAGCGCGTCCCAGGGGACGCGCAATCGCGGAAGTGCACGAGGACGTCCCAGGGACGTCGTGTCAAAGCAACTCCACCGCGCCGTAGCAGTAAAATGCTTATGGCGCGGTGGGGAAGTGGTTAAGAGCCCTTTCACACTGAGGAGTTTTTCAGGTGGTTTAGAGCTAAAGATACCGCCTAAATACCGCCTGAAAAACTCCTGCCCTGCAGTCTCAGTGTGAAAGCCTGAGTGCTTTCACACTGAGGCGATGCGCTGACGGGACCGCTCCAAAAGTCCTGCCAGCAGCATCTTTGGAGCGGTGAGAGGAGTGGTGTGTTTACCATTCTTCCACTGCTTCTTCCCATTGAAAACAATGGGACACCGCGGCTATACCGCCAGCAATGCACCTCTGCAGAAGCGCATTGTCGGCAATATTAACCCTTTTTCGGCCGATAGGGGGGGTTAAAACCACACTGCTAGCGGCCGAATACCACGGACGGTATAGTGGCGCTAAAAATAACGGTGCTATACCACCACCGCACCTCCTGCCCCGGTGTGAAAGAGGCCTAATACAGAAATGTTGGCTTACTGAAAAGTCTGTCCATGTACAGTATAGTATGCACTCAATACTTTGTCGGGGATCCTTTTGTATGAATTACTGCATCAATGCGGCGTGGCATGGAGGTGATCAGCCGGTGGCACTGCTGAGGTGTTGGAAGCCCAGGTTGCTTTGATAGTGACTTTCAGCATTGTTGGGTCTGGTGTCTCTCATCTTCCTCTTGACAATACCCCACAGATTCTCATGGTGGTTCCGGACGCCACCAGCCGACGTCACACGCATATGCAGCAGACCGATCTCCGCCATCTTTAAAAAAACGCTTAAAGATGGCGGACACAGGTTTTCTGCACATGCGCGTGACGTCATATGGTAGCATTCGCACATGTGCATTGTTCGGAACCACTGGTATCCCCCCTGGGAGACGTCCGTCCTGATGGATGAACTTTCATAGATGGTGGAGGCGGGTTCATTTTGCATGTGTGTAACGTCATCGGCTGGTGACATTCGCACATGCATGGCGGATACAGCTTGTCCACGATCCGCCGGTGACAGGGGGGGGCAAATAATTCAGGGGGGGGCAAATTATTTGGGACTGTCAGGCCATGCCACAGTGCCTGCTTTCAGCTGTGGGATGCCTGTAAGCACTCATTGGGATCCTATTGGTAAGCAACTTGGGGGATTGGATATTTTATTGAAGAAACCTCCATATGTGTGATTTTGTCTAATTTCTATCCTTTTGGTGTTTTTTTGCCACAAATTAGGACATTGGGGCTGTTGTGATGGGAAAGACCCTAGTGATATATCCATCTTTGCTAACTGTGTATTTACAATGATATTGTAGTTCATCCAATCTGGAGAGACATCCCTGGATTGCATTACCATTTCTTATGTGTCGTTTTGGATGGGTCTAGAGATACTGGACAGCAATTCAAGGTACTCGAGGCATCATGGGGACATCTTATGTTTATTGGCAGTATTCATCTTTTGGATAGCTTCCTTTACCTTACTGCAGTCCTCCTTCACTTACCATATCCTTCCATTTTGCTTTTAAATGTCCTTATTTCTTCTGAGAAATCCTCACTTCCTGTTCTTCTGTCTGTAACTCCACACAGTAATGCAAGGCTTTCTCCCTGGTGTGGAGTGTCATGCCCGCCCCCTCCCTTGGACTACAGGAGAGTAAAATTGTACCTTTACAACCCCTTTAAGGCCAAGTTTGCAGCATCTGCATTTGCAGATTTTGATCTTCCCATTCGGATGTTCGGTTTCCAGATGACAGGTGTGATCAGAGACTGCACGGAATGTCTCCATCAGATAACTGTGTGATCAAGGCAATAAAGCGACTAAGTGCTATGAAAATAATGAACTGAACTTTAACCATCCCCGAGTCCACAGCAGTAAACACTTCCTGTTCTCCGGCTGCCAATTGAAATTGGGCTCACTAACAACAAAGCCATTGTCTGATTTATTGATAGTAAAGTAAATCTAAACCCAATTACTACAAGCTCATATAAACTCGTATTAACTATACATGAAAAAATCTTGCGAGACACCCAAAACACCAACAAACTATTTAGTGTATAAGCCGTTAAAAAATATAAATGTATAAAAGTGATAACTATTGAAAGAACAGCTGCTAACACTGATCACATCCCTATATACATGTGCAAATCAATGAATGTATAGCAAGTGCAGAGCCACAGACACATCCGCACAGCCTCACATCTAAATATCTCGATCTCCTAAATCTCTGTAGAGCCCTAGTGCCTTCACTGCCCTACGCGTGTCGACACAGGGTCACGTGTCTTCCTCAGGGGTATCCTGTGTCGACATGCGTAGGGGAGGGGCTAGGACGGTGAAGGCACTCGGGCTCTACAGAGATTTAGGAGCTGATCGAGATATTTGTATGTGTGGCTCTGTGTCACACAGTTAAGCCTAAAGCTTTCCATAGTGTGGTGCGCTGGAAGCACCTACACCATGTACCCTGTACATTTTAAAATACAAATGTACCAGTTTTAAAACATTTCATGCACTATTGGGGTCTTTCTCTCTGAATATACTCTGTTTCTGTTATACGGAGGAGGAAGCTGCGAGAGGAGTTGAGGAGCCAGCTGTGTTGGATATCTCATTGAGTCCTGGGGTGGCTCACAGGCGCTGTTTGACCCTGCTTAGTTTGGGGGTCACACTCCTAGACAGGGCTGGACTGGGACAAAAATATGGGCCTGGACTTCATCCAGACTGGCCCACTTTGACAGGTCTCTCCTATGGCCGCCAGACAACTCACACCCCCTCCCTAACCACTAGCTGTTCTACTTTATTAGAGTAGAATGGCTGGTACTGGTACTCTTATAGGCAGTACCAGTGGGGAAGGAAGACATTATTTCACCCGGGGCAAAGAATCAGTTCGGTGCCCCCCTCACCCCCATTGGACAAGATTAAACAGAAGTGAGAAACTCCCAGGCCATAGCTGTTAAGTCCCCTCCCCAGTGCTCCTTCTGGTCCCCCTATGCTCCTCTGTTGTTGTCCCTGCTCCTCTGGTCCTTCCCCTGCTTCTCTGTTCCCCCCCCAGGTGAGCACTGCGGGGAGGAAGAGACAGAGGAGCGGAGAGGGGCGGCGGTCCGCTGTCACTGAAGCTGGCCCACTGGAGGTGAGCTTATACCCATCGGAGGGGGGGGGGGGAGAGCACGATTGAGGTGATCTGCTTGTCCTTATATTAATAATTTTTCACAATTAAGATCAAGCTGTTCGTCAATCAAATATTTGCTTGAGGGACAATTTCTTGTTTTTGTTTTGTTATGTTTTGCTCATTATGCACTTTGCATCTGTTAATGGTTTTTATCGATTGTGTTTGTCAGATACACTTTGGTTATTTCATGAATTAGCGCTGCACTTTTTTTATATTCATATTAACTATGTTAATGTCAATGTAAAAGTTGTTTTCCAACTTTAATAATCTGCAGCTTTTGTTAAAGATTACTTGGTCATCCTGACATGAAGGTCCTTGGTAGGACACTTCCTGTTAGAGGGTGATAACTGTCTCTCAATTGCTCTTCTGTGTTGTCACCATGTCATATGCACCTCTGGTAGAGACTACAACTGGCTGTGCCGAAACACAGACGTAGTCCACCTTCACACTGTCTGGAAACCTCTTTAAAGTGGTTGTAAACCCTTTACAACCACTTTAATCTACAGGCAAGCCTATAATTAGGCTTACCTGTAGCTGAACTGGATATCTCCTAAACCTGCATGGTTCAGGAGATATTCCTGTATTTGCATTTGCCGACGTCATGCGGCACATGCGCACTTGAGCCAACTGAAGCAATGGCAATATGTGGCGTTGCTTCAGTTGTACTGTGCTGTTCCCGCGCGCATGTGCAGGAGTGACGTCATCGCGACTCCGGCAAATTACAGCGCTGGAGCCGTGACTCCCGGAAGTCACTCCGGGACAACATGACGGCAGGGAGAAGCGGACCGCTGATGGGGCTTCGATCTGAGGTAAGTAATATATATACATACATACACACATACATACGTATGTATGCTATTCATACTAGCTGATTATTCCTTTGTCTTGCAAGGTTTGTATTTTCCCCATTTTTGATTGGAGGGTTTACTTCCTCTTTAACTGCTTGCTGACCTGCCGCCGTCATTTTACTGCGGCAGGTCGGCTCTCCTGGACGAGAGCCCGTAGCTCTACGTCGGCTACTTTTGCGGGCACTAGGGGGCGTGCACACCACCGGGGGCCAGTGCGCGCTCGCCCCGAGTCCCGAACGCGTGCCAGGCGGGCACGATCTCCGCCGGGCACCCGCGATTGCTCGGTACAGAGCGAGGACCGGGAGCTTTGTGTGTAAACACAAAGCTTCCGGTCCTGTCAGAGGAGAAATGCTGATCTTCTGTTCATACAATGTATGAACAGAAAATCAGTGATTTCCCCTAGTGAGTCCACCCCCCATACAGTTAGAACACACCCAGGAACATACTTAACCCCTTCCCCGCCCCCTTGTGTTAACCCCTTCACTGCCAGTGGCATTTTTATAGTAATCCAATGCATTTTTATAGCACTGATCGCTATAAAAATGCCAATGGTCCCAAAAATGTGTCAAAAGTGTCCGAAGTGTCCGCCATAATGTCGCAGTACTGAAAAAAACGCTGATCGTCGAAATTACTAGTAAAAAAAAATATTAATAAAAATGCCATAAAACTACCCCCTATTTTGTAAACGCTATAACTTTTGCGCAAACCAATCAATAAACGCTAATTGCGATTTTTTTTGTTACGAAAAATATGTAGAAGAATACGTATCGGCCTAAACTGAGGAAAAAATATGTTTTTTTATATATTTTTTGGGGATATTTATTATAGCAAAATGTAAAAAATATTGCATTTTTTTTCAAAATAGTCGCTCTATTTTTGTTTATAGCGCAAAAAATTAAAACCGCAGAGATGATCAAATACCACCAAAAGAAAGCTCTATTTGTGGGAAAAAAAGGATGCCAATTTTGTTTGGGAGCCACGTCGCAGTTAAAAGCAATGCAGTGCCGAATCACAAAAAGTGCTCTGGTTATTGGGCAGCAATATGGTCCGGGGGTTAAGTGGTTAAAGGTCACCTGCCTCCACGGAGAAGCCGCCACTGACAGCTCAGCGTGGGACAGGACCGGCTTCAGAAACATTACGTGTAGCAATTTCTTCTTTACAGGGCTAGGTAGGTTAGTTTTAGATTGTGGATGCCTTTAGATTTAGGGTGAACTTTAGGTGAACTTTAGTCCTTATGTGGGCTGAGTGGTATATGCCCTGTTCAGTGTCTCTTGCTGGACTACTCAACCACTCCCACTCTCTACAACATAAAGGCTAATTATTCTGTAGTCCAAGATAAGAAATAGTTTTGCTAAGCAGATTCATTGAGATTACATAGGAAGTGTGCAGAGGACACAGGACAACATCATTTTTTTTTTTTGCACTTTTAGCCTAGGTTCACAATGGAGCGATTAGTCATGTGATTTGAGAGATCAAATTGCATGACAAGTCACAGCCTATTGCCAGCAATGGCACTGTTCCAATCTGCGGACCCCCATGCATGCATGTCCATGTATGTATACTTCCGCCATTGTATATCCAATACCCATGCTTTTTAAATTCATCCTTTGCCATTTTGATGACCTGAAATTAGTTTTTTTATCAAATATTGTTAGTTTATGTATTGCTTTTGTATTTTAGATTACAGTATAAAAAAACATACAGTGAACTCTCCCTGAAGAAGAAGTTCCGTCTCCATAACGCGTAGGAATTTCTTCATTGTATGATATGTATACCTATGTGTATTTTCACGAACTGCATTTTCCATTGTTATATGGTCGCATGTTTTATATGATTTAATACTTTAATCAATTCTTTGTTTTCTACTTTGTACAATAAATATACTATTTTTTTTTTACCCTTTGTGGTTATACAATCTGTGCCTACAAAGTCCAGCCCTTGAGGGGAAACTTTTTTTCTATATTTAGTTCAGGATGTTGACCAGTATCGCAACAGAAAGTTTTTTTATAAACCATGTCCCTTTATTTTGATATGTAGTCCAACATAAGAACTAGGAGGCTAAGCAGACCCATTGAGATTACATAGGAAGTGTGCAGAGGACACAGGACAACATCAAAATTTTCTGCACTTTTAGCCTAGGTTCACATTGGAGCGATTTGTCATGCGATTTGAGAGATCAAAGTGCATGACAAGTGGCAGCCTATTGCCAGCAATGGCACTGTCCCAATCGGTGCGATATTGATTTTGCGGCACAGCATTGATTTGGAAACGTAGATCCTGCACTACTTTTGCCGATTTCAGGTGCGACTTCAATAGACATCTGTGTATGAAGCCACACAGGTATCTAGTAGCACCTGAAATCGCACTGACCTTGCTACTCTAAGTGAAGTAGCGAGATTTTAAAGTAGAATCAATGTGAACCAGGGCTTAAACAGATTTAACAAAAGGCATTCAAAAGGTATATTTCGCAGACCAAAAGTTCAATGTTAGGATTCACATACACTTCAAATACAACATGTTCAGTTTTTTAATCTCAACATTTATTTTCTACATACAACAATTTAAAATATTCATGACAATCATTATTGCTACATCTGAAACATACCCCCATTGAAAACCATTTTTTTTTCCTGTAGAAAATCTTAAATTTGTACAAATACAGAATGAACAATTAACCACCAGTAGATAAAATATCATTCTACCAACAATATGAAGATTCTTCATTACATTAGTCTCCAGCTAAAATGTTTTCTTCTTAGTTTTGGAAAGAATGAGCAAAGATTAAAACCCGTGTTGGGTATTTACTGCTATCCGGGGGCCATTAGAGAGATTTACCCTCACAGTGATGACCACATCACAGTGACTGAGTAGAATTCTCAGACTGTGGCAACGTACTTGCAAATATTTTCTTTTTTTTTTTTAGAGTAGGGAATGGATACTCTAGTTTATTATTTATTCATAAATAATAGATTATCAATGTTTCATTTATTATTACATTTTTTATACGTCATCATTTATCTGTCTGTGTCCTTGTTGCAGATTTTCCCCCACTTCCGGTTTAGTAAAACCATTGTCTGTGGAACAGGAAGTGAGGGCAAATCTCTGTAACAGAGCCCCAAATAACATTAAAAAACTGTTCTAATCCTTCCTACCTCTATTGAAAACTTTTGAAAAATATCTTATGGCTTGACTCTAACTGGGTTTGGCCATACTGGATGTTTGATATGTTTCCAGATTAATTTGTGCTGTTTATTTTGTGTCATTACCTTGAAAAATGTTCATACTATATAAATCAACTACTGCGAAAAAAAAAAATACAACCTCGGCAAAAATAACTATTCCTTGTGTCCCTGTGTGCCTAATTGGCAGTTACAAATGTATCAATTAAAAATGTATTTTCCTGTGTTGGCACAGTTCATAAAACAACCCAAGTGAGATCATCTGTGTACTAGAAAGGTTCCTTATGCCGCGTACACACAATTGGAAAATTCCGACAATGTTGGCTCAAACTTGTGTTGCATACACGCGGTCACACAAATGTTGTTGGAAATTCCAACCGCCAAGAACGCGGTCACGTACAACACGTACGATGAGCCGAGATCAATGAAGTTCAATCTTGATTCTGAGCATGCATTTTTTTTTCCGCGCCAAAATTGCATACAGACGAGCGGAATTTCCGACAAGAACTTTTGCCGTCAGAAAATTTGAGAGCCAGCTCTCAAATTTTTACTGTCGTAAATTCCAACAGAAAATGTCCAATGGGGCCTACACACGGTCGGAATTTTCGACCAACAGCTCACATCGAACATTTCTTGTTGGAAATTCTGCGGCATTAGAGTGGGGAACTTAAAAATAGTTTGTAATCATGCCAAGTATCTACTCTAGAATTTTTATGTTAGCATTACACAACTTGTCGCATTTGAGGGACTTTTTCTTTTATAGCAAAACCATCATGGTGGTTGACATTCCAGAGGAGAAAAGGTGAGAGGAACTTTACAAGTGAACGCTATAAAACATTTTGTAAGGCATAGAAAGGCCTCCTTAACAAAAAGGCAGAAGGTGTTACTAGCTCCCAATTAAAATTTGTATCTACCCTATTCACAGCAAAAAAAAAAAACATTGCTAAGGCATGACAACCCCCAACCCATTACCTCCACTAGGTAACTCTGGAGTCTACTGGGCTCTCCTAAATGGTAAAATACTTCTAAACTATAAGACACTAAGGCCAAATTTAAAAAAAATATGGTTTCCATATGTTGAAATCTTTCTCCCCTCGAACTTTGACTGCCAACTTCTTGACCTTTAACTATTGTCCACAACTTAAGACACGGTCCCATAATGCCCAACCTTCACCCCTTCTCCTCTCTACTTAATTCCCTCTCTTCACTCCCATGCTGACTTTTACTGACCCCTGCCATTTCCATTAAATCTTCTGAGCTAATATTGCAAGTAGATATGTCCATGGCTGTAGATAAATGTCTTTGGCTGTTACCCCCAGGGCCCCTGGGCAAATTAAAGCTCTGGGGTCCCTACAATGGAGAACATTTGGGGGCATCGTGGGCTCAAGGACCAGCTGCTTTGGGGAAAATAAAACATAATATAACTTATTGAACAGAGAATATTGTGTAAGGGTTAGATGGGATTATGGAAACCAAGGTTCAAGCTCAGATTTCCTTTAACCAATTACAGATACAACAACATTTGAAAATATAATGACATTATTTTTAGAAGAAGTTTAAAGTGCAACTGTAAAGTTGTGAAAGTAGTGTTAAGGTGACCATGGATTTGTGAAGATAGACAAATGTGCAGCCACTGATGACATTTGTCTGAACAATTTGAACCACACTTGGGCCATGTGGGTATGCCCAAACGACATGTTTAAGCTTAATTTCAGGCTGTTCAACCTGTTCAAGATATAGGTATTTCCCTTAAGATCATCTAACCTGCTGCCGTAGTCATATTTTGCCTTTGGACAAAAAAAAAAATCCTTAACTTATGGCCAGCTTTACAATCAGTGGTTGGAGTGAGAGATGTCACCAGGACATCATGAATCTCCAAAATGGGTCCAAAGTTTTATTCAGTGATCATATTGTTACAGCAAATAGCAACGTTTCTGAACCACGCATGACATGCCTGATGAAGGGGTCCTGAGTGGCTCTGAAATGTTGCAATGCAGTCAGTAGTGGCACATGCCCCTATCTCATATTATAAAAGAGGACCATCCCAGCATGAAACAGAGCTTTCACAGTACTGTAAAACCTTGGTTTGAGAGTAACTTGGTTTGAGAGTGTTTTGTAAGACAAGCAAAATGTTTTAATACAATTTTGCCTTTATATACAAGCGATAAGAGTAGCGTCATGTCACAACTGAGAATACAAAAGAAGAGAGGAGCCTCTAAGAGTCGGTTCACACTGGGGCGACGCAGTCGCTCCGACTTAGAAATTTACTCCCTGTACAACTTCGGGGCGACTTGCATTGACTTCTATACAGAAGTCGTCTTGCAAATCGCCTCTAGAGTCGTCCGCAGGACAACTTGCAGAGCCGCCCCCGGAGTCATGCCGCCTGTGTGTGAACCGACTCTAAGTGTAGCAATATGGTTACATTTAATGAAGGTACAACATTTAACAACATATTTCTACACTTAGAGGTGCCTCTCTTCTCTTATACCTGGTAAAAAAAATGCTTTGCTATACAAGTGCTTTGGATTACAAGCATGTTTGTGAAACCAATTATGCTCGCAAACCAAGGTTTTACTGTAAATCTTAAATCTGCTGTACACAAAAACAGTTTGTAAAAGGAAATCCTTCCCTTTAGAATAATAAAAAAAATAAGTCTTAAAAATTGCACTGAATATGTGGATACAGTGATCTTCACCAATTACCGAAAATACAAATGAACATATCACAAAAGTTAATATAAGATCAATAATTATACAATACAATTCACATTTTTCTGTAAGAGAACTATCTATTCAAATAAAACAATAGTTTTAAAATACCTTCCCCTAAACTTATGAAAAAACAAAAAATACAAATATCAAACTTTTATCCAATGAATTGTCAGAAAGGTTTTTTTCTGGATTTCTTTTTTTTAATACCAAGTTGAAGTGTTTTTCTTCCTTTAAATTACGTTTCCTCAGATGATGAAAAATCCAGCACACACTTTGCTGGTTCCAAACAATGTAAAAGAACTGCCATTGTAACAGACATAAAAATAATAAAGTTGAAAGGCACATTATTGATTTTGGCAAAAAAGTTTAAGTCTGTGACAGCTCACAGACCGGAAACTACGGTAGTTTTTTGTCTTTCCTGCCCTTAGAAATGTAAAGCTCTTTAAAAGTAAGTGAGGGCAGGTCTCTAATGCTGGGCATAGTAGGTCAAATTAAGGAAAATTCCTGCTGAATTGGTCGAAATTTGAGCTGTAGATGGCCCTGTAAGCACCATCTGGCCCAACAAAAGTCCATTTGAAAAAATGGAGCTGGTTGGATAATCATCAGCCAAACAGGGATAGTCAACGGTGGAGATTCCAATGTCCACACTGCTTAGATAAGCCATGTATGGCTAGTTTAGGCAGGCATAGCCTATGAGATGCCAGACTTAATCTGCCACTCCACTACAGGCAGGAGGAAGGGGAGGACTCAATGCCTTGGCACTAGTCATGTGACCGGTTCTGGGGGGAAAACACAGGTTTAGTTGATTACAGCACCAGTCTTTCACATATTCTTACACTGTACTTGTTAAGTATTACAATATCAAAAAGTAGTTTTTAAAATATTTGTGCGCTTTAAAGGGTCTGTCATATGGAAAATGGTTGATACTGGGAGGTTGATCCTTTAGCTATTGGAAAAAGAAGGGTGTGTTGGGGGGGGGAGGGGGTAATAATACCCCACCAGGACTTTTTGTCAATTGTTAGATTTAGAGCGGGAAGTGGTTATATCCTTTTCCAATCTTATACTACTGCCCATAGGTGTGCACAGCCTATTGTGTTAGGGTGTACACCCCAAAGCTCAAACACACATGAACACCACCTGCTGTCACAGGGAGGAGGCTCTGGTGGTGGGAGGCAGTTCATTACAAGAATATTATGTTACACTCTAAATACGGGTGTAATGTGTTCCTAAAGTTGAACCTAGCCTTTAATATAAAGGGGGCATTTACACTAGCCACTGGTACCCCCAACCACCCAGCTGGTGCCATCCATGAATAATGCTAATGCACATGGCACACCCTGTCTGCTGTAAACCTGTTGAGGTAATTTTCCCCATGTCCTGTCCCCGTGCCACCAATGTCCTTACCACAAGCTGAACTTCCTATTTACCTTCTATGGAGTCCATTCTTCAAATATGCCTGTATACAAACTAATAGGGTGACAAAGACACTGGTCACTATTGGACTATCCAAAGGAATATATGAAGAATTGTTAGCATGCTGTTTATGAAGACAACAATGATTCTCATATATTGTATGGTGATTTGGTTCTACTACTACTGTAGGTAGTAGTCTTTGGTTCTTGCATAATGCATGTAATATTCTATTGGAACTACATGGTTAGGATGTGATTTCCTGTTTCTGTGCTGCTGTTTTCCAGGGCTTAGCCAGTGTCCAGCACCATCTTGACTGGTAAGAGTCAAATCTACAGAAGCTTTCCAGAAAGAATGCACTCCAGAGAAAGGGAAAAAGGAAGTTCTTCCTATAACAATGTCCTAATGGTCACCTGCACAGGAAGTAGGGGGAATTTCCCCTGGGACACTGAAATAAAAGCCAGAAACACATTCTAAATTTTCCACATTCTATTGAGGAAAAAAAACTGTTTTGGGAAGACTGACCCTTTCTTAAAAATGTATCATTTAAAGACATAGCTGCCTGCAACTGTGGTATAGGGTTGTAGGATATATGTACATTTTTTTATATAGGTGAATTCAAATAGAAATACAGGCAAAACAGAAGACTCACAATAAATATGTAAAATTAATAGCTGTGAACAGGCTTATCAGACCAACAAATTTCAGCTGCCATTGTAACCATGTGCCATAAATCCAGACAGTCTTTGTAGCCTATGACCACCAACCTGGTGCTCGGTTTTATTTTCTATGTACTGATGTGGGAGAAGGAAAGGGAGATTGAGTGATTTAGGCAACACACTCTACTTAAAACTTTTCTTTTCAGAAACTTAAAAGGCCCAGTAGTGGCACCATATCACCTGGAATTCTTCAATTAAAAATACGAACATTTAAGCTCCATCTAAAGCCATTTTTTGTATAGAATAGTTAGGAGTTAGAAGTCAGGTTTTTTATTGGTGTTTGTGCTCCTAGGAGGGAGATTCACCCTCGATATTTGTCCTTGTGACCATTATCAATCAAGCCTAATATTGAGAGAAAATCCAACATTTTGACTTGTCATAGAGCTGATATCTTGCAAAATAGACAACTGTCTTGGAAAAGGGTTCCTTCACTTTTAAGAGATCGTCCCTTACTTCCTGTTGTGTCTACGGGACAGGAAGTGAAGAGAAGAAAACCTGACGGGACATTCTTTAACCAAAACTATGCATAATTGGCATTTATATATAAACTTTAAGGGTGACTCTAGCCTTTCCAAACTCTTTCCCAAGGCCACTTTACCCCTCCCAGTTCATTTCACAGTCCATAAATGTGAACCTGACCAGCTAAAATAAAGACAGTGTGGGGGGGATTTTATTAGGCCCTTCTGAATCTTTAGTCAAGTGCATAAAACAGCTTTTTTCATTTTGTACAAAACATGTATTAAAGATCAACATGAACCAAAATGGAATTCTATTTTTAGGGAAGCAATATACCCCTCACCAAATCTTTGATGCAGTCTCAGATCGCAGTGAGGATATCTTACCCACCCCAACATGACTGTGATGGACTGAGCTCAGTTTTTCAGCCAAATTACTTTTGGGTGGAAAAGAATGCTTAATTCGTTCTTGTATCTCACATGGCCTGTAGTGGACAATATATGTACAACTCACAAGTAGGTGACACAAACATCCAGAAAGGGAACCTGTTAGAATAGTAATATGTTAGCTATTACGACTGACTTGGTTTAGTAAGATGCAGGCTCTGATGCATTGTCTTTATCCATGTCTCACTATATGGCCAAAAGCTTGATAGACACTTGACTAACACACCTCTATTATCTTGCTTGATAACCTACTCCTGAATCATAAATATTAATATGGAGTTGACATTCCTCCTCTCAAGTGCAGATATATCAATCTTCACTCTTCTGGAAACGCTGTTCACAATGTTTTGGAGTGTTTCCATATAAATTTATGCCCCGAGACGATGTCCTTTGTGTGACGAAACGTGTAGGTTGAGCGAGAGCTTTGCCACACTCCGCCTTGCACGGGCGTGCTTTCTGTTTTTAAAAATGTTGCCAGCTGGCTACTGTTTTTCTATGATATAGAGTCTGATGTTTGTTTAGACCTGTCATTTTTATCCAATAAATCTCCTGGTTTTACCGATGGCGGTTCCTTTTTGTGCTTTTTCCTTAGCTGTGAGAACCTTCTCTGTTACGACCCATCTGCTGGATCTCGGTTCTGGTCTTACATCTATGGTGTCTGTTGATACTGACACACAGAGATTACCATACCATTTGGGCTGAAGCTGCAGGAACACCAGGCTTGTGAGCCTCTTGCAATGGTGGGAGATCCGGATTACTCCGGGTTGGGTGACAAGCCATCTTAGCTTGTAAAGATGGTACGCCTTTAAGCTATGTGGTGGACTCACAGTGTCTCATGTCAACTGAAAGATTCATAACAGGGTGCAGCAGTGTTTCATCGTCTAAGGGACTGCTATACTAAAAACTTCATTATATACCATTTTACCATATAAATTTGTGCCCACTCAGTCAAAAGAGAATTTGTAAGGTAATGTACTGATAGGTGAGAAGTCCTGGATTGCAAATGGAGTTCCATCTCATCCCAAATGTGTTTAGTAAGGTTTGGTTCAGGAAAACTCACCAAACCATGTCTTTATGGAGCTGTTTTTTTGTCAAGCTGGAACAGAAAAGAAAGGAGCCTTCTTAAAACTGTTACCATAAGGGTGGAAGTGAACAATTGCGTATAAGGTAATTGTTTGCTGTAACATTACAAGTACTGATCACTAAAAACATCTGAACGCAATCATTTGGAGGGGTGTTCTCTTACTTTTAGCCATATAGTAGGTGTGATGGTCATGTGTTTACGAACCCTTGTCCCTATGGCATAGAACCAGTATGCACTCATTGAGATGCATGCATGTTCTTTGCCAGAGAATCACTGAGCAGTAAAGAAAGGTTGGAAAAGGATGACCTATGAGCCTGTACCTGCCAAACCATGTAAGCAATTGAGATCTTACTTCTTACTTACTTCTTACTTCTATCTTGGCAGGTTCCCTAGAAACGTAAGCCTATATGAATACTGTTTTGTCACTGGTGGCGGTAGATCTCCTATCTTGAACTCCAGATAGAAGTGACCTTGTTTGGTTGCAACCTCTGCCCCACTCCATCAATATCAATAAAACAGCTGTTTTGGGTGGAAATGGTCCTTAAACAAAGTTCCTGTTCCCATTACAATTAATTGCATGTTCTATTTTCCAGTCCAAAAGTCTTCAGGCTGCTAAAATGATGCAGCATTATTTGGTAAGAAGGCCCCAAGTCACAGAAAAACTGTGTACATATACTTTTCCCCAAGTAAGAGAAAAATAACTTCATTGGCATTACGTCTTCTGTGTTTTCTCCAAAGTCTTCACCATATAAATAAATAAGTTCCAGTTTTTTAGGGATGCAATTCAACTTTCATTTTCCCTCCAGCCGCGAGCATTTTTCCCAAACTTGTAGACCAGCCGTCTCCCATCCACACGTTCTAAGATCTCTCTTTTGTAGTAGTATCTGGTAAAGTAATAAGAATGAATGGTAAAGTGGGCAGTTTAATGTGTAACTTTGGGTAAAAATCAATTAATTAAAATCAATCAAATTGAACACTACTGACTAAAACTTGGATGCCATTAAAGTTCATGTAAAGGGCAGGTGTCACAATACTTTTGGTATTATATAGTATATATATATATATACTGTATATATACACACTATATAATATCAAAAGTATTGGGGCACTTGTCCTTTACACGCACATTAACTTTGATGGCATCCCAGTCTTAGTCCGTAAGGTTCAATATTGAGTTGGCCCACCCTTTGCAGCTATAACAGCTTCAACTCTCCGGGGAAGACTGTCCACAAAGTTCAGGAGTGTGTCTATGAAGATTGTTTGACCATTCTTTCAGAAGAGCATTTGTGAGGTCAGGCACTGATGTGAACGAGAAGGCCTGGCTTACAGTCTCCGCTCTAATTCATCCCAAGGGAGTTCTATCGGGTTGAGGTCAGGCCAGCCTAAGAGTTCCCTTTACTGGAACTAAGGGGCCAAGCACAACCCCTAAAAAGCAGCCCCATAGTCCACACCATAATCCCCCCACCACCAAATGATTTGGACTACTGCAGCAGGATGGCCCTTTAGAGCAAAATTACGTGCTTGCACATGATTTTTTCTTCCAGGTCTGGAGGGCGCCGGTGACCCGCTCACTCTGTGATTGGACACAGCAGGAGCCAATCACCGGTCCAGTGAACCCACGAATCGTTCCAGAGACAGATAGAACAGCTGTCTGCCTATGTAAACAAGGCAGATTGCCATTCTGTGACAGAAGAAGACAGAGATCATGGGCCAGATTCACCAAGGACTTACGATCAGTTACGCATAGATTTGGCCAAGATACGAGCGGCGTAAGTCTCCTACGCCTTCGTATCTTGGGTGTATATTTACGCTGGCCTCAAGGGGCGCTTTCGTAGATTTACGCGTCGAATATGTAAATTAGGCAGATACGCCGATTCACAAACGTACTTGCGCCCCCTACGCCGTTTACGTTAGGCTTACGTCCGGCGTAAAGTTACCCCTGCTATAGCAGGCGCAGGTAATGCAAAGTATGGACGTCGGAACAATCGTATCTTTTTACGTCGTTTGCGTAACTCGTACGGGAATGGGGCTGTCACAGGCATTGAGCCGGCGTAACTTAGGGGAAAAATTTGACGTGATACTGAGCATGCACGTGCATGCGCCGTACGATCAGCGCTTCATTTACATGGGGTCACGGCTCATTTCCATAAAACACGCCCACCTCATTACACATTTGAATTAGGCGGGCTTACGCCGGCCATTTTACGCTATGCTGCCGCAACTTACGGAGCAAGTGCTTTGTGAATAATGCACTTGCTTGTCAAAGTTGCGGAGGCGTATTGTAAATAGGAAACGCTACACCCGCACAAAAATATGCGCTCCTACCTGAATCTGGCCCCTTGTGTTTCTGCTAAGCAGGAACAAGGATCTCTGTCTTTTTACAGTACAAGCACCCCCCACAAAGTTAACAAGCACTCCCTAGGGACACATTTAACACTTTGATTGCCCCTGATGTTAACCCCTTCCCTGACAGTGTCATTAGTACAATGGCATATTTTTTAGCACTGTAATATTTATCACTGTATTGGTGTCACTGGTCCTCAAAAAAAGTGTCAAATGTGTCACTTAGTGTCCGATTTGTCCACAGCAATGTCGCAGTCCCACTATAAATGAATGATCACCGCCATAACTAGTAAAAAAAAATAAAAAAAAATTAATGCTATAACTTTGCGCTTATTGAGATTTTTTTTACAAAAATATGTAGCAGAATCCATATTGACCTAAATTGATGAAGAAATTTGATTTCCTAATTTTTTTTTATTGGGTATGTTTTAAAGCAAAAAGGAAAAAATATTGGTTTTTTTTTTTCAAAATTGTCTGCATTTTTTTGTTTATAGCTCAAAAAATAAAAACCTCAGAGTTGATCAAGTCCCACCAAAAGAAAGCTCTATTTGCGGGGAAAAAGAACATACATTTTTTTTTGGATACAATGTCGTATGACCGCGCAATAGTCAATGTGCCGTATCGCAAAAAATGGACGGGTCAAGAAGGGGGGGGGGGGGGAAACCTTCAGGGGCTGAAGTGTTTAACTCCCGGGTATCTACCTAACACATACTGTATAATTCTTTTTAGTGGACTGTCTCTTGGAATTTGTCTTTACTGTTGCACAGTGAGGGTAAGCTAATTATATTTAACTTTATAGAACCACTTTTTATATTCAGCATTTTAAAGTTCCTCCAACAATTTCCTCTACAATGCTTCTTGTCTGTATGATTGTTGGGATCTTTCCCAAATCCATAGGCTTGACTACTATTGTTAATAGGCAGGAAGGAGAGGAGCACATAAAGGATGGCATTAAAGCTGGATGGCATTAAAGCTGGATGGCATTAAAGCTGAGGTCCACACAAAAAGTGAACCTCCGCTTTTCGGAACCCTCCCCCCTTCGGTGTCACATCTGTCACCTTTCAGGGGGAGGGGGGTGCCGATACCTGTCTAATACATGTATTTGCTCCCACTTCTGGGAATAGACTCCCGCGGAATTCACGCCCCTTCACGACGCTCCCTGCTGTCTTCTGAGAAACACACAGGTCCCAGACAGTGGGGACCAATGAGGACGCTCCGCGCTACTCGCACATGCGCAGTAGGGAACCAGGTAGTGAAGCCGCAACTCTTCACTTCCTGATTCCCTCACGAGGATGGCGATGGGGGCAGCCGAGAGACGAGCGATTGCTCGGCTTCGGCTGCTGACATCGCGGGCGCCCAGGACAGGTAAGTGTCTATTTATTAAAAGTCAGCAGCTGCAATATTTGTAGCTGCTGGTTTTTAATATATATTTTTTTCGTGGGACCTCCGCTTTAAGATGCAGTCTGAAAAGAAAACAGGAAAACAAGCAACAAGATGATCTTCCTCTTACCTCATGGCACGGCTGAGTTTCTCATATGTCATACTGCTGTTGTTTTTCTTTTTCCCCCAGAGCTGAGCTACTGCCTCGGACTTTAGAAACCGAAACACTCCTTCTGATCGGTCTTCCCATCGTATCAGTCCAGGGTTTTTCTCGGGTGTGAGAAGAATGTCTCGGATGAACTCCCAAAGATGTGTTCCACGAGGGTCTGAAGAGAGAAGCACATTGTCAGTGAGATAAGACATTCACCAAGCCAAACCCATGAATGTCGTGCATACATAATGTGATTTGCAAATTAATTTCCTTAGCATAGGTTTGCAACACTTTGGCACATACGTGACTGCTGCTCTTCTCTGCCAATCCCTTCACTGTCTTCCCCTACCGCACTGTATAAAATTCAAAATGCTAACCACGACATACAAGGCCATTCCCAACATCGCCCCCATCTACAGCATTTTTGCTTGAATATAATTGGATGTTGAGAATAAGCAGAGTTTCACCCCATTCACTAAGTTCTGGGGAAAATTCCCTTGTGAAGTACAACTGTTCTTGAAAAATAAAGAATAATACAAGTATATGCACAAGGAACTAAACACAGTTTGCAAAATGAACAGCCTATTTGCCTTTAGTACATCAACCTCTGATGCCGCGTACACACATTTTTTAAAATGGTCATTAAAAACAATTATGTGTGGGATCCAGAGCATTTTTCTCGACGTGAAAAATGGGCATTAAAAATTTAGAACGTGCTATAATTTTTCTCGTCGTTTTTCACATTGTCGTTTTTCACATCGTGAAAAAGAGTCGTGTGTAAGCTTTAACTACGGGGAAAAAACGTGCATGCTCAGAAGCAAGTTATGAGACAGGAGCACTCGTTCTGGTAAAACTAGCGTTTGTAATGGAGATAGCACATTCGTCACGCTGTAACAGACTGAGAAGCACAAAGACTGAAAAGCGTGAATCGTCTCTCATCAAACTTTTACTAACACGAAATTAGCAAAAGCAGCCCCAAGGGTGGCGCCATCTGAATGGAACTTCTCTTTTATAGTGCCGTCGTACGTGTTGTACTTCACAAGGGAATTTTCCCCAGAACTTAGTGAATGGGGTGAAACTCTGCTTATTCTCAACATCCAATTATGTTCAAGCAAAAATGCTGTAGATGTACTGCGCCTTTCTCGAGCATTTTTTTTTTACGATTATGTGTAGGCAAGGCAGGCGTGACAAGAATCATGTCGAAAAAACTTAGTTTTTTATAGGACATTAAAAATGGTCATGTCTACACGGCCTGAGAATATTTACTGGGTCATAACGTTGCCTTCTGAAACACAACTTGTTTTTGTTCTCCTTTTCAACCAAAGAGTCTTTGGCGTTGATTTACTAAACACAAATAGGCTGTTTACTTTGCAATGTAATTTTCAAAGAGCTTAGAAAATTTGTTAAAATTTCACTTTGCAAAGAATAGCCAATCATGTGCAAAAAAAAAAAAAACCCACAAAAAAACTGTGGGCCAGATTCAGATACAATTACATTGGCGCACAGTATCAGAGATACACTACGCCGCCGTATTTTACCAGGCTATACGCCGAATTCTGGTAGATTTTGTCCCTTACGGTACGGCGGTGTAGTGTATTTCTCGCCGCGTAATCGAAATACGCGATTAGGGGGCGTGAAGCATTTAAATTAGGCGCGTCCCCGCGGCGATCGAACTGCGCATGCTCCGTTCAGAAATTTCCCGCTGTGCATTGCACGAAATAACGTCGTTGTGTCATTCGTTGTTTGAGTAGCGTCGTTTACGGACATTCCTATTCCTGGACGAGTTACGTAAAAAAATAAAAAAAGACGTTGACATTCGACACGGGAACGACGGCCATACTTAACATGGGCTGTCTAATATTAGACCAGCAAAAAGCTGGTATAGTTTTACGCAGCAAAAAGATGACTAAAGATGCCGTAAGAGATTGCGATTGACGTTCGTAATTTCGTGGATCGTCGGCAAAAGCTCATTTGCATACCCTGACACGGAAAACGATGGGAACTCCACCCAGCGGCCGCAAATTTTTTTTGCAGCGTAGATCCGAAGGCGTACGAACACGTAAGCCAGTCGGATTGAAGCCGCAGCCGTATTTTCATGGTTTGAGGTTTCAGTGTAGTGAAAAAACGCGCGTAATTTGAAAGTACTCCAGTCTAACGCGAGTTAGACATGAGTAAGGGCTCTGTGAATCTGGCCCTGTATTTTTTTCGAGCACATGATTGGATGATAAAAATCAGCAGAGCTTCATCTCTTTCACTAAAAATTCCCTTGTATGTAATTAATCAACTTTGTGTTCTTCAAGGAATTTGCCTTCCAATGACAAACTGGCTTTTTTGCGACACCAATTTCTAACAGTTAGGCCTCATACACACGACCGAGAATCTCGTCGTAAAAGAAACGTTGTTTTCCTCAACAAGAATCTTGTCAAGCTTTCTTTGCGTACACACTATCAAGACAAAATCTTGTCGTTCTCAAACGCGGTGACGTACAACATGTACGACGGCACTATAAAGGGGAAGTTCAATTCCACTGGCGCCACCCTTGGGGCTGCTTTTGCTAACACGTGTTACTGCGTGACTGCGTCTTAGTAAAAGTTTGGTGAGAGACGATTCACGCTTTCCAGTCTGTTCAGTCTGTTACAGCGTGACGAATGTGCTATCTCCATTACGAACGCTACTTTTACCGAAGGTGCGCTCCCATCTCATACTTTATTCTGAACATGCGCGGGTTTCTAAGCATACACACGAACGTGTTTCTCGTAGTAAACCAGCCCGACGAGAAAAATTACGAGGAAATTGAGACTCCTGACGAGAAAAAAGAGAGCATGTTCTCTTTTTTTCTCGTCGAGATCCACGACAGTTTTCTAGACGAAAAACATACACAAAAAATGCTCTGCCAGCATTCTTCTTGATGGATTTTGCCGAGGAAAACGGTTGTGTGTACAAGGCCTGAGTTACAATATATGCATGCCTGGTTTATCATTGCAGAGTCAGACCAAGTACGAGCTCAGGGACTGATATTTGAGTTGTGAATAGGTAGGTCAGATATTGGGTTGGTGCCAAGGCTCAGTTTAACGTTAAATCTGACAGCGGCTTCTCCGCCCCTGTACCTTGCACCCCCGATCATATCTCCGGTGTACATTTTTTGGCAGGTGAACAATCACTCACTGTGTTTCTTTGAGCCTGTTCTCTGAGGATAGTCCTGCAATTTCTTCACCTCTGATTCTGGGTATGTTGAACCTAAACAAAAAGAAAACATCATTGTTGTCTGATAAGCTGGACTGTGCCAAGGATGGCGTAATAGGGGCTGTGGAAAGTCTTGTACAGAATACAAAGGGTCACTTCAGGTATCACACCGTAAAGCATGCTCAACCCCCCTCCTCCTGCAAACTATTGCAACAGCTATCTTCCAATATGTCTTAAATATGTGTGTCACTGTGTATTTAACTGACAAATAATGTTCCTATTTTTCTTTATGGGCTGGGCTTACTGCAAAGGGATTTAAGACTAATGCCACGTACACACAGTCGGAGCTTGTTGTCGGAAAATCCAACCTTGTGTATGCTCCATCGGACATTTGCTGTCGAAATATCCGACAACAAATGTTTGCAAGCTGATTCTCAATTTTTAAGTTCTTGTCAGAAATTCAGATCGTCTGTAGCCAATTCCGACGCTCAGAATCACTGAATCATTGAACTTCCTTTTTCTCAGCTCGTCGTAGCGTTCAGATAGAAGTCACATACACTTCATCACTTTCTAGGGGAGCAGCTTAGCGCGGAATTGTTTTTTATATTTGCACAATCGTCGTAGCGTTGTACATGACCGCGTTCTTGGCGTTTTGGAATTTCCGACAACATTTGTGTGTATGCAAGACAAGTTTGAGCGAACAATCCATCTGAAAAAAATCTACGGTTTTGATGTCAGAATGTCCGATCGTGTGTACACGGCCGTAGGTGCAACAAGAGTTGCATGAGCTACCAAAGGGTATAAGATCTGTCAACTATATATGGTCTAGATCAGGGGTCTCCATAGTTCTAGACAAAGGGCCAGTTAACTATCCTTCAGACTTTAGGGGGGCCGAACTGTGACCAGTGTTGGTGTCAGTGAAAGGAATAATGTCTCATTGTTAATGTCAGTGGGAGTAATAGTGCCCCACTGTGTTGTTGTCAGTCGAAAAATGGTGCCTCATCATTAGTGGCAGTGGGGGGAACAGTGCCCCAAGGGCCAGATAAAGGCAAACAAAAGGCCAAATCCAGCCCAAAGATCAAGTTTGCAGATCATTGGTCTAGCTCCTTAAGGAGGAACTCCCCGACCTCCCCATTTTCTTTTTCCCCACTTACCTGATGGTGGTATCGGCACATTTCAGACACTCAACCATCCAATGGATCCAGCAATGACCCACTGAGATCATCTCATGCCCAGCCACAGCTCCGTCCTGTGCCGCCATGTCCCATCTGATGTCATCGAGAGTCTTAAGCCCACCCCCTCCTCCTGTTCTTCAATGAAAGCTTATGCCTCCCAGAATATGTGACGTACATGTCCCAGAAGGCACCGTGGGCAGAGTGCGCATTGTTCGCCTAAACATTATCATTCAGAGGTGCCTAGGCAGCAGGATGTTTAATGCAGCCCTGAAAACAGAACGGACCAACAGCAGATATAATGTAACTGTCCCAATTTCAGACACTTACTTGTAGTGTAATGAATGGGGGTCACTGATAGATTGTTCCGGCAGTACAGTTTACTATCGTATACATCTGTAAAACAATGAGAGTGCTAGTGAGATTCCCTCAATTTTTTATTCCTCATTTAAAATTATTTCAAACCTGACTGAAATGAAAAATAAACAGTGAATATCCTTCTATAATATGTAGAGGCCTCAATCCAGGAAAAAAATACCTTATACCTTGGTAATCCTTACAGAATTCCACCCTTGCCAAAAAGATCATTGGTATCATGCTGTTGGCTTTGCCAAATGGTGTTGACCTTGTTACTATGTATACACCACCAAATGGGAGGTCAAAGGCAGCGTGGTGCAGCGGCTTAGTTCCGAGTCCTCTCCCTAATGGCGGCTTCCAGATCTTCCCCTCCTCCTCCTAGGCATCCAATAGAATCGCCTGTCCTTTTAGCCAATCGGATGACCCGCTTCCTGATTGGCCGGGAGGAGGATCAGTGCTGTTGTAACACACCTGGATGGGCTCGGAGCGCACTCTCTGTGACCCAAGCCCACCCTATATTGAAGCCTATTAGAGTCTCTGGCTCTAATTGGTGCTTCGAAAAAAACAGCCCCTCCGCAACGGAATCCATTGGCCCGGTGTCCTGAAAGGGGCCAGACGCATGGATAAGGGAGGCGACAATGGACAGGGGGCGGAGGGGGGGGGGGGAATGGAGGAGAAAGGGTTGGCAATGATGGGGAATTAACTGGAGGGGTTTGGGGAGGGGAATGAAACCCATCAACAAGGGCACTGACTAACCTTTCACTTCAAAGGCCCAAGGCTTTGGTATGAGGTTGGGGATAAGTTACCCACAGGGACCAGATTTTAGAAAACTTTCTTTAGTGTCAGACGAGAGAGCTGTCAATTTATCATGATCCCATTTAGGCGTGTTTACTGGGAGCTTCCAGTGATATTACAAATAAAGACAATTTATCTGGCAACAGGTTTCGGGACATTTTGCACTTAAATTGTTTATTTTCTGTACTTGCTGAAAATGTTCTTAGCTTAATAAGTGAAAGCTAAAGCAATTACCATGTCCTTGTATATAACAGAGATACTCATAAGTAATTTAATGTAATTAAACATTGGCTGTTCTTTACTTACCGTCATAGCAGGCTTCATACAAGTATCCACTTTCCTTCCAGGGAGTGACTGAACTGTGATCTATGGACAACATATACTATGAATAAACACTCAGTAATTACGGGAAAATAGAGCGTCAGTTAGTATGATTTAAAAATAGCATTGTATCTTTGCTGTCGAATGCTGATTGTATGTCCTGTACCTAACCGCTTCAACTTTCATACCCTTATGGGCCATTTTGTACATTTCCACTTGCTTAATTTGCAATAATTGTAATTATTTTAGATGATAAGTAATACATTCATTGTTTACTAGTGCACAAACTAAGCTTTCTTTTGGCAATATTGTCTTGCAAAAAATATTTAATTTCTTATGTAATCTACAGCAAGTAAAGACAAATTGTTTTTAAAGTACGGTACATCCTTTGTGTTAGTTTTTTTAAACAGTAGATAGTATGAATGTTTTTTTATTTTATACAATATTGTGTTCTATAGTGACACTAGTCTATATTTCTGATACAAATATGCCAAAGTATTTTTGCAGATGAAAGTGTTTTTTTTTTTTTTCCAATGCTGAGCATTTTCTTTTATGCCACACTAAGGCCGCGTACACACGATCGGTTAAACCGATGAGAACGGTCTGATGGACCGTTTTCATTGGACCAAACCGATCGTGTGTGGGCGCCATTGGTTATTTAGCCATCGGTTTAAAAAAAGGGAACTTGTTTTAAATTTAACCGATGGATTCCTAACCGATAGAAAAAAAACGATCGTTAGTAGGCACGACCATCGGTTAAAAATCTACGCATACTCAGAATCAAGTCAACGCATGCTTGGAAGCATTGAACTTCTTTTTTTTAGCACATCGTTGTGTTTTACGTCACTGTGTTCTGATCCAATCGTTTTTTTAACCGATGGTGTGTAGGCACTACTGACCATCAGTCAGCTTCATCGGTTAACCGATCGCATGTACGCGGCCTAAAAGTAATCACAAATAAAACCAATGAAAACAATAAAAATTGAAAAAAAAAATACAAAACTTGAAACAAAAAATAATAGCTAAGCAGGGGCAGACTGACAACTCATGGGGCCCCCGGGCAATAGGAGATAATGCCCCCCCGGGCAATAGGAGATTATGGGGCCTCTGGGCAATAGAAGATTATGGGGCCCCCAGGCAATAGATTATGGGGCCACACAGTATACACACACAGACACACAATATACACACACAGTATATACACACACACAGTATACACATACAGACATTGAAAAGGTACTAAAGAGGTAGGGGAGCTATAATCTTGGGATTTAAAAAAAAATACACTGATTATTACACGCTGTCCCTGGTTTTACTGAGGCTGGCAACCCTGATGGGGGGCCCTAGTGGCATGGAGCCTTCGGGCAGTGCCCCAATGGTCAGTCCGCCCCTGTAGCTAAGCAAAAAAAGGGGGGGGAGTAGAATAGAGCTGATGAGGTTTAACTACAGGTTCATAAAGAGTTAATTAGAAATTATTTAAAAAAAAATAATATATGAATGAAATAGTAAAAACGATGAAACAAAACATTTTTAATTTGTATTTACTCAATGCCATCTGCAGACTATCTGCAGTTTGACAGAGACTCTTGCTGTATAATACAAAGCATAATATTTTTGATTGTTTCTGTATAGATTTTTGTGTGAAACAGGAAACTTTGATGGCTACTGAAGAAGTGGATCCAGTTCATGAAACGCATCGTCCGGGACACAAGGAATCAACAGTTTTGTTTTATCACATATCAAAAATGAAGAGGGTACTAAACTTACATAGGACAGAATAAAGCGTTGGAAATTATGTAATTGTTTAGTATTGTATTGTAATGTATTATTTTGTTTCTAAGCATGCGTGGCCTTGCTCTTCCAATGTTGTTTCGGACCAATACTGTACTGATTAAGCAAAAACTGTGTGATCTGGTAACGTACGAGGACAATTTTCATGTTTGTCCCTTCTGTTAATTTCAGGTGAACTGTCATGTTCGGCTCTCGAAAAGCTGTGTACTAATAATCAGATTATAGTATGATTGCTTAGAAAGCGGTATTTTTCATCCTATTTTCTGATCGTGTGTACTAGGCTTAAAGAGGTTGTAAAAGTAAAACATTTTTTTCCTAAATATCTTCCTTTACCTTAGTGCAGTCCTCCTTCACTTACCTCATCCTTCCATTATTATGTGGCTTTCTCCCTGGTGTGTAGTGTCATGCTCGACCCCTCCCTTGGACTACGGGAGAGTCAGGACGCCCACTAACACACGGCTCCTTTCTCTATCTGCAACAAAGAGAGCGTCCTGACTCTCCTGTATTCCAAGTGAGGGGGCGAGCACTAAAATCCACACCAGGGAGAAAGCCTTGCATTACGGTGTGGAGTTACAGACAGAAGAACAGGAAGTGAGGATTTCTCAGAAGAAATAAGGACATTTAAAATCATAATTGAAGGATGAGGTAAGTGAAGGAGGACTGCACTAAGTTAAAGGAAGCTATATATGGAAAAAAAAATGGTACCTTTACAACCCCTTAATAGATTGTTATGCCACCTGGGGGGGTCATTCTCAACCATCCCAAGTAGAGGAGTACTATATAAAAAACATGTTGTGCCAATTGCTATAAATAAAACATAATTATACCTGGTTGTTCTGTCTTGATGACAACGTTGAGAGACTGTAGAACTGGGTTTCCATAATTGCCTTAAAGAAGGAAATTGACACATTTAGGTATGTAACAGGCATACGAATGACTTGAAATTATGCAACGATTAGCTCATATAAGACCAATATTACAGGTCTGGTGTGTCAAAGCATACCTAAACTCTACATTCACCAATTAGGTAGGCATTAGTCTTAAGGAGATTATCCATATGCATTCCAGGTATATCAAAACAAAAGTTGTGCAAAAGCTTATGCCACGTACACACGATCGGAATTTCAGACAACAAATCTTTTCCAAAGCAAACCTGTTACTTTGTCTTAAAGCGGAGGCTCCGCGGTTTCACGTTTTTTACATTGATGTGTAATGCATAGTAACACGCATGTCATTGAAACACTGACTTGCTAGCCGCTCATACTCGTTTTCCTTCGTTTGCCGTAAGAAAGAAGACGTTTTAAAAAAACATCCAGTCGTTCGCCATCTTGCTTGTGGGTATTGTGAAGCCCACAAGCAAAGACTTCCTGGATGCGGCGATGCGACCCTCCCATGACAGTACAGATCGTCTCCTGTGAATATCGTGACATCACTCCCAGGAGACATTAACTGAACCCAGCCCTCCCACCTCTATTACAAAATATACAGCATACACATCTTAAATCCAAATTTCTTCCAGCAGGTTATGGGTCGCTTCTCTCCTTGCCCAGCTTCATTGATGGGTGGTCCTTACCATTCTGTGCAGCAGTACTATGAGCCTAGGCCAAGGGTCTCAAACTGGTGGCCCTCCAGCTGTAGCGAAACTAAAAGTCCCATGAGGCATTGCAAGGCTGACAGTTACAAGCAGGACTCCCACAGGCAGAGGCATGATGGGACTTGTAGTTTCGCAACAGCTGGAGGTCCACCAGTTTAAGACCCCTGGCCTAGGCCAACAAGATGGTGCCCCAACAGTGGGTGGGTCCATGACCGCTTGGGCTCCCAGGAAGTGATTTAAAGTGTAGCCGTGCTGGAGTTTAAAATAGCAAGTTTGTAGGGGACAGTGGCCAGAGAGGATTTTTTTTTTTATTAAAAGAAACCTAGTGGATGCTGCTTCTTTTATTCACTAACTAATGGTATATATATATGTATTTTTATTTTTTACCTGGGTGCACAGAGACACGCTGTACTGTAGCACGTATGTGGATTTTAGCTGGAACTAAATAAGAGAATCAGGCATTTTTTTGCCCAGTTTGCTTTACAACGGATTCAATTTTCTAAAGATAAAATAGATGGGCCACTTGGTGCAGCAACTGTCTGATTTGCATGCCTGGATGTTTATTGTAGACCATCTATATGCCAAGGAGGAAGCATAGAATGCAGGCCTTCTGCCATGACATGCAATACAGACAGACGCAATAAGGAAATAGAAATTCTGCTGAAATTTGTATGAATTGTTGGCTCTGGATTTTGTTTGTTTAATTAAAGTGTTAAAATGGGTTGCTCAGGGAGGTTCAGGGCTCCCCCCAGACAAAAATATGTAGTTCCCAATTGTCTTTATTTGGAATTAATGCCCCCTGTGCCCTTCATTCCTCTTATAATCTCCTTCATTATTGTATGTGTACAATCATTTTCTATTGATCCTCAACCATTGTCCTTGCCCGAAAACTTTCCTGCTTTTCCTGTGAGTTTGCCTTTCTCTGACAGCTTCAATAATCCCCATCTCTGTATTCTCCGCTGCTACCGCCATCTTTTTTCCAACCTAGAATCTCTTTCTCTTTAGCCATTGGGAGTCTATTGATGATGTAACTCCTGTACCCACTTGTTGGAGTGATCCTGGCTTCATTCTTGCAATCCTACAGATACCAGTAGTGGGCCAGGATGCAAAAATCCAACGGGGCTTTAGGGAGTGTGAAAGCCCTTTCCCTGCTGTACTGGCTGAATTTCGATCAGTATGCAGCCTCTTCTGCTCCACAGAAGTCAATAGTTTAATGATCAACTACTGTCAAAGGGACAACTTAGAACATTTTCCATTGATCACCAGCTGCATGCCAATCAGCTGAAGCCACTGATCAGTGTTATTTGGCAGCAAAAAGTGACACTGTCAGAATACAATGCCTGATCCCTCAATGCACCTCATTTGTGCTTATCAACCCCTTTAATTGAACAAGCTGAAGTCAAAAGCTGATTGGCTACCATGCATAGCTGCACCAGATTTTGCGCTCTTTAATTCTAGTAAATCAATCCCGAAGTGTTTAGGATTTCCGAGTTAAAAAAAACCACTGCGTGGTCATGTCAACGAGAAAGTTAGGAGCACGCTATATGTAAATATATGGCACATCAACATGTATTTTCTTGTACTTGCAGCATTTTTAAAGGCATACAGCATGGGGAAATATGCATGTATTGCAGAGATGTACTGAACATTTATTTTGGTTTTATATACACTTTCATAGTTTCTCACCATGCCATTTGAGATTCTGGATGCTGTTGTACAAGATATGTCCGACCTCCCCGGCAGCTTGCGTGAAGTCCTGCAACGTCATACTGCAGAGCCGTTCCCCCGTGATGTCAAACTCAGAGAAGGAGATGCAGCTGGCGTCCAATTGGTTGGTGTCTACAAACTGCTGCAGCCACTCCCACACTTGGTACTTGTTCCAGTACTGAGGGTGAACGTCGTGCCACTGAGCCGTGAAGAAACCTGCAGATGGCCAACACAACATGTCACCAACCCCAACCGGACAAGAAGAGTTGGCAAAAGGTGGAGATTTTATAGAAGCTATTAAATCCAACTATAACTGGATGCATTCTGCTTTGTTTGTGAAAGGAGTATAACCACCACCACCACGTGTAAATTATAATTAACATTATTAATTGCTTCCTGCTTGGGGAGGCTTTAACATCCTTCCTGGTATTGTAGATCATTGTTTTTCCACCTGCAAATTATATTATATAAATTTACAGATTAAGAATATGGCAGGTGGTGGAAGCCTCTGTAATAGTAAGATTTAAAGCTCAGCGCCAATCAAAATGTTTTGTTTCATTTTCCATAGAACCTGGAAGGGTTAGAGACTGCTGAGTTTTTATTAATATGACCTCCTGTCAGGTCAAATGGAAAGTGTTTAAACCCAATAGTTATTTTTATTACAGTTTCCAACAATCCCAGCAGGATTTAGGCTGGGAGGGGCAATGTGAGACAATTGGGGTTCTACCGCTTTGTGCAGTGCTGTCAGTATAAAGGCCCGTACACATGATCAAAATTTCCGAAGGGAATTGTGTGATGGAAGGCCGTTGTCAGAAAATCCAACCATTTGTATGCTCCATCAGACAATTATTGCCGGATTTTCCGTCAATAAATTTTGGATAGCAAGCTTTAAAATTTTCCGTCAACAAATGTGTGCTGTCAGATTATCCAATCGTGTGTTCAGGAGTCCTTCGAAAAAACAAGCTAAGTAGAAACACGCATGCTCAGAAGCAATGCTAACCATAACAAAACATTAGCAGGAGTTGCAAAGGGTGGAGCTAAAGAGCTGAAAAACCACATAGTTTTGTGTTTGTTGCCTGACAATTCTTTGCTGTTTGTATGCAAGACAAGTTTATGGCCAACGCCCTTCGGACAAAAGTCCTACGCTTTGTCCGTGGAAAATTCGACCATGTGTACCAGGCTTAACACTGTGAACATGCTCACAGCAGAGAACAGCACATTACAACCTTATCAGTGTGCTATTATGTCTTCATTGTTCAATTAGCAGGCTGGGGGCAATGGTGGGTCCAGGACTTCTGTGGCAAGGGGGTCTAGTCTAGATTACAGGACTGGCTACAGCAAATTCCTAACATATTTCCTGCATGAAAGACACATTTTATCAATAGGAATTGACTGTAGTTACAAATAAAAGTGCACTTATACATTAAGTGATGTTGAGTGTACTCCACATGTGTTCACAAAATAGATAACTGTCTCTAAAGTGATTCACAGCAAGCATATGCAAACACAATGCAAATGTTGTCCAACTGACAGTGTGCAAGTGCTCTGTGCTCCTAAACAGTGAGATGTTTGGTTCTTCTCTACAACAAATTCTTCCTATGTCTACAACATTGTTTTTCAACCAGAGTGCCTTGAGATTTTGCAGCATTTTAAACGGTGCCTCAACTGAAAAAAAAGTTGAGAAACACTGGTCTACAAGCGTATACAAAAAAGCTGGCTATTAACTTCAAAGGATGATCAGAAGTTTTGAGAAGATCCAAAAACCAGAAGGGAGTTGGATCCAATGAGAGTATATAACAAATGAAAATACAGTGAGAAAAATATATTAATATATATATATATATATATTAATGTTTTGCTATGGGAGGCTCATCGAAAAAAAGAAAATGCTAATTGTTTTGTCTGAATTGCGCAGAGAGGCTTCTTTCACAGGGGCAGCAGACTTTACTGCCCTCTAAAAAGCAGTTAGTGTACCCATAGTGCTCATGAATCATAAACACAGAGAAGAGAGATCTCTCATAACATACATATGTCATAAACAAAGAGTAGACAGATCTCCTATAATGTAAATAGGTCATAAAAGAAGAGTAGAGTGATCTCTGATAACATACATAGGAACATAACATTAATACAGAAGGTCATAAAAGAAGAATAGAGAGATCCCCCTTAATGTACATGGGTCATAAAAGAAAAAGAACAGTAGAGAAATCTCCCATAACATATATAGGTCATAAAAGAAGAGTAGAAAGATCTCCCATAACATACATAGGTCATAAAAGAAGAATAGAGATATCCACCTTAACGTACATAGTCATAAAAGAAGAGTAAAGAGATCTCCCATAACATGCAATGGTCATAAAAGCAGAGAACAGAGATCCACCTTAACGTACATGGGTCATAAAAGAAAACAAAGAGTAGAGAGATCCCCCATAACATATATACAGTAGGTCATAAAAGAAGAATAGAGAGATTCCCCTTGGCGTACATGGGTCATAAAAGAAAAACAAAAGTAGAGAGATCCCCCATAACATATATAGGTCATAAAAGAAGATCAGAGATAGCTCCCATAACATACATAGGTCAAAAAAGAAGAGTAGAGAGATCCACCTTAACATACATGGGTCATAAAAGAAGAGTAGAGAGATCTCCCATAACATATATACAGTAGGTAATAAAAGAAGAATAGAGATATCCCTCTTAACGTACATGGGTTAATGGAAGAAAAAGAACAGTAGAGAAATCTCCCATAACATATATAGGTAATAAAAGAAGAGTAGAAAGGTCTCCTATAACATACATAGGTCATAAAAGAATAATAGAGATATCCACCTTAACGTACATATTCATAAAATAAGAGTAAAGAGATCTCCCATAACATTCAAAGGTCATAAAAGAAGAGTAGAGAGATCCACCTTAACGTACATGGGTCATAAAAGAAGAGTAGAGAGATCTACCATAACATACATAAGTCAAAAAAGAAGAGTAGAGAGATCTCCCATAACATACATAAGTCATAAAAAAAAGTAAAGAGATCCATCATAATGTACATGGGTCAAGAATAGAAGGGTAGAGAGATCTCCCATAACATACATAAGTCATAAAAGAAGAGTAGAGAGATCTCTCATAGTGTACATGAGTCATAAATAAAGGGTAGAGAGGGAGGGGTGGAGGAGCTGGGCCGACAAGAAGAGTAATTAGACACTTCCAGAAGATGTGAGGGCTATGGCGTGCATAGCGGAAGGGGACTGTGCTAGGAAACTGACCAGTCAAATTTTGTAGCATGATATTTATGTACATCTGTCTGAGCCAGAGCTGGATCAAGTAGGTGGAGGAACAGCCTTTATTACATAGCAACCACATCTGAATATAGCAGGTAGACAAAATGTCCTTCTTACCTTCACATGTGGAATAAGGAGCGGCCCAGGCAGTCTGGTGGGAATGTGGATGTACATTGACACTCGGGTTAATATTCATAATGCTGTTTCTTTGTAAAATCATGATCTGTAGAAAATATATATATATATTAGTATATAATACATACTATATATAATAATCCACATCCAGGGGGAGTAACAGGCATACTAGAAGTAGTCAGGGCATATTATAATATGTTCTCTCTGTTAGAAAGATTGTCATGGTCACAATTATTTTAGAAAAGAAAACAATACAAGAAAGAAGAAGAAAGGAAGGAAGGATGGAAGGTCCATGGTTTTCCCTTTATAGCTGACACTATTCGTCAATCTTTTCTTACAATAGGCTTAATAAATTAGTATTTCAAAGAAAATGAATATGAAGTGAATATGAAGAGAAACTTGGCAATGTTACAGATAATGATATTTTTATAAGGTTTTAAGTGGAAATGCAATCTGTGCACAGCCCTCCCTCCTGGCAGTGGGAATGAATGACTCTAATGACAGTTACCCAATGTTTTCATACTGTCTGATTCTGAGTGACAGCACTGACAATGGGCCTGATTGTTGTATGACGGAGCTACTGATCCTGGAGCACAAACTGGGAACATGTAGCTGGGAACTTTACACATAACAGACTGTGATGTTCGCTACACCACAATGTCACCTTCACTGGGCACAGGGACAGAGGCTTACAGTGCAGCAAATCTCACTGCATCTTGGAGCACCTATGACACCTTAACTGTCTTCCTTCTACCTTACTTCCTTCCTCATTCCTTCCTTTTTTACTTCCATCTTTTGTTTGTGCTTTATTTATCTCAGTGTGGCCTAGTTCTCCTTCCTTCTTTTCTTCCTCCTTTTATCTCTCCCATCTTTCATCCTTCCTACCTTTCACCCATCTTTACTTTGATTGTTCCTCCATTTTTTTCCCTCTATCCATCCTTCCTTTGATCCATCCTTACTTCCTCCCTTCTGTCCTCTACTCCTTATTTCCCCAATTCTTCCTTTTTATGGTCATTCCTTCCTACTTTCCATCTTTCCTCCCATTCTTCCTACTTTCCTTCTTTCCTCCCATTCTTCCTACTTTCCATCTTTCCTCCCATTCTTCCTACTTTCCTTCTTTCCTCCCATTCTTCCTACTTTCCTTCTTTCCTCCCATTCTTCCTACTTTCCTTCTTTCCTCCCATTCTTCCTACTTTCCATCTTTCCTCCCATTCTTCCTACTTTCCTTCTTTCCTCCCATTCTTCCTACTTTCCTCTTTTCTCCCATTCTTCTTACTTTCCTTATTTCCTCCCATTTTTCCTACTTTCCTTCTGTTCTCCCATTCTTCCTACTTTCCTCCCATTCTTTCTACTTTCCTTCTTTCCTCTCATTCTTCCTACTTTCTTTCATTTCATTCTTCCTATTTTCTTCTTTCCATTCTTCCTCTTTTTTTTTCACTTTCCTTCTTTCCTTTCCCTTTTTCTTTCCTATACTTTCTCTTGTTTCTTCCTACTTTCCTTTTGTTTCCCATCTTCCTACATTCTTCCTACCCTATTCTGTTCCATTCCTCACTTCCATGCATTCCTACCCATCCTTCCTCCATCCCACCCTATTCTCCTACCCATCCCTTCCTTCATCCCACCTTCCTTTCTCCCTCTTCTCCTCCTTTCTTTCCATCCTTCCTTCCTGCCTCGCCCCTTCCTTCCTCCTTCCTTTCCCCTCTTCTCCTTCCTTCCTCCTCCCTCCATCACCACCCTATTCTCCATTCCACCCATCACTATTCATACTTCTTCCTTCCCCTTCATGCCTTTCTTTCTCCCCTCCTTCTTCCTCCTCCCCACCCTATTCTCCCATCCTTCCTTCCTCCACCATCACCCTATTCCTACCCATCCTTCCCATCCCACCCTATTCTCCTACCTCCCATCCCTACCCCCCTACCCATCCTTCCTTCCTTCCTCCATCCCACCCTATTCTCCTACCCATCCTTCCTCCATCCCCCCCTACCTACCCATCCTTCCTCCATCCCACCCTATTCCTACCCCACCTCCCCACCCTATTCTCCTACCCATCCTTCCTCCATCCCACCCTATTCTCCTACCCATCCTTCTTCCATCCACCCTATTCTCCTACCCATCCTTCCCACCACCTCCTACCCATCTCCCCCCCCTATCCTTCCTCCATCCCACCCTATTCCTACCCATCCTTCCTCCATCCCACCCTATTCTATTCTCCTACCCATCCTTCCTCCATCCCACCCTATTCTCCTACCCATCCTTCCTCCATCTCACCCTATTCCCTACCCATCCTTCCTCCATCCCACCCTCCCATCCTTCCTCCATCCCACCCTATTCTCCTACCCATCCTTCCTCCATCCCACCCTATTCTCCTACCCTCCTTCCTACCCATCCCCACCCTATTCTCCTACCCATCCTTCCTCCATCCCACCCTATTTTCCTACCCATCCTTCCTCCACCCTATTCTCCTACCCATTCCTCCATCCCACCCATCCTTCCTCCCATCTCCACCCATCCCTCCCCACCCCTTCCTCCATCCCATCTCCTACCCATCCTTCCTATCCCACCTCCTCCCATCCTTCCTCCATCCCACCCTATTCTCCTACCCATCCTTCCTCCATCCCACCCTATTCTCCTACCCATCCTTCCTCCATCCCACCCTATTCTCCTACCCATCCTTCCTCCATCCCTATTCTCCTACCCATCCTTCCTCCATCCCACCCTATTCTCCTACCCATCCTTCCTCCATCCCACCCTATTCTCCTACCCATCCTTCCTCCATCCCACCCTATTCTCCTACCCATCCTTCCTCCATCCCACCCTATTCTCCTACCCATCCTTCCTCCATCCCACCCTATTCTCCTACCCATCCTTCCTCCATCCATCTCACCCTCCTTCCTCCATTCTCCTACCCATCCTTCCTCCATCCCACCCTATTCTCCTACCCATCCTTCCTCCATCCCACCCTATTCTCCTACCCATCCTTCCTCCATCCCACCCTATTCGCCTACCCATCCTTCCTCCATCCCACCCTATTCTCCTACCCATTCTTCCTCCACCCCACCCTATTCTCCTACCCATCCTTCCTCCATCACCCTATTCTCCTACCCATTCCCTCCTCCATCCCACCCTATTCTATACCCATCTCCTCCCATCCCACCCTTCCCTCCATCCACCCTATTCGCCACCCTATTCTCCTATCCTTCCTCCATCCCACCCTATTCTCCTACCCATCCTCCTCCATCCTCCCCTATTCTCCTACCCATCCTTCCTCCATCCCCACCCTATTCTCCTACCCATCCTTCCTCCATCCCACCCTATTCTCCTACCCATCCTCCCACCCTATCCACCCTCTCCTACCCTCCCATCCTCCTCCATCCCACCCTATTCTCCTACCCATCCCCTCCACCCACCCTATCCTTCCTCCATCCCACCCTATCCCATCCTTCCTCCATCTCACCCTATTCTCCTACCCATCCTCCTCCACCCCCCCCCTATTCTCCTCCCATCCTTCCCACCCTATTCTCCTACATCCACCCTATTCTCCTACCCATCCCTCCCCCCCACCCTATTCTCCTACCCATCCCTTCCTCCATCCTCACCCTATTATTCTCCTACCCATCCTTCCCACATCCCACCCTATTCTCCTACCCACCTCCATCCCACCCTATTCTCCTACCCATTCTTCCTCCATCCCACCCTATTCTCCTATAGTACTAGAAGGAATCCCAAGCGGTCAATCCAAGTGGGGGAAGCTGCTTAACGAAGGAAACCGGGGGATGACCTGCCCTGGAGGAGACCAAGCAAGGCAAGGTGATGTCTCGGGATAGGCCTGGTGACCCTGTTAACTAAAGGGATCCAATACACAATTTGTCTTATGGTTTGTCGGATCGGCTTAAAGGCTCTTTTGCTGTAAGACAGTAAGTTCGGGACTTCAATTCTTTGGCAGAGGATTCCTGGCTATCCATTTTCCACTCTCAGACGGTCTGTGGCAGAGACTGTTCCTATACTGTTTGTGCATCATTCCGTCTGCTAGGCCATGTGAGAGGGGTCTATCCGGGTGAGCAATACCCACTCAGGAGTGAGTGGTGAATACTAGAACTTTGAATACTTTTTGTGCATTCTGTACCATGTACCTGAACCTTCCCCTTCTCTATACTCTCTTCTTCCTTCACAAGTGTATGCAGCAAAAATAAAACCAAACAGTTGAAGGTTTTACATCTTGTGTGTGCAATTACTAAAGGCTTTCTTCCCCTGACAACGAACTTGGAGGTAACGTGCAAAACCCAAATCTAAACCAGTAGCTCCTACGGGGGTAGTGCTACATGAATATTTTTTCAGCCAGTCTGGGAAGAGGCAGATAGTCATACCCTGCAATGGACAGGACCTCAGCTGCATATAGAAAATTGTCGGTATTGCAAAAAACACAACCTGCATCTCTAATTCTGAAGAACTCTTGATATCTACGAAGATATTTGAAAATGCTTTGTGAGGTCCCTTTATGAGTTTATCTTTCGTTTATCTTTACTGAGCTGTTAATCTGTAATTCATAGTTATTTTCAAAATGTTGACTTTCCAGAGAGTCATAATCCGAAGCTTAGCTGTACGTGACATTCCTCTCCAAACAATGCATAGCTCGGTATATACTTACATTGTGGTATAAGTTGTCTAATTCCAAGCTCTTGTTACTAACTACAGGTCAACGGACTGAAATGTTTTTCACTTTCATTGAAAACTGTTCTCAGAAAGATTGTTTTAACACCGAGACTAACAGAGCGTACCTACAGCAAACGTAATTCTACCTTGAGAAGATTTTTAGGAATTAGCACAGCACGGCCATTTACAGTAATTATATTGTCATAATTTGTCACCTTTTTTTCTCTCTCTCTTTAAATTGTTTCCTCACATTACCCCCATCTGACTGCAATAAATCTTCATTGTCTGTTTGGAGTCTTTTTTGTTCATTTAATTGCAGACAGATTTTCTTACTAACGTTTTTTTTTTTGTTGTTGTTCACGTGCACCCTTAGCTTGCTCCCCATTTTTGCCTTCTTTAACCACTTGACCACTGGGCACTTAAACCCCCTTCCTAACCAGACCAATTTTCAGCTTTCGGTGCTCTCACAATTTGAATGACAATTACTCAGTCATACAACATTGTACCCATTTGAAATTTTTGTCCTTTTTTTCACACAAATAGAGCTTTCTTTTGGTGGTATTTGATTACTTCTGGGTTTTTTATTTTTTGCGCTATAAAAGAAAAACGACTGAAAATTCGGTAAAAAAATAATAAAAAAACCTTGTTTCTGTCATATTAGCAGGTTATTTCTCACACACAGCATATGCATACCACAAATTACACCCCAAAACACATTTTGCTATTCCTCCCGAGTATTGCGATACCCCATGTGTGGGACTTTTACACAGCATGGACACATACAGAGGCCCAACATGCAGGGAACGCCATCAGGCGTTCTGGAACACCCAGACCAATTCTGACATTTCTCTCCTACATGGAAAAATCATCATTTATTTGCTAGAAAATTACATAGAACTCCAAAACATTATATATGCTTTTTTAGCAAAGACCCTAGAGAATACAATGGCGGCCGTTACAACTTTTCGCAGAAATTTATTGAACGCGTGTTATTTAAAAAACTGTTTTGTGCTTAAAACAAAACCAAACAGTAAAGTTAGCCCAATTTTTTTTCATAATGTGAAAGATGAAGTTACGCCGAGTAAATAGATACCCAACATGTCACACTTCAAAATTGCGCACACTCGTGGAATGGCGCCAAACTTTGCTACTTAAAAATCCCCATAGGCGGTATTGCAGAGTATCGCGCAGGGTATTACAGAGTATTGGGGTATTGCAAAGCATCATGCAGGGTATTGGGGTATTGCCGAGTATTAGGGGATTGCCGAGTACTGGGGTATTGCCGAGTATTGGGGTATTGCCAAGTACTGGGGTATTGCCGAGTACTGGGGTATTGCCGAGTATTGGGGTATTGCCGAGTATTGGGGTATTGCCGAGTATTGGGGTATTGCCGAGTACTGGGGTATTGCCGAGTATTGGGGTATTGCCGAGTACTGGGGTATTGCCGAGTACTGGGGTATTGCCGAGTATTGGGGTATTGCCGAGTACTGGGGTATTGTTGAGTACTGGGGTATTGCTGAGTACTGGGGCATTGCTGAGTACTGGGGCATTGCTGAGTACTGGGGTATTGCTGAGTACTGGGGTATTGCTGAGTATTGGGGTATTGTTGGGTATTGTTGGGTACTGGGGGATTGTTGGGTACTGGGGGATTGTTGGGTACTGGGGGGATTGCTGGGTACTGAGGGGGATTGCTGGGTACTGGGGATTGCAGAGCTGGGATGGATTGAGGGATGGCTGGATCTGTGACTGCATTTGTCACAGATCCAGCCACAGCTCAGCTGCTGACACCCCGCTCCCCCCCCCCTCTCCTCGCACACTGTACAGAGAGGAGAGGGAGGAGAGGGAGGAACCGGCATCATCAAATGACGCCGGTTTGTTTACAAGTGATCGCGCCGTCATTTGACGGTGCGATCACGTGGTAAACGGCCGCGATCAGCGGCAATTTACCGTGATCCGTGATGCGCCGGGTTTTCTAGACCCGGCGAGCACGGACACTTTCGCGAGCGCGTCCCAGGGGACGCGCAACCGCGGAAGTGAAGGACGACATCCCAGGGACGTCGTCCCAAGATAACTCCACCGCGCCGTAGCAGTAAAATGCTTATGGTGCGGTGGGAAAGTGGTTAAAGCCAAAGACCGCCTAAAAAAATATATATATATTAAAATCCAGAAGCTACAAATACTGCAGCTGCTGACTTTTAACCTCCCTGGCGGTATGATTATTTCAGATTTTAGGTGCTGAAAGCGGTACAATTACAGTATTTTGCATGGAAATATGACTTTTTTTATTGTAGGCCTGTAATTCTTATGAATAACTTACCTAAATCTGTCCAAACCAGAGTCTAGTAGGTATAATCAAATTTGAAACACAAAATCATGAATTATAATATAATAAATACATATAAATAATTATAACAAATAATATAATAATAATAAAAATTATTACTTTTAATTTTTTGATGACAAATTTTCCCACAAATCACTATCGCTCAATTCTGCAAGTAATTCTAATTTATTATCACTGTTTTTTAGCTGATATAAAGTGACACTTTTTGGTTGCTATGGACAATCTCCAGTTTCCAGGCAGAAAGAACAGTTTTTATTATATAAAAGTGCATGCAGGACACTGGACAGACCACTAGGGACAAAGGGGGGGGATGTATTTTTTTAATACAGTACTGTAATCTATAAGATTACAGTATACTGTATGTACTGTGTTTATTTACTTTTTTTAAATTTGGTGCCGATCTCCGCCCCCGGGCACCGTAACGTCGCAGGGAACGGAGATCAACGGCACACGGGCACTGTGTGAATCAAGCGAGGAGGACACCGCTCAATCACACAGTGGGGAGGCATCACAGGATCCAGGGACAAGGTAAGTAACTTGTGCCTGTGGACACTGCAAGGCGATTCCGAGTCTGGCTCGGGGGTTACCGCTTTTGGTCCTGAAATTTCCCCCCGAGCCTGACTCGGGATTACCGCTCAGGGGGTTAATAAATGGACACTTACCTGTCCAGGGTGCCCGCGATGTCGGCAGCCGAAGCCGATCAATCGCTCGTCTCTCTGCTGCCCCCGCTGCTATCCTTGGTGAGGGAATCAGGAAGTGAAGCATTGCAGGTTCACTTTCCGGTTCCCTACTGTGCATGCTTGAGTCGCGCTGCGTGTCTTCACTGGTCCCCGCTGTCTTCTGGGACCTGTGTGTTTCCCAGACGAGACGGGAGAAGTGGCATGTCCCCTGTGGGAGTCTATGCCCAAAAGTGGGTGCAAATATCTGGTATCTTCAACCCCCTTCTCCCCTGAAAGGTGCCAAATGTGACACCGGAGGGGGGTTCCGAAAAGCGGAGGTTCCATTTTGTGTGGACCTCCGCTTTAATATTCCTTGGCCAGTCTCTGTCATTCTGTGTGCATACATCTGCTCATTGAGAGTACAACTCGGTTGTGTCTGGTGTTCACTATTTTAGGGGAGAGGGGCGGCAAACAAACCTCCCCCTCACTCACATCGCTGCCGCTTATGCCACCAACCCCCTTCCCCTCTCATGGGAGATGCACGGGGAGGTGGCCTTACCTTAGCAGATGACAAGGATCATGGGGTAGGGCTGCTGCTTTCTGCTTCTCAGTCCAGCCAACGGAAGAGCTGGGGCTTCTCCTCCGGGTTGGACAAGAAGTGGGTCCTGAGACTCCCTGGCCAATCAGGTCTCAGGACCCGCTTCCTGATTGGCCAGGAGGAGAATCAGGAAGACAATAGTGAATATTAATTTGCTATTGTCGCAAAACTGAGTGGACTTATGTTGCAGTGCTCAGCACCCTGAGCCTACCCTTTTTTAAGCCAATTAGAGCCTCGGGTTCTAATCATGTGCTTCCAAAAAAAAATATCGGAATCTTTGTGTCCGGTGCCCTGCATAAAGATTAGGGGCCGAGCGCATGGATTGGGGGGCAGGGGGCGACGCCCACAACATTATGAAAGAGGTCCTATACAGGGAGTGCAGAATTATTAGGCAAGTTGTATTTTTGAGGATTAATTTTATTATTGAACAACAACCATGTTCTCAATGAACCCAAAAAACTAATTAATATCAAAGCTGAATATTTTTGGAAGTAGTTTTTAGTTTGTTTTTAGTTTTAGCTATTTTAGGCGGATATCTGTGTGTGCAGGTGACTATTACTGTGCATAATTATTAGGCAACTTAACAAAAAACAAATATATACCCATTTCAATTATTTATTTTTACCAGTGAAACCAATATAACATCTCAACATTCACAAATATACATTTCTGACATTCAAAAACAAAATAAAAACAAATTAGTGACCAATATAGCCACCTTTCTTTGCAAGGACACTCATGCAGCCTGCCATCCATGGATTCTGTCAGTGTTTTGATCTGTTCACCATCAACATTGCGTGCAGCAGCAACCACAGCCTCCCAGACACTGTTCAGAGAGGTGTACTGTTTTCCCTCCTTGTAAATCTCACATTTGATGATGGACCACAGGTTCTCAATGGGGTTCAGATCAGGTGAACAAGGAGGCCATGTCATTAGTTTTTCTTCTTTTATACCCTTTCTTGCCAGCCACGCTGTGGAGTACTTGGACGCGTGTGATGGAGCATTGTCCTGCATGAAAATCATGTTTTTCTTGAAGGATGCAGACTTCTTCCTGTACCACTGCTTGAAGAAGGTGTCTTCCAGAAACTGGCAGTAGGACTGGGAGTTGAGCTTGACATCCTCAACCCGAAAAGGCCCCACAAGCTCATCTTTGATGATACTAGCCCAAACCAGTACTCCACCTCCACCTTGCTGGCGTCTGAGTCGGACTGGAGCTCTCTGCCCTTTACCAATCCAGCCACGGGCCCATCCATCTGGCCCATCAAGACTCACTCTCATTTCATCAGTCCATAAAACCTTAGAAAAATCAGTCTTGAGATATTTCTTGGCCCAGTCTTGAAGTTTCAGCTTGTGTGTCTTGTTCAGTGGTGGTCGTCTTTCAGCCTTTCTTACCTTGGCCATGTCTCTGAGTATTGCACACCTTGTGCTTTTGGGCACTCCAGTAATGTTGCAGCTCTGAAATATGGCCAAACTGGTGGCAAGTGGCATCTTGGCAGCTGCACGCTTGACTTTTCTCAGTTCATGGGCAGTTATTTTGCGCCTTGGTTTTTCCACACGCTTCTTGCGACCCTGTTGACTATTTTGAATGAAACGATTGATTGTTCGATGATCACGCTTCAGAAGCTTTGCAATTTTAAGAGTGCTGCATCCCTCTGCAAGATAGCTCACTATTTTTGACTTTTCTGAGCCTGTCAAGTCCTTCTTTTGACCCATTTTGCCAAAGGAAAGGAAGTTGCCCAATAATTATGCACACCTGATATAGGGTGTTGATGTCATTAGACCACACCCCTTCTCATTACAGAGATGCACATCACCTAATAAGCTTAATTGGTAGTAGGCTTTCGAGCCTATACAGCTTGGAGTAAGACAACATGCATAAAGAGGATGATGTGGTCAAAATACTAATTTGCCTAATAATTCTGCACTCCCTGTATATGCCCACATCCTATATTTCCTAGATAGAACACAAATCTTTTGATCCCTGCTGAGCCAGCAGATGACAGGTCCATCTCTGCACACTGTGCAGGAACGGACCTATCAAAGCTCTGCTCTCCTCTTTGGGGGATCGGATGAAAATGGATCCGCCTGTCCATTTTCATCCGATCCGCCAGACGGATGGAAAATAGGGTTTCCATCCTTCTGGAATCAGCGGAGCGAACAAATGTCAGCAGACATGTCACCGATGACATCCGTCGCTCCATAAACCTGCATGGAGTGTCCGTTCAGGTCCGCCTAAAAAACTGACAGGCAGACCTGAGCGGACTTCCATCATCCAATCACGTGCAATAAAAAAATTACTTTTTTTTATTATTCCTTTGTAAAGTGAAGCTTTACCTCAATTACTAAGCTCTAGAGCAGGGGTCTCCAAACTTTTCAAATAAAGGGCCAGTTTACTATCCTTCAGAGTTTACGAGGGCCAGACAATGTCCAGTGCGAGCCGAAAAGGTCCTGACATCAGTGGGAAAAATTAACACCCCATTGTTTGTTTCAATGGGAGTAATTGTGCCCCGTCATTGGGTCCCATTGTTGGTGTCATTGGGAGGAATTGTCTCCTTTCATTGGTGTCATTGTAAGGAATTGTGCCCCATCCTTGATGTCACTGTGAGGAATTGTGTCCCATCGTTGGTTTCATTGGGAAGAATTGTGACCCAATGTTAATGTCATTGGGCCCCTTTGTTGGTGTCATTGAGCCCCATTGATGGTGTCAGTAGGAGATCCTCTGACCCATTGTTGGTATCAGTGAATATAATAGTGCCCCAAAGGCCAGATAAAAGCAAGCAAAGGGCTGCATCTGGCCACCGGGCCACAGTTTGGAGACCACTGCTCTAGAGCACCTGCAGTCTATTTGCCTTTAGTAAATCCACCCCATGGACTCCCATGGCAATAGCTGTAATTCCCCCGCTAGGGGCGCAGTGGATACGTCAAAATCCTGCAGAGGCAAAACTAAAGAAAACTTTCAATGATTACAATTGCAGGGGGATTATTTTACTTTCATGCCATAGAATATCTAGTTTGTCATGTTTTAAAGGACTCTGATAAACAAGAAGGAATGCTGGGTCGGTTTGAATCCACATGCAACAAACTGCTAAGCAACGTGCTCCCTATACATTGTATGAGACGAGTTACAATGGCCCATTGCCAACCTGAATGCATATAAGACATGCCAGAAAAATGAAACCAATGCTCAGGATTGTCTAGTATATCAGTGAGTCTTCTGTTTCCATGCTGACAATTAAACGTAATATCTCAGCGTAGCAGTAAAAAAAATGCTATAGTTTCAGATAACCATCTATTGAACAATGGCATGTTTGTCAGCGCCAAGACACGGCGTGAGTCTATTTCTCAGGCAACATAAGCATGAAAGCTGAACTCCGAACAAACAGCTAAATACACTCTTGTAATACACATTTGTGAACTTCTTTGCCAAAGGATTTGTAATTTTGCACAGCTGATTTGTGATCCGCACACCTCTGCCAGACAGCACAGCTGGGAGGGTGACACCGCTTTCTCTCTCTATATATATATATATATATAGTGGTGTCACCTCCCCACCCTTAGCCAATGGTCACACGGGGGTGTTTTAGTCTACACTCAGAATCTGGTTCAGCTGTGCATGGTAGCCAATCAGCTTCTTACTTCATGTGGGACTACTGGCATTACACCTGTAAGGGGCCCGATGGTCCCCAGGGGCCCGGCTGGCCCCCCTCCCGTTTTTTTGTATTACACCTGTAAGGGGCCCGATGGACCCCAGGGCCCCTTACAGGCCCGGCTGGCCCCCCTCCCTTATTTTTTATTTGTTTTTTGCATTACACCTGTAAGGGGCCCGATGGTCCCTAGAGGCCTGGCTGGCCCCCCTCCTGTTTTTTTTGCATTACACCTATAAGGGGCCCGGTGGACCCCAGGGCCCCTTACAGGCCCGGCTGGCCCCCCTCCCTTATTTTTTATTTATTTATTTTTTGCATTACACCTGTAAGGGGCCCAATGGTCTCCATGGCCCCTTACAGGCCTGGCCGGCTCTCCTCCTGCCTCTTGTTTTTTGCATTACGCCTGTAAGCCCCCCCCCCCCCCGCGCTTATTATCTTGCGTCAGGAGAGAAAAGATTACCCTTTTTTTTATCTCCTTCAGGGGGGCGTTCAATAACGAAAGGTATGTCGGTTCGGCAGTATCTGATCACATGACGTGCTCTCCGACCTGTGAAACTAGCAGCCGGGAATCTGTGCATTCGCTACGGAGGTGGCGACGATCCCAGACTGCCCACTACAAACCGCAGATTGGCGGCGAAGTGTCTGCAGCCCCAGTGCCGGGAGGCACTTTTACAGTAAGAGGCCATTTGGCTTTCATTCCATGTTTTTAAAGTTTTAAATAAAACAGTATTACGCTATTGGCTTTCCCCTGTTTTTTCTGGAGACGAGGTTAATTATCCCATATCCTGTCAACATGTGTGCAGGCACAATCCTGCTCAGGCTCATTTGACTATCTTTTCACCAAAGTAGTCAAATTGCTCTGGTAAGCTCATCCATTTTCCTCAGCACTTTTTTGGGTGAAGATAATTTGATTGTGGTGATGCCATTTTCTTCACTTTAAACAAGATCACAGCAGAATAAGAAGAGTGAACTATCTACTTTTGCACTTAACTATTGGGACTTTTTTGTCTTGGAGTTTTCCAAGACCTAGAGACACTATTTATATATTTATTATTTATTATTGATGATTATTTTTATAATCGATTAGTAACTAATATTAATATTATTATAATTACATTATTGTTTGTTATAATTATTTATAGTGATTTATTATACTATAAATTATGATTTTGTTTTTTTTAAATGTATTATACCCGGGATGTTTACTAGACTCTTGTTTGGACATATTTAAGTTATTCCTAAGAATTACAGGCCTACAATGTAAAACGCCAAATTTCCATGCAAAATAAATTTTGTGTACCGCTTTCAGCACCTAAAACCAGAAAGAAAACTTAGAGCACAACTGTATATATGTATCTTCATCCATTGCCATTTTCATATGCCACAACTTTATGGGAATACTGCAAGGAGTAGAGTAGAATAAATATATTAGGCTCATGGGACATTGAAGCTATGTTTGCACTATCTGCACAAAGCATCTTTTTGCACATTTTTGCACTTTATATTAATATTTTTTTCTGTTGAATATGGACCATTGGCTATATAGTGCCTTGTGAAAGTATTCGGCCCCCTTGAACTTTGCGACCTTTTGTCACATTTCAGGCTTCAAACATAAAGATATAAAACTGTAATTTTTTGTGAAGAATCAACAACAAGTGGGACACAATCATCAAGTGGAACGAAATTTATTGGATATTTCAAACTTTTTTAACAAATAAAAAACCTGAAAAATTGGGTGTGCAAAATTATTTAGCCCCCTTAAGTTAATACTTTGTAGCGCCACCTTTTGCTGCGATTACAGCTGTAAGTCGCTTGGGGTATGTCTCTATCAGTTTTGCACATCGAGAGACTGAAATTTTTGCCCATTCCTCCTTGCAAAACAGCTCAAGCTCAGTGAGGTTGGATGGAGAGTGTTTGTGAACAGCAGTTTTCAGTTCTTTCCACAGATTCTCGATTGGATTCAGGTCTGAACTTTGACTTGGCCATTCTAACACCTGGATATGTTTATTTGTGAACCATTCCATTGTAGATTTTGCTTTATGTTTTGGATCATTGTCTTGTTGGAAGACAAATCTCCGTCCCAGTCTCAGGTCTTTTGCAGACTCCATCAGGTTTTCTTCCAGAATGGTCCTGTATTTGGCTCCATCCATCTTCCCATCAATTTTAACCATCTTCCCTGTCCCTGCTGAAAAAAAGCAGGCCCAAACCATGATGCTGCCACCACCATGTTTGACAGTGGGGATGGTGTGTTCTGGGTGATGAGCTGTGTTGCTTTTACGCCAAACATAAAGTTTTGCATTGTTGCCAAAAAGTTTGATTTTGGTTTCATCTGACCAGAGCACCTTCTTCCACATGTTTGGTGTCTCTCAGGTGGCTTGTGGCAAACTTTAAACAACACTTTTTATAGATATCTTTAAGAAATGGCTTTCTTCTTGCCACTCTTCCATAAAGGCCAGATTTGTGTAGTATACGATTGTCCTATGGACAGAGTCTCCCACCTCAGCTGTAGATCTCTGCAGTTCATCCAGAGTGATCATGGGCCTCTTGGCTGCATCTCTGATCAGTTTTCTCCTTGTATGAGCTAAAAGTTTAGAGGGACGGCCAGGTCTTCGTAGATTTTCAGTGGTCTGATACTCCTTCCATTTCAATATTATCGCTTGCACAGTGCTCCTTGGGATGTTTAAAGCTTGGGAAATCTTTTTGTATCCAAATCTGACTTTAAACTTCTCCACAACAGTATCTTGGACCTGCCTGGTGTGTTCCTTGTTCTTCATGATGCTCTCTGCGCTTTAAACGGACCTCTGAGACTATCACAGTGCAGGTGCATTTATACGGAGACTTGATTACACACAGGTGGATTCTATTTATCATCATTAGTCATTTAGGTCAACATTGGATCATTCAGAGATCCTCACTGAACTTCTGGAGAGAGTTTGCTGCACTGAAAGTAAAGGGGCTGAATAATTTTGCACGCCCAATTTTTCGCTTTTTTTATTTGTTAAAAAAGTTTGAAATTTCCAATAAATTTCGTTCCACTGAAATGTGGCAAAAGATCGCAAAGTTCAAGGGGGCCGAATACATTCGCAAGGCACTGTATGTACTTATCTTTTGGATTTGTTTGTAATATTGCACATGCGCATTGTACTTTATATTTGAAATTTGTATTTGAAGATACTTCATATTGTTTTGAGTGAGCGCGCTTATACATTTATTTACATTCAGTTGTGCTGACACGCACACTTTTAAGTTGGCTGCCACTCTTAATTTGTTTAATTGATTGATTTGCGCATCAGGCTACTTATAACCAATTATCTGCCCCCCAGAGAAAGCCGCTTGCCCTGGGGGCACCGCTGAATGCTCACTCCTGAGTGATAAGACATATGTAGCTACAGCTTTCCCCCCGCCCTCTCCTCATTGGCTGTGATTGGGCTCCTGCTGCTGGCTCAGCCAATAAGGAGGGAAAATGAAGCATAAAGTTAAAAAACCTTCTGTCTTTAGAACCACTTTAACCGCCACCTGTACTTATACGTCAGCAGAATGGCACGGCTGCACAAAAGCAACGTACCTGTACGTTGCTTTAAAATTGCCGCCATTTGTATGCACGCCCCACGCCTCGAGCTCCATGACCGTGCCCGTGGGACCCGCGGTCTCGTCCGCCGCTGTCCCACTATCGTGTCACAGAGCTGCAGAACAGGGAGAGGTCTATGTAAACAAGGCATTTCCTTGTTCTGCCTAGTGACAGGACAGGACTGTCCTGTCACTTGTAAGGCCCAGCCCCCCCCAGTTAGAATCACTCCCTAGGACACACTTAACCCCTTCCTTGCCCCCTAGTGGTTAACCCCTTCCCTGCTAGTGTCATTTTATAGCACTGATCGCTGTATAAATGACAATGGTCCCAAAATAGCGTCAAAAGTGTCCGATGTGTCCGCCATAATGTCGCAGTCCCCAATAAAAATCGCAGGTCCCTGCCATTACTAATCAAAAAACAATATTAATAAAAATGCCATAAAACTATCCCCTATTTTGTAGACACTATAACTTTTGCGCAAACCAATGAATATACGGAAATTGAGATATTTTTTACCAAAAATATGTAGAAGAATACGTATTCGGCCTAAACTGAGAAAGAAATTCATTTTTTTAATATTTTTTGGGGATATTTATTATAGCAAACAGTAAAAAATATTGCTTTTTTTCAAAATTATTTCTCTTTTTATTAATACCACACCAAGCCAATCATGCCCAGGCAACTCAATGAACAAACTTGAAAACAAAATTGCACTGATGGCGAAATCCTGTTGTTGTTTTTTTTACTTAGGTTTCAAATCTGGGCTATATACTGGGGAGAGACAGCTTGCTACAGGGGCATCCAAGCGTGGTTAGAATGTTTCCACCACCATCCTAAATGAGGATTAAATCCTTTGCTTTAACAGAAGTGGTGATCTCTTTTAAGAAAACATTGGTACTTCTCTGTATTTTAGCTGAGGGGTTTTTGGCTCCTTCCTACATACTTGTCATCGTCTGACTGGTCATTCTGGGGTTGATTCACTAAAGGAAAATAAACTGTGCACTTTACAAGGTGCAGTTTCCCCAGAGCTTAGTAAATTAGGTAAACCTTCATTTTGTAAAGACTACCCAATCCTGTGCAAGGAAAATTTTACTTTACTTTTGCGATCGGGTCCAGCACCCCCCCCCCCCCCAACCTCAGGCCAAAACGCGGTACTGCACACCGCTTTGGCCTGAATCCTGCTAATCTTGAGAGCCAACACTCGATACTTGCAATCCGAGTTTCCACTGTATAAGAGGTCCAGTTATATTAATAATGTTCAGTGCTTTAAGTGATCATCTTATTAATTAGGCTGGACCACTTAGATGAGACTCCTCTTATATACCAAAGTGACCCCAAGTAAAGGAGATGATCCTCAAGGATATCAAGATATGTAGAGAGCAGGGTGCCCACCAATGATGTTAGAGTTCCAATGGTGAGGCACCCCTACATATACATACTTGGTTTCTGGTTTCGGGCTAGAAAAATCGACACAGAAAACATTAAATAGCCCAGCAGAGGAGGCCCCCGAGACATTTTAGGAGACCTGATTGCTTTTATATTTGTGGCAGCAAAAATCTCCATTGCTAGGTCCTGGAGGACATCTACAATTCTGTTTGGATTAGTCAAGGCCAAACTATCGTGGATCATGGTTAATAAGCGTCTCTCCACAATTTTAAATTATGAAAATAAAAAAATGTGAGAAAACCTGGGATCCCTGGATTAAATACCTAACAGGGGATATCTGATATATTTCCCATGATGTGTTCCTGGATGAGGCGGGGGGGTTCTATATTTCCTGATTTTTCTTTATGCTTATGTTACTTTATTGTTACAATATATTGTTACTTTATTGCCCAAAGGTGTACCCAAGAACCAACAGATTTAGACCCTGTAGCCATAGTGCCCTATCACATGTAACTGTTGGAGAATGGCTTCCCTTTGTAAGTTGGGAGAATTTGGAACTAATAGCAATTTTCCGTCTAACTGTAGGGTTGCTATATCCGATAATGTAGTGGCATTCAAGTATCTCCTTACTTTTTTTGTGGTACTTTGGCACCATTTAGATGGCCTTGTTGGCTTAACATTGGTTTTCGTTAAAGCTCTCTGGGTAAGTTATGAAAGTGTTTCTTGTACTTGCAGTTCTTAAATGAATACAACAACATTTGTATTCAGCTAACTGAAATGTGCTGTACCTTTTTGAAAGCTTTCAATAAAAATTGTTGGAAATGTCCCTGCTAAAATTCACCAACTCTTTTCCTGTCCACCCAAGAGATTTAGATGTTCCAGCTCCTTCTGTTACATTCCCCATAATCAGGGCTTTTTTTTCTTGGAAAATAGGTACAGGAACTCAATCACGACGAGTGCAGAGTTAAGGAAGGGGGTTACACACAGATTGCAGAGTTCAGGGTGTGCTGCGTAAATAGTGCAGAGTTCAGGGGTGCGCTGCATACAGAGTGCAGATTTCAGGTGTGCGCTATACACAGTGTGAAGAATTGAGCCTTCTTCCACAGCTGTTTACCTCTGCATCCCCCATCCGCAACTCATGTTTACCCCTCTTCAGCTCTGACCTCTGCATGCAACCCTCCTCTACTGCCCCCATCCCCTTAAACGCTCCACCATCTTCCACATCTTATTTTTGTTGCTGTATTAAGCTGAAGCATCTAGCTCTAGTACCTCCCTGCATACTGTAGTTGGCTCTGCTTCTAATTTTGAATGTCCTATAATCCTGGACCACAAACCTTCCTCACTCTTCTGCACCATTGGCATGGTTATATCTTCTTAGTCCTCTCCATATCAGAAATGTTTTGCCTAAAGTAGAACAATTGGCAATACCTTTTTTTCATTTTAGATAGAGTAAAGGTGGGTCTTAAACAGGAAGGGGTGTGGCCTTGACAGGAAGGGTGGGTCATATTTAAATTAGGGGGTGCACAAGTTTAGTCAGGCCTAGGGCAGAACAAACCCTAAATACACTACTGACTACACCCCATGTACATGCATCTCCCTTGTCCCCATCCTTCACTCAGTGGGAGCCACTCAAGAGATCTGATCTGTGGGAGCTGTTGGGGGAACAGGCTGTCCCTTGTAAGCATAGTAGCCAGACTTTTGTGTTTTCAAGTAATAGTGGTCAGCAGGGAGCAGAGGGCCTGAGCCAGAGGTGGTGGAACTGAGTTCCAACCAAGTTCTTGCTGAACAAAAGCCCTGCCCATAATAGAAATAGAGGAAGTTGGAGCTCCTTACAACAGGCACATGCAGCTTAGTTGTGAGCTAAGATTCAAAGAAAATGCCCTTTTGAAACAATTGTGTCAAATAAAGTCCTGTGAAATTCTCTGATGCAATTAAGAAGCAGAATGTAAATTGCTTCCTTTTATTTATAAACTGTATTTAATTGGGAAGAACCTACAGGAAATGCTATAACTGATGAACTTTAGGTTCTTACCTTTTGAATTTTCACAAATGGAAAAACTTCTCTGTTACACTTTCAACTTCTGCTTTTTTTAAAGGTCTCAGACATCAAAATGATGGTACAACTGATTTTTTTAAATGGTAAAACAAAAATATCCATATTGCTCTCCAAACTGAACTCTGGATAGCTTTAAAAAATAACCATTTATAGTGGAAGTATGGGCAAAATAAAAGGCGTATAAGATACAGTCTGTCACAGGTATTAAAGTTGAACTCCACGTTAAGCATGTAGGGCCAGATTCAGAGAGCCGTAACTCCTGTCTAACTGGTGTTAGACTGGAGTAATTTCAAATTACGCGCGTTTTTTAGCTAGTCTGAAACCTCAAACCATGAATAGACTGCTGCGGGCTTCAATTCGACTGGATTACATGTTCGTACGCCTTTGGATCTACGCTGCAATAAAATTGTGGCCACTGGGTGGACTTCCCGTCGTTTTCCGCGTCGGGGTATGCTAATGAGCTTTTGCCGGCGATCCCAGAAATTACAATCTTCAATCGCAATCTCTTACGGCATCTTTAGTCATCTTTTTTTTGCGTAACACTATACCAGCTTTTTGCTGCTCTAATATTAGACAGCCCATGTTAAGTATAGCCATCGTTCCCGCGTCGAATTTCTACGTTTTCCGACGTCTTTTATTATTTTTTACGTAAGTCGTCCGGGAATAGGAATGTTCGTAAACGACGCTACTCAAACAAAAAATGACGTAACAACGTGATTTTGCGCAATGCACGGCGGGAAATTTCTGAACGGAGCATGCGCAGTTCGATCGCCGCGGGGACGCGCTTAATTTAAATGCTTCACGCCCCCTAATCGCGTATTTCGATTAGGCGGCGAGAAATAGTCTACGCCGCCGTAGCATACGGGCAAAAATCTACCAGAATTCGATGTAGAGCCTGGTAAAATACGGCAGCATAGAGTATTTCGATTACGCAGCGCAAATTTAAGTGTACCTGAATCTGGCCCGTAATGTCTAAATACAAGAATCATGTGTATTTTTATATGAATCTTGGTGTGCTTTGTATATTTCTTCTAGGCCTGTGAGAAAATCCACAGACCTAGATAAAACTGATGCTTGCCTTGGACAACCCACGTTTCAAATTTAGAAGTGCTCTGTTTGTTTTCATAGACGGTGACTTTTGAAAAAAAAAAGGTGAAAAATCCTGTAGACCAGTGTCCACAATCTCTGTTCAAAAGGATATGACCACCATGTATCATAGAGTGCGCCCAGTTCCAAACAGCCACGAAAATGGGGGAATTGAGCAATTTTCATTCCTGCATCCATGCCTGCAGGGAAGAAAACCATATCATCTATGGCTGGTAGCACATGAATGGAGCAAAGGATCGAGACACAGACCTTCGGAGAGGTGAGTATACTATGGGGTTGATTTACTAAAACTGGAGAGTGTAAAATATGGTGCAGCTGTGCATGGTAGCCAATCAGCTTCTAACTTCAGCTTGTTTAATTAAGTTTTCTTAAAATAAAAACTGGAAGGTGATTGGTTTCTAGGCAGAACTGCACCAGATTTTTCAATCTCCAGTTTTAGAAAATCAGCCCCTATACCATTGGGAGAAAGTTTGATCTAGACTTGTGTTTAGAAAAAAAAACTACAAACCACCATGAATACGAATAAATAATCCAAACAGCACAGTGTTTTAAACCCATGGTCTTCAATACAGCACCCGAATGAAGGCCACAGGGACAACATTTTGCACTCATTTGGTTGTAGAAGGATAATAAAAGAAATGTAGCCGCCGAGCCCCAGGAGTTGTATATTGCTCTTCTATAATCTTCTTCCATCTGGTATGTCAGGTCGTTGCTTGGGGCGTGTTAGAGAAAGACTGCAGGCTGTCAGGCACCACCACAACACAGAGACATTGATTCATAGTTGGCAGGATGACGGTTATTTCATGAGTTCTTCTCACAAAGAATTATCAAATTGTTCAGTTTGCACTGGCAGCCAGCATCGTTCTCTGCACCTGTCCCTCTGCACTGATACTATCTCATCTAAGCTTTGATTTGCTGCAGAACAAACATTTAGAGCAAAGAATGGCATCTGCCTAAACAGCCCTGCTCACTCTACATTATTCCTCAGCAAGGTGTGGGATTAACTCATTATTGCGAGGCTCAGTAACCTGGGGCCAGCTGCTGCCAGCGAGCCCAGGGTGTCAAACAGCAACACCACCAGTAGTTGGCTGGGAGTGGGCCATGTCTAGGCAGTCAACCATGTTGCTTGAATTGTTGGAGCTGTCCAAGTGAATTTGAAAAGACAAGCTGAGCTCCAGGCTAATGTAATAAAAAAAAAAAAAAAAACAAATAACAAAAAATAAAATGAAAAAATAATTTTTTTTTTGGTGGAGAATGCGGGCACCAAAGTTGATGTATTTTTAAATGGAACTAGTGTAGATGTGTAAATATTACTTTTTTTCAGCCTCTTGGAACTGCTGTAGAGCAGATCTTAGATCAGCTCACAATTTTGCATTTTGCAATGCATTGTACCACATGATACATGCCCTAATGCATTGTGGCGTACCTTAATGCACGAAAGCAATACACATGCGTTGCAATGCAGTAACACATTACCGTGCTTTGCGTTCCCCAGAAAAGGGTCAGGTACGGTTTGGGGTGCACTAAGTTGCTTATTTTGCAAGGAAATTTGGCGTTTTATATTGTAGGCCTGTAATTCTTAGGAATAACTCACTTAAATCTGACCAAACAAGTCTAGTAGGCATCCCGGGTATGAAAAAGTTTGAAAACAAAATGATAAATTATAATATAATAAATAATTATAACAAATAATAATATAATTATAATACAAATTATTCAATAATGTAATCAACTCAAAATCACTGAAATTTGCTGAGTTGCAGAATTGTCGCTGTCATTACTTTTTTTCTTCACAAATCTCTATCGCTCAATTCTGCAAGTGATTATAATTTATTATCGCTGTTTTCTAGCTGCTCTAAAACCACTTTTGACATAAAGAGGACACTTTTGGTTGCTATGGACAATCTACAGTTTGCTGGCAGAAAGAACAGTTTTTATTATACAAAAGTACATGCAGGGCACTGGGCAGACCACTAGGCAGGGCCGTCTTAAAAGCATCATAGGCCCCTGGGCAAAGTAATGCTCTGGGGTCCCTACAATGGAGACAGTGCAGGTAAACAGACATCAGGTAGGTAGAGGCACCTTTTGGGTAGAGCTCAGCATTGACTACATTAGGGATGCCCAACCAGTGGTGCGGTGAATGGAAAAGAATAGAATACTGTTATTAAAGGTACTGTAAGTTTATTACTAAAATCACAGTGTATATATGGGCATATCTGTTCTGCGGTGGTTACTGGGCTGCTTTCAAACTGTAGTGTGGGTGGGGTACGAGGGCGTAAACCACAATAATTAGGTAAGCACCTGTGAGGGTGATACATGGATTGCAAATTGAGTGAATAAATTGAAAAAAAAATAAAAAACAGCACAGCTCACAATAAATATGGTATATAAGGTGTACCACATGCAATGCAAAGGAAGTGCCCACCACTGGTGGTGAGTGGAATCATACACTTAGCAAAGATATTGGAGAAAGTTCAAAATTCTGGGTGAGTTGATATAGTTCATAAAACAGTCTTTCTTAAAGTGAATTCGCAACAAGAAAATTTGAATCCCATGGATAGAGTCTTCAACGGGTTTGTGCAAATAGTATCCCAGTGATAGTACAGCCTTCACTATCTAATTTCACCCGGAGTGCTCAGAGAATCAAAATGCACTTACCACACTGATTGGATCCCTTGTGGAAAAGTGGGTCGTTTAAGCTTGGCAGGATAAGTGCCTGCACACTTGGGGCAAATGCTGGAACGCTGGCGTCAATGGTGGCTCAAAAAAACATAAGAGGGGGGATCCCATAGTGTAAAACCATTTATTGCTTTAAAAACAATATAAAAATAGCCGATTGGCCTCTTACTTGAAAAAGTGCCTCTCCTTGGCACTATGACTGCGCACTGGCACTGTGTCTCCCTTAGGGCACCTATGCTCTGCTTCCCAAAGGTTTGCGGCTCAGAGTCCTGGGTAGATAGTGGGAGTCGACTGTCAAGGTGGCTATGTGCGGGGTGACCAAAACAAAGCCGCCGACATATGTTTTGTGCGATTGCACGTCATAAGGGGGGCGCCCTGTTGAACTTTCTCCAATATCTTTGCTAAGTGTATGATTCCACTCACCACCAGTGGTGGGCACTTCCTTTGCATTGCATGTGGTACACCTTATATACAATATTTATTGTGAGCTGTGCTGTTTTTTTTTTTTAAATTTATTCACTCAATTTGCCATCCATGTATCACCCTCACATGTGCTTACCTAATTATTGTGGTTTACATTAGTATCTACTAGCCCAAGCGCCCTCGTACCCCACCCACACTATTGTTTCACAGGTTACGCCTGTTTCTTTGAGGAGCAGCTATTTTATATAATTTCTAATTATTTTGCTTTTGTTATATATATTATTTATATCAATCAGATTCACTCAAGGGAATTTCACGATCACTAATTACTTGGCGCGGAAAACATCTCACTTTCACTGGTTTCAAACTGATCTGCAGGTGTAGAGCAGCGCACCTGTAGGTTACCTGCACTGAGCCATAGGCCCCTTCACAAGATCAGTCCGACCCAATTGGACCCTCCATTCACCTCTAAGGAGTAGCAGATGTAAATGGACTTGCGTCCGTTTACAAACACCTACCTACAATTCGATCCACAAAAAAAAAGAATGAAAGTAGAGTGGGCTGCCATCACCCACTCCGCTCATTCTGGCCCATGACCAGTTACCAAGTCGCTTAAGTGGCCCCTGCTTTTTAAAAGGTTGGGCACCCCTGAACAATCATTCTGTACAGAAAAGAAACAGTGGGGAAATACTACATACATAAAGTAACAAAGCTGTCCTGTGCATATAATATATCGCTAGATTGATGCCTCCCCAGCACTCTCACCCCTTTACACCCCAGATATCCCCCTATCACTCTCAGTGCCATCATGGGGGCCCTCAATTTCGGGGCAAGTGTAGCCTCAAGGACCAGCTGCTTTGGGGAAAGTGCAGGGGCCCCCCATGCAGCTGGGACCCCTGGGCAGTGCCCAGGTTTGTCCTCTCATTAAGACAGCCCTGCCACTAGGGTCAAAGGGGGTGTGTACTTTTTATATACAGTACTGTAATTTATAAGATTACAGTATACTGTATGTAATGTGTTCGTTTACTTTTTTCAATTTGGCGCCATTCTCTGCCCCGTGCGTCGTAACGTCGCAGGGAACGAAGATCGGTGGCACGCAGGGACACTGTGTGAATCTAGCGAGGACCTGCTCGCTCACACAGCGGGGAGGCATCGCAGGATCCAGGGATAAGGTAGGTAACTTTGTCTCTGGCTGCTGCGAGGCGAGCCCGAGTCAGGCTCAGGGATACCACTTTTGGTACAGAAATATTACCCCGAGCCAGATTTGGGAATACCGCCAAGAGGGTTAAACTAGTGTGTGGTAAGGCTCCATTCGCACCATGCAGGTATGACGGAGTGCGAACGCATCCCTTGTAGGGCAGCTTGGTGCCGAAGTAAGGGGACCATATTTTTTAGTAATGGATATGTTCCTTTACTGAAAATATTGTTACCTGCATATATCTTGTGTTGGGAGAATATCTTGTTAATCCTATTTATATGTTATCTTGTATGTAATAAAATATGTTAAAATCCTCTAGGTCAGTGGTTCTCAACCTGGGGGTCAAATGATGATTTTCCAGGGGTCACCAAATCCTGGGCTGTTCCTGAAGCCCGCACCGCCCTCTCCCAGACTTTTTGCAGCTGTATCTGGAGCCTGTGGCTGCCCAGCTGGACTGTCTCTAGAGCCTGTGGCCGCCCATCTGGGCTGTTCCTGGAGCCTACGGCCACCCAATCAGCCTCTTCACAGCCACCCACTGAGTTCATGGCAAGACTGGGGGGCAGACACTAGGGACCAGCTGACTGGTGAGGGATGTGAAGTGGGAGGGGCTGAAGGTGACCCTATCTCCTGATTTCAGCATAGGTGTCACTGTTACGAGACACAGCAAAGCCGGAGACACAGTGAGTAACACTACCTGTGATTAGAGTTGCCATTAAAAGTCCTCACTACAGTTCTCAGATCAGCAGGTGACCTTCATCAAGAGCACCTAAGTTTGCTGATCAGAACTCTCCCTAGTGCTGCCACTCAACCCCCCCCCCAACAAGGAGTAAGAGAGGGAATAGAGAATACATGGAAGGGAGAGGAAAGGGGGGGGGTACAAAGAAAAAGGGAGAGAAAGAATAAGAGAAAGAACAAGAAAGATGCCTAAGGGGAGGGATGGGGGGGAAAAACAAGAAATTCGGATAGAGAGAGATAAAAGGGAAAGGAAGGCGAACAAAAGAAAAAGAGTGGAACATCCTACAATGTACCGTAAGGGGTTTTAATACTGTACAAGTGAAAGGGACTCAAGGAGCGCTAAATGTCTGTGGGTTAGGGGCGAAAGGGGTTTTGGTGATCCAAGAGCATTGGGAACTAAATTTGTATAAATCTTTGAGATGGATTTTAGCACTTTATGTTTGTAAATATACAATCGTGAAATTTTATCCATAATTCTATGTTGTAATATTCCTGAAAATGATACACATAAGGTCCCATTCTCTTACATATCTTTGAACATTTCAGAAAGACCCAATGCAGTCTACAGATCCTAAAACTCTTATATGATTGTGTAAAAGCTCATCCCATTGTCCTGACATGACCCTCATCTTCTACCTATATATCTTGGCTGCATGAGGACCCTGCATATGAGTTGCAGTCTCTGTTCGTATTTCCGTCCACAAACACCCCTTGAGAGCTTATTATTGTTCCCATTATTCAGGTTGGGATAAGTGATGTTCATTGTTTATCACACGGGCAATGTTAAGGACACTGTGTATTGACTAGACTCGCCCGTTTCATATTTAATCTGTGTTATCAGATCAAAATCTTGATTCACATGGTTCAGTTTACATGTATTTTTTCTTTTTTGGATTGTCTAAGGGTGAGGTCGTGCCAGACAGCTTTGTAAAATATTATGTACAATGGGAGGACTCTCCGAGTTCAGGTGAATTTTATTACTTGCAGAGAAAACTTTACAATGTCTACTGCAAATATTTCCACTTTACACCAACGGATTATAACTTTATATTATATATTCCTAAATGACCATAAAGTATATGTAAAGCCATTTTGTTTATGTTTGGATAGAGTGTGGATGGGTTAGAAACCTCCGTCAGGTATTTATTTCTCAAGAAACAGTGAAAGTGCCACACCAATGGTCAACAAATGGTCAAAGTGATGTTTTATTGTTTTATTTACAGTATATTATGCTGTATAATATATATATATATACAGGGCTTTTTTTTCAGCAGGAACGCAGGGGAACGCAGTTCCGGTACCTCCAGCTCTAAATGTATGTAATGGTGCTCGGAGGTGGGTAGAGGGTGGAAGGAACGGTGCTCAGAGGTGGGTAAGCAGTGGAACCAAGGAACGGTGCTCAGAGATGGGTAAGGAGTGGAAATAAGGAACGGTGCTCAAAGGTGGGTAAGGAGTGGAACCAAGGAATGGTGCTCAGAGGTGGGTAGGGTGTGGAACCAAGGAAGAGTGCTCAGAAGTGGGTAAGGAGTGGAACCAAGGAATGGTGCTCAGAGGTGGGTAGGAGGTAGAACCAAGGAATAGTGCTCACAGGTGGTTAAGGAGTGGAACCAAGGAATGTTGCTCAGACGTTGGTAAGGAGTGGAACCAAGGAATGGTGCTCAGAGGTGGGTAGGTGGTGGAACCAAGGAATAGTGCTCGGAGGTGGGTAGGGGGTGGAACCAAGGAACGGTGCTTGGAGATGGGTAGGGAGTGTAACCAAGGAATCGGAGGTGGAGTAGGTGGGTGGAACCAAGGAGACCAAGGTGCTTCGAGATGGGTAGGGAGTGTAACCAATGGTGGGTGGGTAGGGGGTGCTTGGAGGTGGGTAGAGGTGGGTAGGAACCAAGAGAGAGGTAGTGCTGAATGGTGCTTGGAGGTGGGTAGGTGGGTAGGGTGGTGGAAACCAAGAAGAGGTGCTCAGAGGTGGTAGGGGGTGAGAATGGTGCTTGGAGGTGAAAACCAATGAATGGTGCTTGGAGGTGGGTAATTGGTGGACATAAGAGGTGACAGAAGGAGGGAGTTCCTGCACCTATTCTCTGAGGAAAAAAAGCCCTGTATATATATGTTGTTATTTGTTTATTATGTAGCGGACTGCTCCTGTTGGGCTGGCGCTGATTTCAGTTTAGAAGGGACTCTGAGTGTTAGTTAACTCAGACACATATATTTTGGCTAAATTTGGCTTTCGTTTCAGCCATGGCTGTGCTGAGAGTGACCACCATTGTTCACCTGGGGTGTTGTTACCATCCCAGGCCAAGGGTGGCAGCAGCTAAGTCAGGGTGATATTGGGTGTCTCCCCTTGGCAGCCAATCAGTGGGGGTTGATTGTCCCGCTGTGCATGCTGGGGAGGGGTACTTTAGGAACAAACGCCACTGAACCAAGGTCGTCGATCCTTGGTCTGTCATCCCACCACCTCGTGGCCCTCCTGGCCGGGGGTGCCTTCTCTTGCAATCCTGGCTCCGGGACCAAGTTGTGATCTGTTGAGTAGGCCCAGTAAGCAGACTGGGTCTACGGTTTCAAGGTGATCCTGTGCTGTCCGTCCTGGATGGAGGAAGCCGCTTGATGAAGGACCTATCTTGGAGAGGACCAAGCATGAGGCTGGTATCAGGATAGGTCTGGAAACTTAATCAAAGAATGCACCATGTACTGAGAGGCTTGATGGTGATCACCTATCACAGTGGTCATCAACCCTGTCCTCAGGGCCCACTAACAGGCCAGGTTTTATGTATTACCTTGGGGAGATGCAGACTGGAATACTGCAATCACTGAGCAGCAAATTACATCACCTGTGATACATTTCAGTTATCTTGCAAACCTGGCCTGTTAGTGGGCCCTGCAGGACAGGGTTGATGACCACTGACCTTTCAGACTTGAACTCTACAGAAATAAATCTGAAGAGATCCAGGTGCTGAATCCTGTGCTAGGGGATTCTGGACCGAAAATGTCTCCATTCAAAGGAAGGTCTGTGGCAGAGACCGTTCTTTGTTCCTTGCGCCACTCTGGTTGCTAGGCCAGTGAGAGGAACCTATCCGGGTGAGAAATACCCACTCTGGTTAGAGTGGCGACGAAAGCTGTGTTGCTGGAAGCAACCTGCACCTGAACCTACCTGTTTACCCTTCCATCCGTTCAACCACTTCTTCTACAAATAAATCTTAGAAAAAGAATTGTAAAGTGTGGACATTGAACTTTCTCAACTCTCATCTACAACCCTGGACGGCGAGAAGATAGAGGTAACATGCCGCCCGATTTCCAGCAGCTCCTTCGGGGGTAGTGCTACAATTTATTTGTTACAGGCATTTATAAAGTGGCAAATTATGCATTATTATTATATTATTGTATATTTACTTCAGTCCTTTTCATCAAGGAGCTTACAATCTAAGGCAGTGATGGCGAACCTTGGCACCCCAGATGTTTTGGGACTACATTTCCCATGAAGCTCATGTACTCTGCAGTGCAGTTAAGCATTATGGTAAATTTAATTCCAAAATATCTGGGGTGTCAAGGTTCGCCATCACTGATCTAAGGTTGTATATGTAAATATCATTTTGCCACTACTGTTAGTGGCAAAATAGTGACCCACAGGTACAATTAACAGTGATTTTTTTTTTTTTGCAAAATATTGCTAAATTTATTTTAAATTTATACATAAAAAACATTTAGGAGAATTAAAAATATATATAGAAGATACATGATTGATTTCTTTGTCTGAATTTCTCACTTCCTGTTCCTCCTCAGTAAGCTGTTCTGGCTGACTAACCCCCAGCCAGAACATCTCAGATGATGGGGGCAAGCTTACAGGAAGTGAGAAATTTAGACAAATAAAAAAAACATTTAGAAGGGAAATGGAAGGAAAAGGTAAGTGAACAAACAATGCACTGGCTAAAGGAACCTATTTAGAAAATAAAAAAAATGAACCTTTACAACCCCTTTAAGGTCATGATTTGACAGCACTACATGTTGATTTTTATTCTATTTCATTGCCTTCTTTTTACATTGTGTAACGATGTGGATTTCGTAGCCATTTTCAGAATTGTATAAAGTCTGAAGAAGGGATCCAAGTTATCCCAAAATCTTGCATCTTTAATACCAAGGGCATCACTTAAACTTTAAACTTTCTGCATTAGCCAACATGGTGCACCATTCTACTACTACTACTACAGCTACACTAAAATCTAGTGTAAGGTGAAAAGGAAATAAAGGAAAATTGTATATGGTAATTGTTTTATTGCCTTCCTTCTGCTTATGGTCATACCATAAACCACAATAAAAGATATTTGCATACTATATCTACACGCTTATAGTAAATGATAATGAAATACAGAAAGTATAGCTAAAAATACTTTCTAAATGATAATGAAATTGCAGATGGCATGAATGTTGAGTGGCTAGGCAACTCTTCTTGAGGCTGTATTCATACTATTGCATGCGCAAAACACTTGTACATGCATTTCAGGGGCATTCCATTAATTTCTAAAGGACCCCAACACATGTCAACACAGTACACACACATGACCCATCAATACACCCAACACATAGATGTGTATACACGTTGGGGACATTTCCCTTCACTTCCTGCCCTGAGGACAAAACAGGAAGCGAGAAGAAATCTTTCCAAAAGTCCCCTCCTAGAAAGCAGAAATTTCTCATTAACACTATTCCTGTGACAACTGTAAATTTTTTGAATTTCCATTCACTTTCTGTCTCAGTGACAATGGTCATCAGTGAAGACACAGAACTGACCGAGGTTCTAACCTTTTCCCACACTATCCAAAGCATTTTGTCAATATGTACACTTTAACCACTTAAGCCCCGGCCATTTGGCTGGCCAAAGACCAGGCCACTTTATGCGATTTGGCACTGCGTCACTTTAACTGACAATAGCGCTGTCCTGCGACGTGGCTCTATAAAGTTAAATACAATTAGCTTACCCTAACTGTGCAACAGTAAAGACAAATTCCAAGACACAGTCCACCGAAAAGAATTATATGTGTTAGGTAGACACCTGGGAGTTAAACACTTCAGCCCCTGAAGGTTTTACCCCCTTCTTGACCCGTCCATTTTTTGCGATACTGCACTGTGTTAATAAATTGACAATTACGCGGTCGTGCAAGGATGTACCTAAACAAAAAATGTTATTTTTCCCCGCAAATAGAGCTTTCTTTTGGTGGTATTTGATCACCTCTGCGGTTTTTATTTTTTTCACTATAAACAAAAATAGAGTGACAATTTTGAAAAAAATTCAATATTTTTTACTTTAATAAATATCCCCAAAAAAATATATTAAAAAACTTTTTTTTTCTCAGTTTAGGCCGAAACGTATTCTTCAACATATTTTTGGTTAAAAAAAAAAATCGCATATAAGCGTATATTGATTGGTTTTCACAAAAGTTATTGGGCCAGATTCAGATACATAGGAGTATCTATGCGGCGGCGTAGCGTATGGTCTTTACGCTATGCCTCCGCAAATATTATGGGCAAGTGCCTTATTCAGAAAGCATTTGCTCCATAATATGCGGTAGCGTAGTGTAAAGTGCCCAGCGTAAGGCCGCGCAATTCAAATGTTGAGGGTGGGGGCGTGATTCATATAAATGAATCATGACCCCACGCTCATGACGTTCTTTCTGAATGGCGCATTCGCCATCCGTGGACGAACCCCAGTGCGCATGCGTGAATTCACGTCGCTATTTGTCAAGGTAAAAGACGTGAATGTAACTTATGTCGAGCCCCATTACCGAACGATTTACGCAAACTACGTAACCGACGTACAATTCGACGCTGTCCCGACGTCCATACTTAACATTGGCTGCGCCTGCTATAGCAGGGGTAACTTTACGCAGCACTAACGCTTACGCAAACGACTGCCGGCCGCAAGTACATTCGTGAATCGGCGTAAATAGCTCATTTGCATATTTTACGTGTAAAATGACGTAAGCGCCACCTAGCGGCCAGTGTAAATATGCAACTAATATACGACGGTGTAAGTGACTTACGCCGCTCGTATATTAGCAGAATTCCGGCGTATCTTGTTTTCTGAATACAGAAAAAAGATACGCCGGCTATTCTTAGTATTTACGCAGCGTATATCTCTTGATACGCCGACGTAAATATTTTCTTAATCTGGCCAATAGTGTCTACAAAATAGGGGATTTTTTTTTTACTAGTAATGGCGGCGATCAGCGATTTTTATCATGACTGCGACATTATGGCGGGCACATCGGACATTTTTGACACCATTTTGGGACCATTGTCATTTATACAGCGATCAGTGCTATAAAAATGCACTGATTACTATAAAAATTACACTGACAGTAAAGGTGTTAACCTGTAGGTGGTGCTGAAGGGGTTAAGTGTGACCTAAGGAATGCTTCTAACTGTTAGAAGGCATGGCTTGCTGTGACATGTCACTGATTGCTGTTCCAGATGACAGGGAACAGACGATCAGTGACATGTCACTAGGAAGAACGAGGAGATGTTGTGCTTACACTGACATCTCCCTGTTCTTCAGTGCTGTGACCCGATCGCAGGACATCGAGTCTGCGGGTCCCGCGGGCATGGTCACGGAGCTCTCGGCAGGGTCGAGAGCGCCCCGGCAGCAGCGCGTGCACGACAACACGGCGGCAAATTAAAGGTGACGTATATATAGGCCCATTTAGCCTGTCCGTGCCATTCTGTCAACGTAAATCTGCGTGCTGCGGTCCTTAAAGGGTCACTAAAGGAAAAAAAATGTTTTTGCTGAAATGACTGTTTACAGAGTATAGAGACATAAAAGTTAACTGATTCCTTTTCAAAATGATAAAAAATAGATAAAAATCAATCATATAATGTGCCTGCAGGTTAGTTTCACTTTTGAACTGGCTTCATGTTTCTGCAAAGTAGAAATAGACACACAGAACAAAAACAAACAAATTCAGGGCAGTGTTTTGTTTTTAAAATTAATCTGATTGGTTCTGGGAAGTTTTAGACACACAGTAATGACAGCTTAGACCACCGTGAGAAAGCTCCCAGTACTGTGGTTATAAGGAAACAGACAAGCAGGAAGTGTGGAGAACAGAGCAGGATTACAGCAACTTCAAAGCAAAAATGAACAATAAGGACATGAAAACAGTACTGCAGTAAGGTAAAGGAAGCTATTTAGCTAAAAAAAATGTTTCCTTTAGTGATCCTTTAAGTGATTAAAGGGAGAATTCACCCACATACAATGTTCTTCTTGGGTTCTGTTCATCTATTGGCCAAGTGAAAAATAGCTTTAATAACACAATTTAATAGTCATTAAAAAATGACTCCACAGAAGTATAAGGTCATATGAAGATTTAAGACTCGGGGCAATTAAACCTACCACCCCATAGCAGAGATCTGTAGGCTAAATATAGAAGAACACAGTCTATATATTGAAGTCTGAGACCACACACTTAGAAGAGGATCTTAGAATGCATGTTCAATCCTCTAAACCTGGAATGAACATTGTACATGGCTTTGGGACTGGACGTGCTAAAATTGCCATAAAAAAAAAGTAAATGACTTCTGAGGAAGACTGACAAGGAAAATCATAAAGTTCTCCTCGTAGTCAAGGTTGCATAACTGGATTTCATGCATCACCACGTGCAGTAGAGCATGAGAGTGAGTAGAAAGTGTTGACACAGAAATTATACACAGCCAACCTCCTCACATGCTTAAAGGAAAAGCTCACTTGTTAACAGTCAAAATGAGATAAAAAACAGAACAATTGTTCCACCAGACTTTCGAGGAATCTTGTGTACATCTTGTGTACAAATATAGCCAACACTCTTTTTGTCATACTTGTCATGTGGGTCACAGGAGTACACTTACTTGTGCTTTTCTGTCACCCAGATTCAGCCAAAGACTAGGGTGACCACGTGTCCCGGATTGCCCGGGACAGTCCCGCATTTTGCAGGTCTGTCCCGGGCAGCTTCATTCCAGGACAATACAGTGTCCCAGAATGAAACTGACACAACCACCCCCGGGCCAATCTGATGCCCCCAAAAAAGGCCGCCACATCACCGCTTTATTCACTGACAGTACTTGTCCTGGCTGGGAATGCCTAGAGGAGCACAAAATCGCCCCCTGCTTGTGATTGGAGAATTTATAAATCCCGCCTCTTGTGTCCAATCACTGTGATGTGATTCGTTACACCACAAGCTGATTTTTGGGGAGCATCGGGTCCCCAGTGATGTGAGCCCCCTAGTGGGTTTTAAAGGCGCATCGTCATATGACTTCTGCCCAGAACAACAGGGTCTTCATCCCTGTTGACAAGTGGTTAAGGGCAATCATTTAATTGAATAGGCTGTCAACATACCCTACATGCCTAAAATTGCAAGACAAAATATTTGTAACACAATGCATGGCATTGTGTAACTGTGTGTCGCAGATTGCTAACACAGGCGTTGCCTTAGAGCAGGGGTCTCCAAACTGCGGCCCGAGGGCTGGACGTGGCCCTTTGCTAGCCTTTATCCGGCCCTTGGGGCAGTATTGCTCCCAACGATATGAGGCACTATTCCTCCCAATGACACCAACAATGGGGCACTATTTCTTGCACTAATAGCAATGATGGAGCACTATTCCTCCTCCTACTGCCCACCAACACTGGAGCCATGTTTATTCTCACTGATGCTCGGCCCTGGGGCATTTTCTACCCCCATTGGTCAGAATCTGGCCCCCCTGAAGTCTGAATGACAGTAAACAGGCCCTTTGCTTGAAAAGTATGGAGACCCCTGCCTTAACCACTTGCTTACTGGGCACATAAACCCCCTTCGTGCCCAGGCGAAATTTCAGCTTCCGGCACTGCGTCGCTTTAATCAATGCGCGGTATGCGACGTGGCACCCAAACAAAATGACAAATGAGCTTTCTTTTGGTGGTATTTGATCGCCCGTATTTTTTGAAATGAAAAAAAAGAGCGACAATTTAAAAATATATATATATATTTTTACTTGTTGCTAATAAATATCCATTTTTTTTTTTTTTATATATTTTTTTTTCTCAGTTAAGGCCGATACGTATTCTTCTACGTATTTTTGTAAAAAAAAAAAAAAATCACAATAAGGACTGCTTTGCGCAAAAGTAAGCACCTACAAAATAGGGGACATAATTATGATTTTTTTTTTTAGATTTTTTTTTTACTAGTAATGGCGGCGATTGCGATTTTTATTGGGACTGCGATTTGCGACGGACACATCGGACACTTTTGACACATTTTTGGCGCCATTCAATTTATACAGCGACCAGTGCTATAAAAATGCACTAATTACTGTATAAATATGCTGGCATTGGAGGGGTTAACCTGGGGGTAGGAAGGGGTAAATGTATTGCCTGGGTGTGTTCTAACTGATGGGGGGAGGGGGGTATGGGGGAGGTGACCGATCTGTCTCCCTATGTAACAGCTCTGTACCTCACTGACAGGACGTGAAGCTTGTGTTTACACTCAGGCTCCACGTCTCTGCTCTGTCACCGACGATCGCGTGTATGACGGACATCCCCGCCGGGTCACGCATCGGATCCTCGGTGATGCGCGGGACGCCCCGCCGCGCGCCACCCTTATTACAAGCAAATCACGCCAAAGGTGACCCCGCGCCTCAGGTGCGCTGTCAGGGGGGAATGGTTAAAGCATTGGGGTGCAATCAATGCATGTTGATGCGAAAGGAATCCGCCTTAAAGTGGTTGTAACCCCACTTTTTGCTTTTACCTACAGAAGCCTTTGGCTTACCTGTAGGTATAAAGAATATCTCCCAAACGTGGTTTAGGAGATATTTCCCTCGCAATACGCCACTTATTGCCGGCACATGCCAGGGGGGATCACGGCGAGCGCCGGATCTTGGATTTGAAATCTCCCGACGAGCCAATACAGCGCTGGAAGACACGCCGAAGCAAGATGACATCTCGCTCGGCGTAGACCAGGTAAGTGCTCTTCACCTCGTTCCGAGGTAAGTATTTCATAATCAGCTAGTATGCGGTGCAAAAAAATTAGTATATGCGGTTTACAACCGCTTTAAAGTTTTAGAAACTGCTGAGTAATTGTACATATAACACAATATGGCTCCAACACATCTCAGTTCTCCTCAAATGAGAAGGGGAATTTTGTTGTGGGTTCAGTTTATTTTTTCTCACACATGATAACTTAATACTAGAAAGTTTCCTGCCCTGTGTTAACCTTCCTGTCTGACTGTGGCTGAAACTGGAGTATTACAAAACTCTTCGTCTGTTTCTCAAATTCCCTCATTTTATTTTTTAGAATGTTGAGTGCCTCGCCAACACCGTATATCCCGTTCATTTCCAAATTTCACCATACATGACCCACTTCTGCTTTATCTAACGTCAAAGCGATGTCTCCAGCTTTTCATCCCACAGACCATCATCTGACAGTGATAAAAATGTCTATAAACCAAGATCTGCATCAGAACTGACCACATAATACAACCACAATGATATTTCAGAAGAACAACCATCTGTGAAAAACAATCTACTCTTTATGAGCTCTCCAGTGACGCTAGAACCACGTGTAGCATTACTAGACATTAGGGTGACCACATTTCCAAACTGCCAATTAGGGACACCCTCCCTTCCCAAAAATCAGCTTGTGCCGTAACGAATCACAGCACAGTGATTGGACACAAGAGGCGGGATTTATGATTTCTCCAATCACAAGCAGGGGGTGGGATCGTGCTTCTCCAGGCATTCCCAGCCAGAACAAGTACTGTCAGTGAGTAAAGCGGTGATGTGGCGGCCTTTTTTGGAGGCATCAGATTGGCCGGGAGTCAGGGGCTGTGTCAGTTTCATTTCGGGACACTGTATTGTCCTGGAATGAATGTGCCCGGAACAGACCTGCAAAATGCTGGACTGTGTCGGGCAATCGGGGACACATGGTCACCCTACTAGACATGTGCATTCGTTTTCATCCGAATTTCAGGGATTTTTGCTTTAACAAGTGATAACGAACGCACAGACTCCGCAATCCAAAAGATTTGACACAAAAAAATGCTTTGTTTTCATTTCGTTGTGACAACAGTTTGATACAATAGCGATCCGTGTCTATCGAACCTGTGGTCAAATGTGCCTAACCTAACTCTATTACTCCAAGATTATTCTTCGTAGAGAGAAAAGATTCGACATAGAGAGAAAAGATTCGACATAGAGAGAAAAGATTCGACATAGAGAGAAAAGATTTGACATTATAGAGACAGGGGGGCAGATTCACAGACATTTTGCTTAGCGTACGTATAAAATACACTACGCCGCCGTTTTTTACCTTGCTCTACGTGGAATTCAGGTAGATTTTCTACGGTAAACACGGCGGCGTAGTGTATTTCTCCCGTCGCAATCCATCTGCGCGAGAGGGGGCGTGAAACATTTAAATTAGGCGCGTTCCCGCGGCGATCGATCGAGCTCCGTTCGCATAATTTCCCGCTGCATTGCGCGAAATCACGTGTACGTCATTCGTTGTTTATGTAGCGTGTTTACGCGATCCACGTCCCGACGAGTACGTAAACAAAAAAAAAAATTAAATAAATTCGAAGCGGGAACGACGGCCATACTTAACATGGGCTACGTAATGTTATAGCAGCAAAAAGCTGCCTAACATTACACAAAAAAATAGACGAAAACGATTGCGACGACCGCTCGTATGTTCTGAATCCCCGTAAAAACACATTTGATATCCAGACGCATCAAAGCGACGCGAACTCCTCCCAGCGGCCGCAAATAGATGGCAGCGAGATCCAAGGCTTACGAAGACGTAACTTGGATCGAAGCCCGAAGCCGCCGTACATGGTTTGAGGATTCCAACTAGGATACGGCGCGCGAAATTTGAAATTACTCCTGTCTAACACCAGTTAGACAGGCGTAATTGTTTTGTGAATCTGCCCCAGTATCTCGAGATACGCTGCATAAGTGTAAATATGCGCCGTCGTATCTGTGCGCCCTGCCCACAGAACTAGATACTCCTAAAAACTGACTTCATCCGACCAACGTAACTTGCCTACGCCGGCGTATAGTGGGCGCATATTTACGCTGGACGCATTTGGAACGCCGTCAAATTGTACGTAGTTTACATTGTACGTGAATAGGGCTGGGCATAGGTTACTTTCACGTCGTAGGCAGTGATTCGACGTATCTTAGCCAGTTGTTTCGGCGTGACTGTGAGCATGCACACTGGGATGCGTCTAAGGTACGACACATGCGCAGTTCATTTTAAGTACTTGTCGGAAGCTCAGCCCATCATTTGCATGGGGTCATGCTTCATTTAAATGTATCATGCCCACTTCCAGCCCACTTCCACCTACTTTGAATTACGCTGACTTACACCTACGACTATACGCTACACCGGCGCAGAGTTGGGAGCATTTGCTTTGTGAATTCCATACTTCCCTCTCCGCGCTGCGCCGGCGTAGCGTAAAAGACATACTCTATGGCGGCATATATATGCGCCGATGTATGTGAATCCGGGTCATGAAGATTCGACGGAGCAGCTAAAAACATACGATCGCCACGAGTGGACATTTATGGTCAAATGCTCTGCCCATAGGCTATAGAAGAATTCTAATGTTGTTTGACTAGTATAATAGAATAATAATTTATAAATACAATTATTACTAGTCATACAACATTAGAATTCTTCTATAACTTGTAGGCGGAGCATTCGCCCGGAAATGTATGATCGCGGCGTCGTACAGTTTAGCTGCTTCGTCTAATCTTTTTAGAACATTCGACAGATACCATAAGCCTTCAATTGACAGATTTGACCTTAATTAACCGCTTAAGGACCGCCGCGCGACTATTTACGCCCCGTGCTTCCTAGTGTGGCTGTCAGTGATCGTCTGTTCCCTGTGTTAGGGAACGACGATTAGTGACATCACACGCACAGCCACTCCCCCCTACAGTAAGAACACTCCCTTAGGACACACTTAACCACTACAGCGCCCCCTCCTGGTTAACCCCTTCACTGCCAGTGTCATTTTCACAGTAATCAGTGCATTTTTATAGCACTCTTCGCTGAGTTCACATCATTAGAAGGTTTTCAGCTGTCAGCCAGATACCATAATCAGGTTTTGTGTGTTTCAATGCCGTTAACTCCTTGTGCTCTTACATCTAGCAATATACAGTAGGTCCAGATGTAAGTTTCAAGCTCAAATCACCGGTTGGCACCCCGAGCACAAGCTACTGGTTGAAACCTCAAGCAGAAACTACCAGTTGGAACCCCAAGCACAAGCTACCGGTAGGAACCCCAAGCACAAGCTACCGGATACAACAACATTGAAAACTCCGGCTGTCCCTTGGGAAGACCTCTGGATCATCCACAGAAGGATCTGCACGGTGATAGAGATCGGGAAGGGCATTCAGCCCATTCAAGCTCAAGGGACCCCCCACCGTATGGTGAGCTGTGGGTCTACATCAGTCGGTAAGCGTAGTAATTTCACCTTTACCTTACGCCTACTTCATAGGAGTGTGGAGTATAGAAGAAATGTATAACACTGATCAGAACTAAGGGTCTCCTTTTGGTTCCAATTGGGACAGGATACATGCAACCCCTATGTGTTTGAATGTTATTTGAAAGAGGACATTACAATTTATATGAATATAACCTACCGTTGTATATGGACTGCTTCGAGGACCATTTAATCCCATTTTTACTTATGGACATTCATATTATATCATTGGATTGATATATTTACTAGTATGATTTCTACACTGTTTGTATTAGGGGCGTTACTGTCACTTTGATACATATACACAATCTTTCTTTTTTCTTTTTATACTATTTAATTAGCAATTTTGTGGTGTGGATTGACACCCTCACACAACTGGACCCTGAGTCCTAATTAATTTTGTTTGGGAGCCACGTCGCACGGCCGCGCTATTGTCAGTTAAAGCGACGCAGTGCCAAAACGCAAAAAATGGTCTGGTCTTTGGCCAGCCAAATGGTCCGGGGTTTAAGTGGTTAAAGGAGGTATAACCCCAAAAAAAGTTAATTAAATCTACAAGTGCTTTTTTTTACCACTACTATTGCTTTATATTGGCTTTTAAAATTTACAAATGCAGCAATTTAGAATTTGGATGAAAGGTTTAGCACTGGGAAACACTTTTTGAAAGATAAAAATTGCATTTTTTATAAAACTTTATAGATCAGAACAAAATGAGTGACAAATAAGGGGGAACGAGGGACAGGGGGGAGCTATGTGTAATCCAATCCCAGGAGCATGCATGAAAGGGTGGCTCCATGGTACCCTGCAAGGGACAGAAGCCACCCCAAATCTGGATGTCAGAACCAGCGCTCTGGGAAGTTATTTTGATAGAAAAGAAAACTACAAAATCAAGGAGTAGTATACTTTTGTGAGTGTTTGAAACAAATACAAAAATATGATTTATTTTCATTTTAAACCCTTATTTGCCCATCCAGAATAGAAATATTAGTTTATACCAGACAAATAAAAATAAAAACCTTTAAATGCATTCAGGGAATAACACCGACCTGGTTAGTGGTTCAGTTTTTCATCCAAGTATTGGTGTACTACACCATTCACTTCTTCTCTCTGCAAACTGGTGATCCTGGACCACACCTGCTGGTGATGCTGGAACAATGTCCTTGTTGTTTCTCACAAATAGAACACCTGATGTGGAAAAAAAAAAAAACACCAGTGCTATAAGGTTTGTCACAGCCACCAATGGAAATCATTTAGGATTTGATTGTGATTAATGATACAGGAAGCAGAGAAAGAGGAAATTGCACATTACTACAAGCTTAAAGAATCGCACTCCCACCGCCTCTTCCCTATAGGAGCCGTGTTTGTTTATTCTTTGGGGATTACCCAGAACTCTGAATAAAGTATTACTAATGGCAAAAAGTTATTTTTAGGTTTGGATAGCGTGGAAAGGGAATAGATTGCTCTTTGTAGCCATGATAGGGAGATTTACCCTCACTATGAGGAGTTGATTTACTAAAACTGGGGAGTGCAAAATCTGGTGCAGTTCTGTATAGAAACCAATCAGCCTCCTTTGTTTGTTTTTTGTCAAGCCGCACTGCTGCCGCAGTTATACTGTGGCAGGTTGGCACCCCTGCGTGAGCCGTTGTAGCTGTTTATCGGCTCTTTAAGACGTTGAAGCAGGCCCGCGCGCCGCCGGAGCTCAAATCCTCTATCTCTGCAAATCCCTCCTGCACAAACCAATCCCCCCAAAAAAAAAGTCCTCTACCACTCAAATTTCCCCTCCCAGTACACATCCTCTCCCCCTCACTCCAAATCCTCCCTCCCAGCACAAATCCCCCCTCTTAGCATGAATCCTCCCCCCAAATTTCCACTCCTAGCACATATACTGTACTCCCAATCATCCCTACTAGAACAAAAAACCCCCCCCCCCCAAAAAAAAATGATTCCCCTCCCAGCACAAATTGCCTCCAGCCTCCACCATATTACCTGTTCAAGCACAAAACCCCCCTTCCACCACAAATTCTATTTCCCCCTCCTAACACCATTCACCCCAAATCACAACTTCTACCCCCCCCCCAAAATGTACCCTCCTAGAACAATTTATACCACCTGCCATCCCCAAATTCCCCCTCTCAACACAAATCACCTCCCCCAATCTCCTTGCAATGTCCCCCAGCAGTGGCAGTGCGTCCATAGTGGGTGCAGGAGTGCCACCCCCTCTCGCTCCTGCACCGCCACTGAAAACAATACATAGATTCATGCATTGAATTAATCTATGTATTGTCACCGGCGCCGCTGCCGCCCACTATTCAGATTGCTGGCCCCCTGGCGAGCGCTGCCCATCTGAATAACGGAAGCTGGTTGGCTGTGGAAGTGTCTATCAGAGCCGGCTGCATTTGCCATGGCACAGTGGCGACAATTAATGGGCACAGTGGCGACAATGACATGGCACAGTGGCGACAATTGATGGGCTCAGTGGCGACAATTGATGGCACAGTGGCTGCGTTTGGCATGGCACAGTGGCGACAATGGCATGGCACAGTGGAGACAATTGATGGCACAGTGGCTGCGTTTGGCATGGCACAGTAGCGACAATGGCATGACACAGTGGCAACAATTTTATGGCACAGTGGCTGCGTTTGATAGGCACAGTGGCGGCAATTGATGGGCACAGTGGCTGTGTTTGATGGGCACAGTAAGGCTGCAATTTATGGGGGTTTTTTTTCGTTTGTTGGCGCACCCCCAAAAATTTGGAGCACCAGCCGCCACTAGGTTGAAATACTATATAGAGTGAGAGTTTAATACAACATTTAAGGTCTACAAGCGCTATACATCTGAGCCTCTGAATTTGGAGAACCAGTTCAGCCGGGACATTTTAGTTTTCCGAAGCCAAAGCTGTAATCTTTACTCAACAAGACTCCACCCATCCAACGATGAACTACCGCAATTCTATTTAATGAATACACTTAATGGTGAATTTCAAAAGCCACAGATTAATCAGTAACACCACACAAACACTCATCCCTTTAAAAGGAACATTCACACCTAAAGATGAGGTCACGATTATTCAAATAGCACACTTGTCTCTCTATTGTAAACATTCGATGTGTAATACAGCAGCTCTATCAACTAAAATAAACCTTACCACGGCTCATAAAGTTTCCCCCCTGCTGTCAAGCGTATAGAACTTTTCTTGGGCAATCTTCAAATGATTGTCAACGGTTCATTTAATGTCAAATTTACATCCAACCACTTGTGAGTTTATATGAGGCGACGGTGAGGTCAGGTCAATGATACCGGCACAGAGATGGAAGGAGAAGCCAGAATTCAGCTGGCTAATGCAAAATTAAAGAATATTTCATATTCCTGATATGTGTCTGTTGTACCATGTTCTTGTAATAAAAAGTATCCTTTTTTCTTTGCATCGCTTCCTTTATGTGAAATACCTGGTGATCCTGCCAGTCCCCCTAATTTGCTATTGACCTGACCACATTAGGCATGAGGGCACATCTATCCCAATGTGGTCAATTTTCTGGCTGTGCTTGGAGCACAGCCTGCCTGTCCTCCAATGGTCAAGACGTGTGCTGACACACCCACTATAAAGCCATTCACTGGGAATATAGGCGGTCCCCGGGTTACAAACAAGAGAATTCTGAGATTAAAAGTCAGGCAGCGTACACACGACCGAGGTTCTCGCTAGAAACCAGCGAGAACCTCGCTGGAAGCTGCATTCCAGCGAGAACCTCGGCCGTGTGTACGCTCTCGGCGAGCATCCCGTCGGGAATGCCGTCGAGCAGAAATAGAGAGCATGTTCTCTATTTGCTCGACGGCCCGCCTGGATGAATGGCTGGTTGCCATTCCCGACGGGCGGGTCGCCGAATCTGACGGCCGGCAGAGAACCTCGACAGGCGGAACAATGTGTTCTGCCCGTCGAGGTTCTCTGCCGTGTGTACGCGGCTTCAGAGTTCTGAGTTTGAAACTCAGGCCGTGTACACACGGCAGAGAACCTCGACAGGCAGAACACATCGTTCCGCCCGTCGAGGTTCTCTGCCGGCCGTCGAAATCGGCGACCCGCCCGTCGGGAATGGCAACCAGCCATTCATCCAGGCGGGCCGTCGAGCAAAAAGAGAGCCTGCTCTCTTTTCGCTCGACGGGATTCCCGACGGGCGGGGCGAGCCAAAAGCGTACACACGGCCGAGGTCCTCGCTGGAATGCAGCTTCCAGCGAGGTTCTCGCTGGTTTCCAGCGAGAACCTCGGTCGTGTGTACGCCACCTCAGAATTCTGACTTTAAATCTCAGAATTCTGACTTTGAATCTCAGAATTCTGACTTTGAATCTCAGAATTCTGACTTTGAAACTCAGAATTCTGAATTTTAATCTCAGAATTCTGACTTTGAAACTCAGAATTCTGACTTTGATACTCTGAATTTTGTATTTTTTTTTTATTTATGAATGCCCCAGGGCTCTTCCATAGAAGGGTTATCAACCCTGGAACATTTGTTTTGCTGTCTGTGACCCTGTTCAGAAGATTTCACCTCACTTTCTGTCCCAATGACAACTTAAACTTAGAACATTTGGGGTTATTAGGGAATCAAGGATTGGTGATAAAGCATCAGCGGAGACACCTTTTTCCCATATTAACTCTTATGCCGCGTACACACGACCGTTTTTCATGACGTGAAAAATTAAAAATTTTTAAATACGATCGTGTGTAGGCTCCAGAGCAGTTTTCTCTACGTGAAAAATGTGCAATAAAAATGTAGAACATGCTCTAATTTTTCGCATTGTTTTTCACGTTGTGAAAAACGGTCGTGTGTAGGCTTTAACGACAGGAAAGTACAAATACCCCCCAAATGTCACCTTTTAGTAGACATTCCAAGGTATTAAGTAAGAGGCATGGTGAGTTTTTTAATGTTGTAATTTTTTTCCACAATTCTTTGCAAAATAAAGGGCCAGATCACAGAGCCCTTACTCCTGTCTAACTAGTGTTAGACTGGAGTAATTTCAAATTACGCGCGTTTTTTAGCTAGTCTGAAACCTCAAACCATGAATAGACGGCTGCGGGCTTCAATTCGACTGGATTACGTGTTCGTACGCCTTCGGATCTACGCTGCAATAAAATTGCGGCCACTGGGTGGACTTCCCGTCGCTTTCCGCGTCGGGGTATGCTAATGAGCTTTTGCCAGCGATCCCAGAAATTACGATCTTCAATCGCAATCTCTTACGGCACCTTTAGTCATCTTTTTTTTTGTGTAACACTATACCAGCTTTTTGCTTTTCTAATATTAGACAGCCCATGTTAAGTATGGCCGTCGTTCCCGCGTCGAATTTCTACGTTTTACGACGTCTTTTATTATTTTTTACGTAAGACGTCCGGGAATAGGAATGTTCGTAAACGACGCTACTCAAACAACGAATGACGTAACGGCGTGATTTCGCGCAATGCATGGTGGGAAATTTCTGAACGGAGCATGCGCAGTTCGATCGCCGCGGGGACGCGCGTAATTTAAATGCTTCACGCCCCCTAATCGCGTATTTCGAATACGCGGCGAGAAATAGACTACGCCGCCGTAGCGTACGGGCAAAAATCTACCAGAATTCCATTTAGAGCCTGGTAAAATATGGCAGCGTAGAGTATTTCGATTACGCAGCGCAATATTAAGTGTATCTGAATCTGGCCCAAAGAGTTTATTTTCTTTTTTTCACAAAATTGTCATATTAAAGTGGAGCTTCTCTGTAAAAAAAAATATTAAAAGCCAGCAGCTACAAACACACTTACCTGTCCTGGAGTCCAGCGATGTCGGCAGCAGAAGATGAGCAATCGCTCGCCACTCTGCTGCCCCCACCGCCATCCTCGGTGAGGGAACCAGGGAGTGAAGCATTGCGGCTTCACTGCCCGGTTCCCTATGGCGCATGCGTGGGTCGCGCTGCGCCATGCTAACTGGTCCCCGATGTGTTCTAGGAGCTGAGTGTTTCTCAGAACACAACAGGGGGATCTGACGTTCTGCCTGCAGTCTGTGGCCGGGAGTGGGTGCAAATTCCTGTCTTAGACAGGTATCTGCACCCCCTCCTCCCTGTAAGGTGTCAAATGTGAAAACGGTGGGGGGGGGGGGTGGGAGGGTTCCGATGAGCGGAAGTTCCACTTTAGGGTGGAGCTCCGCTTTAACAGTTTTTTTTCTCACACACAGCATATTCATACCACAAATTACACCCCGAAATACATTCTTGCTACTTCTGAGTATGGCGATACCACATGTGTGAGACTTTTCCACAGCCTGGTCACATACAGAGGCCCAACATGCAGGGAGCACCATCAGGCGTTACAGGGACATAAATGACACATATAATTTCTAGACTACATCTTATGGCCCGTACACACTCTCGGATTTCTCCGATGGAAAAAGTCAGATGGACCTTTTCCATTGAATTTTCCGATCGTGTGTTGCACCATCAGAGTTTTTTCATCGGAAAAACATGTTCTATATTTTTCCGATGTGATTTGGCCGGGCAAAAGCCAGATCGTGTGTACACGGCATTACACTTTTGAAGGTCCTGGAGCACTAGGACAATGTAAATTGCCAAAAAATGACCCCATTTTGGAAAGTAAACACCCCAATGTATATTTTATAAGGCATAATGAGTCTTTTGAACATGTCATTGTTTTCGATAGGTTTTTAAAAAATTTGGAAAGAAAAAAAAAAATGTTTTACACAAAGTTTTCCATACATGTAAATAGCAAAACTTATGCCCCAAAATATATTCTCCTACTCTTTCTGAGTATGGTGATCTCACATATGTGAGACTTTTACACAGCCTGGCCATATACAGAGGCGCAACATGCTGTACATTTCAAATCTAATTTGACTACCTATTACACTTTTGTGAGGCACTGATGGGCACTGTAGTGGCATGGATGTGGCACAGGTGAGCACTGATGTGGCATGGATGAGCACTGATGTGGTACAGATGTGGCACTGATGAGAACTGATTTGGCATGGCTGAGCACTGATGTGGTACAGATGTGGCACTGATGAGAACTGATTTGGCATGGCTGAGCACTGATGTGGCATGGATGTGGCACGGATGAGAGCTGAAGTGGCTTGGGTGAGCACAGATGTGGCACAGATGAGAACTGATGTGGCAGGGATGTGGCACGGATGATCTCTAATGTGGCACAGATGAGCCATGGATGAGCATGGATGAGCCATGGATGGGGATGAATGAGCATGGTTGAGCCAGGAATGGAGCATGAATGCCCGATGCGATGACCGCCGGGCACCCGCGATCGCTCATAACACAGTGCGAACCGGGATCTGTGTGTGTAAACACACAGATCCCGGTTCTCTTAGGGGAGAGATGATTGATTGTCTGTTCTTACAATGTATGAACAGCGATCTGTCATTTCCCCTAGTAAGTCCCATCCCCCCTTCAGTTAGAACATGCAGAGGGAACACAGTTAACCCCTTCCCTGCCAGTGAAATGTTTACAGTAGTAATCAGTGCATTTTTATAGCACTAATCGCTGTAAAATATCAATGGTCCCAAAAATGTGTCAAAATAATATTGCAGTCCCGAAAAAAATTGCAGATCACCGCCATTACTAGTAAAAAAAAATAATAATAATAAAAATGCGATAATTCTATCCCCTATTTTGTAGACGCTATAACTTTTGCCCAAACCAATCAATATAAACTTATTGCGATTTTTTTTTACCAAAAATTTGTAGGAGGATACGTATTGGCCTAAACTGAGGGAATTTTTTTTTTTTTTTTTTTAAATGTGGGATATTTATTATAGCAAAAAGTAAAAGCTATTGTGTTTTTTTTTCAAAATTGTCGCTCTTCTTTTGTTTATAGCGCAAAAATAAAAAGCGCAGAGGTGATCAAATACCATCAAAAAAAGGACGCAAATTTTGTTTGGGTACAGCGTCGCAGGACTTGCGCAATTGTCAGTTAAAGCGACAAAGCGCCAAATTGGAAAAAGTGCTCTGGTCAGAAAGGGGGTAAAATCTTCCGAGGCTGATGCTGTTAAATATCTAATCCATCATAACAGACAGGGCTGGATTTGACTGATCTCTGGTGGAGTGCTTCCCATAATACCTGCTCATCTCTTGCCGTTGGTTACTACACAATGACGCTCATTATACTGACTTATTAGGGCACCATTGTTCCGTTTATAAGCTGTAAACATTTGGCAGTGAAATAACGAAGATCAGTGAGAGAGTCATTTGGACGGCAAATATTTAACCTTGACAGCGAGCTTTCTCTTTTTGCATGGTAGTATGCTGCTATACCACTAGACAAGTATATAAGGAAACCGTTGCAAATATGTAAATTTTAAGCGTCCAACTAAGTTCAAAGTGAAAGTTATTTATCATTATTTTCTTAGCCTAAAGATAACGCTTTATCTCTGTGTGTGAACAAACTAGGCCTGTACATGTCTTCACAGCCATGGAATGCCGACATGCAACCAGCCAGTATTGTATGTAACACCTCCACACTGGCTTCAGGGTTAAACTGCCCATAGGCAGAACAAGAGCAAGGCGCCTTTATGCCTATGTTTCTGTGCATTCGTTGGCATAACAATAGCCATAGCTGTCCACACAGATGCTATGGGGCCTGGGGTGAAAGGGGGCCTATCAAGAGGCAAATAAAAAATAAAAAAAAGCAGTGTACTATATAACTAGTGCAGAGGTTGCTGCTGACACTGACCCCATACCCCCCCCCCCCTTACGTTCCCAATTAAAAAGAGCTGACATAAGATGCACATTAGGAAACTTTAGAATCATTGCCACTAGTTACAAATCCCCATTGCATGCTGTGCAGTAAAGAAAATTTGTTAAAGCGGAGTTCCAGCCTGTAAGAAAGAAAAATTGTCGGCACCCCAGACCGATCCGTCCATCAGCTTTCTGGTGCAGGCAGCAGCATTGCAAGTAAAGGAAACCGGCAGTGAAGCCTTCAGGCTTTACAGCCGGTTTCCTACTGTGCATGTGCGAGCCACACTGCGCTTTCTAAATTGTCCCATCATCTTCTGGGACACACACAGGTGCCAGAATGCAGCAGGGTGGGGAGACAGAGGAGGAGCTGGACATGACATGGTTCGCTGTGTGGAGATCTTACCATGAAGTGGAAGAAGGTACCTGTCAAAACTAGGTACCCGCTCCCCCCCAAAAAGTGATAAATGTGGCAGTGGAGTGGGGGAAAGTGCAAAAAAGTGGAGCTTCCCCTTTTGAGTAGAGCTCCGCTTTAAGCTGTCCAAGGGCCCCCACACACGATCGGATATTTCTACAACAATTGTGTGATGAATGTGTTTTGTCGATTAATCCAACCGTCTGTATGCTCCATTGGACAATTGTTGTCGGAATTTCCGACAACAAATGTTGGATGGTCATGATGTCAAATTGTCTGAAAACAAATGTGTTCCATTTGATTATCCGATCGTGTGTACACAAGTCCGTCGGACTACAAACACGCATACGCCGAACCAATGCTAACCATAACACATCAAAAGCAGAAGTTGCCCAAAGGGGGGCGCTAAAGAGCAGAAAAACTACATCGTTTTGTGAATGTTGGCCGAAAAAGTTCTGCTGTCTGTCCTGCGGTCTGTGTGCTGAACCATTTCAGGACCAACGCCCTTTGGACAAAAATCCACGGATTTGTCCGATGGAAATCCGATGAGGCTTTACACTGGCCAAATATTTATATATTTTTTTAAACAGCCAGAAGGCTGATTAGAAAAATAAAACAAAATAATTCTCCTATCTACACAAGAGAGGTACATGGAGGAATCCTCCCAGCTGTGCTATTATATTGGGACAGAATTCTCTCAGAATACATAAATCAGTGCTGCAGATTTATTGCCTTACGAGATTCTGGTCATCCCAACCAGCACTGAAATTAAAAAAAAACACCACATTGAAGGGGGCCTAAAGCAGAGGGTGAGGACACATGCATTTCTTCTTATCATAATATAGCTTTCTACCTCGTTTCTTGTCAGTAGGAATCACTGTTGGGGAAAACCATCTGTTTACAAGCTGGAAGTGATAATTTTCAACCCCAAGGTTTACTCATAAATGGCCAGAGCTTGGGGTAGAAATGGGTAGTTTATTGGAAGGAAAAAACAAATGCAAATTATCAAGGACTTTAGGCCTGCTGTGACACTGAAGCTAATGCTAATAAATAGAGCTCACGCAGAGACGGCTCTAGGCTTTGTGAGGCCTTAAGCAAAACTTAGAGACATGGGGGGCCCCACTCATGCCCGTAATGGGTAAGACAATTCAAGCAAATAAAAATGGCTGCAGAAAGATGCACGGATCTAGAGGCAAATTAGGCAGCCACGAGGCCCTTGTGAGTGCGAGGCCTTAGGCGACCGCCTAATTTGCCTAATTAAAGAGCCGCCTCTGAGCTCACGTGTATTGTTTATTGCCATTTATTTTTACAATAAACACTAAGAAGGGCTAGAAGAGAAAAAGCAGAATAAGTCACAAATGTAAAGTTTCTCATCCAACCCTACTGGACAATGATCTGACAATGTCCACTGGCTGGTCTCTTCTAGGAGAAAGCAATTGAGTGACTGGAAATAAGCAGTGTCGGCAGAAGCTATCCATCTCTGCCATAGACATAAACATGAGCACTTGGCAGAAAGAGGTGCCAAGGAACAGTTGGGTCATCCCTACATATCCGGCCTCCATGACAGATTTAAGAGCACCTGGAAAGAATGGCAGCACTCCAAAAATAACATGATTTTCAAATATATCGTAGTGTGTGACCTTTCTAACGTTGGCAATCGTGCATGACATTTTTGTTGACATTGTGTGCTACACAAGTTAAAGGGACCCTGTCACCACTTTGTACCCTGACAAGTAGACACAGGCAGGCGATCTGTAGAGATATATGAGTTGTGTTGGATTCAGGGCCATCTTAATAGCATCTTGGGCCTTTCGGCAAAGTAATGCACGGGGGCCCCTGCCAGCCTGCCCCAAATTTATGCCCCTATTTAAGAATTCAAGTATCAATAGTTGATAGAATTAAATACATACATATATATATATATATATATATATATATATATATATATATATATATATATATATATATATATATATATATAATTAGTGCTTTCAATAAAACAGATTTTTAACATGCCATAAATCAAAGACTAATTCAGCACAAAGAGAATGGGGGAGGCAGAAGGGCATCAGGAGGGCAAAGTACAAGTTTTGGGATTTTGCCCAGGACAAGGCCATCCTCCTGGGAAAATTTTGTAAAATGCATGATTATCCTAGCAGATATGGGACAGTTGGCAAATATAATGTAATGCATGACTATCATGGGGCCCCCATGCACCTGGGGCCCCTGGGCAGTGCCCACGTGTGCCCAGGCATTAAGACAGCCCTGGTTGGATTATGAGGTTTCCATACTACCTGCAGTGTTCTCTCCAACCCCTACCATGGTGCAATGTTTTATCTGCAAGTATAAAAAAATCAACTAAGATCAGCACTAAAAGCCAATGCACTGTAAGTCAACAGCATTTACTCACTATTGAGTTTCTATCAGTGCTGATGTCTATTAAGGTTCTCAGGATGGCTTTACAACATTCACACCTCCTATTATGTTTGTGGACAATCATCTACACATTCCAGGGTGATTGCGTTAAGGTGTATGTGCTATCAGTGTGCATATATATGGTGGGGTATCATCCTAAAACTAATTGGAACTGAGGGACTGGCTTAGAGAAGCTACAAAATGTCTTTAATATTACAGAACAAGTTCAGTTGAATGCAACAAACTACTGCAGTTTCTGTGCTGATCTTATAAGATGTACTATACTTACTGTAAAAACACTGTGATGAACTTTAATATAAATTCAATTCAATTCAAGGCTTTTAGGTGCCCACTGGCTGCCAAGCCCATTTTGGGATCCACCTCCTCCCATCATGCACAAACATGAGTCCACATACCATTGTGTTTTTTGGTTTGATTTCAATGAGCTGTATTAAAATCCCTACATAGCTTCTTTTACATCGTTACACCTGCTAGACAAAATTTCACAGATTCATGTGGCACTCAACCAGGGATTAATCAAAAAGAACATTCATATGATGTCACCTCACCACAAGTGTCCCTGTAGGAAGATTTAGCCTCTATAATTAACAATATTTTATTTCACAAACCATTAAAAAATGATTGCACCCTTCATATTGAATAATGACCAGAAAATACCTGGCTGGGACTGGAGGAATTTTGTATTCCTGGCCGGAGGGCCTGGCCATTGTTTTCCACAATGGCCACATTTCACGCTCCTCTACTTCTTTCCCCCTCACTTTCTTTTATTTATTATCTTTGTTTGTCACTTTTTTGTAATTTTTTGTTTGTACATGGTTTTTGCACGTGTGACTGGTAGGGTGTAGGTCCTCGGGCCTGCCCTGAAAGTCTTGGGAGGGGGTGGACATGGCCTTTTGGCTTAGTTCGCCCTCTCTCATGGGGTCTCCCTTCGGGGGAGCCCCACCTAGTATTTTTTGAAAGCATGTCATATTTATACAATGTTTATATATTTAAATTCTATGACAGCACCCACCCATTCAGTCCTGAAGAAGTGAGTTAGTCTTGCGAAACGCGTTGACATACAAGTTTGGAAGATTTATGCACACGGTCCCTGATATCCATGCTGGCAATATAGACCACACTTTATTTGTAGACTCTTCAACACCAATCTAACTTAGGCTCTGTCCACTTTGCTTGTGTGATTGAGTATTTTCTGGTCATTATTCAACATGAAGGGTGCAATAATGTTTTTATGCAAGTCATTTTTAATAGTTTGTGATTCGAAATATTGTTAATTTTAATTACAAACTGCCTCATGTTGTGCCGCTGAAATCCGCTTTTTTTAGAAATTGGTATATTTCTTCTCTGTGCTATATACCGTGGCAAGGTGGAAATCTACTCAATTTAGTATCCTCTATTGCTGTTCTGGTGGCAGCTAAAATGTTTTGGATTTCCCATCACTTTCTGTCCAAATGACAATAGTAACCAGTACAATCTTCCTTACTACCCTTCTCTATTGGCTATAGAAAGTACTTCTTTCAAAAGAAGTCGGAAATTCAATTTACCATCTTTACAGTTTTGATGTAAAAACAATCAGATTTTTTTTTGCTCTGTTCAACAAAGTTGTAACATGTTTGGTGGTCAGTTGGTCACTTTTTTTTTTTGTAACATCGTGTCATTGCGTAGACCAGGGTTTCTCTACCAGGGTTCCATGAAACCCCAGGGTTCCTCCAGAGATTGCTAGGGGATTCCTTGTAAAAATATAACAGATACAATAATAGGATGATAACCCTGGTACAATAGTCAAAGAATTTGATATTGCATAGATTCCAACAGTTCATAGTATCAATAATAGAGATAAAATAACATGATTAGTTCATACTAGAAACAATAAAAAGAAGCCAATTCATTGGAACGTGTCTCCATGATATATAAATTGGACACCATTGATCTTTTTAACTACCTGAAAGGGGGCAATTCTTCCCAAAAGACCAAAAGTATAAGGCCGTGTACACACGATCGAACATGTCCGCTGAAACTGGTCCGCAGACCGTTTTCCAGCGGACAAAAATTTCCAAACATGCTTGAAAACATGTCCGCTGGAAACCTGTCCGTCGGACAGGTTCGATGGTTAGTACACAAACCATCGGACCAAAATCCCCCGCATGCGCAGAATTAAGTCGACGCATGCTTGGAAGCATTGAACTTCGTTTTTTCATCACGTCGTTGTGCTCTACGTCACCGCGTTCTGGTCCGAGGGGATTTTGGTCCGATGGTGTGTACGCACATCAGACCAACAGACAATTCAGCCTTGTCCGATGAAAACGGTCCGTCGGACATGTTTCCTCGGACATGTCTGATCGTGTGTACAGGGCCTCAGAAGCATTCCTCCGACTGATCATCACACTAATGTATCATAAGTAGTGTTGCTCACGAATATTCGTATTGCGAATATGGCATATTCGAGTATTCGCGATATATTCCGAATTTCGCGGTGAATATTCGCTATTTCGAATATTCATATTTTTTCAATTTTTTTTTTAGAACAGATCACATCCTAGAGATCCCCATCGACGTCTAAAAGCATTGCTGGTATGATTAGAGACCTTGGGCCGAATAGCTGCAGCGATCATTTTATATTGCCGAAAAATCGCAATGCGATTATTCGGCAATAGCGATATCGCGCGATTATTTTCGAGAAATTTGCAATATTGTTTTTAGCTAAAATAACACATATATTCGATTTGAGAGTGTTACTGTCGAAATTCCACAATCAATTTCTTATTCGCATTTTGTGAAATTTCGATAAAATATTTTGAATATTCGATTTCAGAATGAGCCAATCAGAGCGCTCCTAAAGCATGTATCGAAATTCCGCAATAAATATCGCAATCGCATTTTTGCGAAATTACGATAAAATATCAAGAATATTCTGAGCCAATCAGAGTGCTCCTTCCGCATTTGCCGAATATTCGCAATTATTTTGTATTGTAATATATCACGAATATTCTGAGCCAATCAGAGTGCTCCATTCCGCATTTCTCGAAATTTCGCAATTATTTTGTATTGTGAAATATCACGAATATTCTGAGCCAATCAGAGTGCTCCATTCCGCATTTCTCAAAATTTCGCAATTATTTTGTATTATAAAATATCACGAATATTCTGAGCCAATCAGAGTACTCCTTCCGCATTTCTCGAAATTTCGCATTCGCATTCGCAATAGCGAAATTTCGCAATCATTTCATTTCCAAAAAATATTGCGAATATTCGCATTTAGCGAATATATCTCGAATATTCGACTATATATTCGAGATATATCGCGAAATCGAATATGGCATATTCTGCTCAACACTAATCATAAGTTATAGTTATAGTAATTCTTAGCAGAGGGTTTCCTAAGACCAGAAATTAATTTCAAGGGTTCCTCTGTGTTAAAAAGTTTGAGAAAGGCTGGGGGTAGACCATTCATGTAAATTATGCTAGACAAAAAAAATCTAATTCCTAATTTGCACAATGAATGAAAACTCATACATACTAACAAAAATATTGTAATGATTAAACATTAACCAAAGGATTAGGTGATGAAAAGAAGAGAAAGAAAGAAAGAAAAATGAAAACCTTTTTAAAGTTTTATAACATTTTGAATATAGATAATCATATCCTAATGCCGTGTACACACGGTCGTTTTTTGCGATGAAAAAAAACGACGTTTTTTAAAACGTCATTTAAATTGATCATGTGTGGGCAAAACGTCGTTTTTTGTCTTCAAAAAAACGACCAAAAAAAAATTCCAACATGCTTGAATTTTTTGTGTCGTTTTTCAAAACGTCGTTTTTTGTTTCACAAAAAGTCACCGTGTGTAGCAAAAACGTCTTTTAAAACGACGTTTTTCAACCCGCGCATGCCCAGAAGCTAGTTATGAAGCGAGCTCAATGGAAAAGAGTGGTGAACGTATCGCTTTTTGTGAAAAAACGATGGTGTGTATGCAAAATTGTCTTTGAAAAGTGACGTTTTAAAAACGTCGTTTTTTACTTCACAGAATCATCGCATACGCGGCATAAGAATAGGTTTTCCCCATAGGATTTGCTCACAGATTTGTCTGCTGTGGTTAGAATCTTTATATTGGGCAATCTGGGCGGTCATGAATCACATATTGCATGACTCATTGCAGACAAGACAAATGACTATACCGTAGAGAGTAAATAATTATGCATTTTACTGATTCACCTGATTGGCTAATTAGTTTGCTCATGCCCATTTAAGAATATTTTTAGAAATCTTTCAACGAGACTAGATATTCAGGCGGTAGATGTGCATCCTCTATGATACTGCAACACGACTCATTTTAAACATACAGCAAGTATGATGTATAGTATTGGCCAGGGCTTTTTTTCTCAAACAATAGGTGCTGGAACTCAACCATGACCTCCCAAAACCTCTTCCCCCACACACACCCTCCAAATCACATCAAATAGTGGGTGTGGTCAGTCAAATTTGACGAATAGTAGGAGGGTCTTAAAGGGACATTAAATACCAGAATTGCATTAGATACAGAGTGCAAAGTTCAGGGGGGGTGTAACACACAGTGCAGAGTTCAGGGGGGTGTTACACACAGAGTTCAGAGCTGAGACTTGTAAACACAGAAACCGGACTTCTGTGTTTACAAGTGATTGCGGTGAGCAGGCACCACAGGGTCTGAGCAAGAGGTGGTGAAACCGAGTTCCATCATGTTCCCCCTGAAAAAAAAACTGGTATTGGCCTAATAGATACCATTTGTGAACACCTGACCCTCACATCTGTACAAGCATTTTGGATTCCCATTCCAAAACCATGGCCATTAATATTAAGTTGCCTTCCCCATCCCCATCTATTTGTGGCTTCTACTTTTCTGGGAAGGCTTTCCCCTAGATTTTGGAGTTTGTCTGTTGGAACTTGTGCTCATTCAGCCAAAAGATTCTTGTTGAGGTCAGGTATTGATGGTGGATGAAAGAACCTGGCCTGCAATGAATTCATGCTAAAGTTGAGTTGAGTTGAGTGGCATCTTGATATAGCGCAGTCATTTACCCCGTAGGATCCTGACATGCTTGTGTTTAGTGTGGTTGAGGTCAGGAGTCTGGGCAGGCCACTTGTGTTCCTCAACACCAAACTCATCAAACCATGTCCATATGGAGCTGCTTTGTATGCAGGGGTACAGTGATGCTGCAAAAGGGCCTTCCCCAAACTGTTACCAGAGGGTTGGAAGTCCATAATTGTCAAAACACCTTCGTATGCTGTAGTATTAACAGTTATTTTTTCTGAAAAAACTCAAGAATTTGGAGTAGTATACACATAAGTTTGACCAATGGTTGGTCACCATATATAGGACAGGACTATCAAATGAATTGCAGGTAGTGATAGGCAGCTAGCATAGGAAAAGCCATTATCAACCTGTGTTCCTCCATAGGTTGTGAGGGGGACTCTTGGCTGTGGCTAACTGACCTCTCCTTTTAAAGGGGTTGTAAAGGCTTGTGTTTTTTTCACCTTAATGCATCCTATGCATTGACATGAAAAAACACCTTGAAGTGTCCAGCCCCTCCGTTTTACTTAGCTGAGCCCCGAATTTACATGGGCGCGATCCCGGGAGGCTCTCTCCACCGGTTCTCGGCTCTTCATTGGATAGATTGATAGCAGCGCAGCCATTTGCTCCCACTGCTGTTAATCAAATCAATGATGAGTCATACACTCCCAGAGGGGGTTATATAATGCGGGGAGGAGCCACGAGAGCCACCGTGGGACCCCAGAACAGGAGGATCGGGGCCACTCTGTGCAAAACTAACTGCACAGTGGAGGTAAGTATGACATATTTGTTATTTAAAAAAAAAAAATGTTATATCACTTTAATGTTGCATGCATAGTCCCAGGCAAAGCCAACAGCATAATATGATATTTTAAGCTGTCTGTTAGGTCGCGTACACCCGAGGAGACATGTCCGCTGAAACTGGTCCACAGACCAGTTTCAGCAGACATGTTCGATCATGTGTATGGCCTAGAGGACAGTTTTCCAGCGGACAAAAGTTTCTAAACATGCTTAGAAACTTGTCCACTGGAAACCTGTCCGTCGGACATGTCCGATGGTTAGTACGCCCAACCATCGGACCGAAATCCTGCGCATGCGTCGAATTGATTTGACGCATGTGTGGAAGCATTGAACTTCCTTGTTTGAGCACGTCGGTGTGTTATACGTCACCACGTTCTCTGTCCGCGGGGATTTTGGTCTGATGGTGTGTACACACATCAGACCAAAAGATCCCTTCAGACATGTCCGATGAAAAATAGTCCGTCGGACCTGTCTCATCGGACATGTCTCCTCGTGTGTACGCGGCCTTAGGGCAGTATTCTGACCACCATGTAAGGGGTAGTGTTGAGCAGAATATGCCATATTCGATTTCGCGATATATCTCGAATATATAGTCGAATATTCGAGATATATTCGCTAAATACGAATATTCGTGATATTTTTTGATAATGAAAATATTGCGAATTTTCGCTATTGCGAATTTTCGCTATTGCGAATTTTCGCTATTGCGAATGCGAATGCGAATTGCGAATTGCGAATGCGAAATTTCGAGAAATGCGGAAAGGAGCACTCTGATTGGCTCAGAATATTCGTGATATATTACAATATAAAATAATTGCGAATATTCGAGAAATGCGGAAGGAGCACTCTGATTGGCTCAGAATATTCGTGATATATTACAATATAAAATAATCGCGCGATATCGCTATTGCCGAATAATCGCATTGCGATTTTTCGGCAATATAAAATGAGTGCTGCAGCTACTCGGCCCAAGGTCTCTAATCATACCAGCAATGCTTTTAGACGTCGATGGGGATCTCTAGGATGTGATCTGTTCTAAAAAAAAATTGAAAAAATTCGAATATTCGAAATAGCGAATATTCGCCGCGATATTCGTGTTATTCGCGAATGCTCGAATATGCAATATTCGTAGCGAATATTCGCAACGCGAATATTCGTGAGGAACACTAGTAAGGGGGCATTCTTTGAATTGGCCGCCAATGTAAGGGGCATTCCCCCAATAAATAGGTTTAAGCAAGTGTTTCCCAAGACCTGAAACATTATTGTTATGCCGCGTACACACAGTTTTTTTTTGTGAAATAAAATGAAATAAAACAAAGTTTTAAAAAACATCATTTAAAATGATCGTGTGTGGGCTTTACGTAGTTTTTTGTCTTCTGAAAAACGACCAAAAAAAAATTCGAACCTGCTTCAATTTTTTTTGGGCGTTTTTCAAAATGTCGTTTTTTGTGTCATAAAAAATGATCGTGTGTGGGCTAAAACGACGTTTAAAATTATGTTTTTAAACCCGCGCATGCTCAGAAGCAAGTTATGACGCAAGCTTGAATGGAACAAAGTGCCGTCGTACGTGTTGTACGTAACCGCGCTTTGCAAGAGCATTTTCAGAAAACGATGGTGTGTAGGCAACGTCGTTTTTTAAAATGACGTTTGAGAAACTTTGTTTTTTTCCATGAGAAAAAAAAACGTTTTTTTACAAGACAAAAAACGACCGTGTGTACGCGGCATAAGAGTTCCTTTGGGTGAAAAAAGTTGAGAAGAGGTTGAGCTAGAGACTTAAAGCATACCCTAACTTTAGTAAATTGTTTTTAAAACATTTACATAAATATATCTTCAACATTTCAGGGAAAATAGTCTAAAGCCCCGTACACACGGCTGAGGTTCTCAGCAGAAACCAGCGAGAACCTCGCTGGGAGCCTAATTCTGCCGAGAACCTCGGCCGTGTGTACGGATTCGGCGAGCCCCGCCCGTCGGGAAACCCGTCGCGCAAATAGAGAGCAGGTTCTCTATCTGCTCAACGGCCCGTCGGGATGAATGGCTGGTCGCCCTTCCCGACGGGCTGGTCGCCGAATCTGACGGCCGGGCGAAAATCTCGATGGGCGGAACGATGTGTTCCGCCCGTCGAGGTTCTCTGCCGTGTGTACGGGGCCTGAGGCAGAATAGTAAAATCATAAACTCTGTAAATAGTATTCATCACCCACTCTGCACTTTTACAGGCTGTTGAAGTGTTTATGTTGCCTAAAAGGAAATGTTCACAGTTTTCTACACTTACAATTATCTATTCAATCTTTATTTCAATTGCCAATTTGCATTCCTACACTATAAGGCAACAAGAAAAATGAAAGTTTTCCTGTTTTGTCTAGAGGAGATTTGAATTTGCATAAGGAAATAAAACTTTTTAATTCTGTTTACCAAAAAACATATTTTTTGAATGTCTAACATCGGCTATGAATAAATATAAATATTATTACCTAGTTCTCTGGAAAGGTTGAAGAAAGAACCATGTATATTAAAAATACTACTGAGTGTATATTGATGTACGTGAAATATGGTGGGGATTCTACCAGACTCAAATTGCAACAAGGATTCATGGTTTAGCCACCTCTCCCCCAATCATGTGACCTCACATGCCGATATGGACATTGTCCACATGGCCATGTGGTTATGGATCCCTCCTCCTCAGCCTCATGAAGTCTAAAGAAATGACCGTGACCCAATAATGTGCTAATTTTTACTTTTTTCTTTTTATTTATTACAGGTTTTTCTCATAGTTTATTATGTTGTAGTATATAGAGATAAGAAATACAACAAATACATTTGTTGGAATACTGTATATCATTCTGCCCATACCTCCAGTACCTTAACCTCCCTGGCGGTATGATTCTTTAAGATTTTAGGTGCTAAAAGCGTACCATTATTTGCAAGGGAATTTGGCGTTTTATACTGTAGGCTTGTTTCTTAGGACTCACTTAAATCTATTCAAACAAGTCTAATAGGCATCCCGGGTATGATTTTTTTTTTTTTTTTTAGATCACAAATGATTTTTATAGTAAAAATTATTCAATAATGTAATCAAATCCACTGAAATTTGCTCAGTTGCAGAATTTTTGCTGTCATTTTTTTTTTTTTTTATGACGAATTTTAAATCGCTATCGCTAAATTCTGCAAGTGATTCTGATTTATTATCGCTGTTTTTTAGCTGCTCTAAAACAATTTTTGCCATAAAGGGACACTTTTGGTTGCTATGGGCAATCTACAGTTTGCAGGGAGAAAGAACAGTTTTTATTATATAAAAGGACATGTAGTGTACAGGGCAGACCACTAACATGGGGGTGTGTATTTTTTACATACAGTACTGTAATCTATAAGATTACAGTGTACTGTATGTATAGTGTTTGTTTACATTTTTAAATTTGGCGCCGTTCCCCCCCCTACGTCGCGACGCTCGCAGGGAAGGGAATCGGCGGAACACACAGCATCAGGCGGACATCCGCCCGCCGTGTACTGCGGAGATTCATCGCTGGATCGCAGAGAAAAGGTAAGTAAACTTTTTCTGCATCCAGCGAGGTAAGCGCGTGTGTGGCACGGGGTTACCGATATTAGCTTAAAAATCTCACCCCGTGCCACACACGTGAAGACCGCCAGGGAGGTTAAGGGCTCTTTCACACGTCCGTTCAGTTTTTTAGATCAGTTTTTTCCCCCTTCAGTTGATCCGTTTTTTCATCTGTTTTTCATCTGTTTTTCGTCCGTTTTCCGTCCGTTTACATCCGTTTCCGTTCCGTTTTCCGTCCGTTTTTTTCATCCGTTTTTTTTATTTTTTTTTAGAACTTTTTTTTTTTTTTACATATTTTGATGAAAAACTGACGTTAGCGGATCGGATGGTAAACGGATCATCCGCTAACGTCCGTTTTTCGTTCGTTCCGTTTTTTTGACGGAAGAAAAATAGGGTTTTCTTCCGTCCAAAAAAACGGGCTTACCGGCACGGATGTTAACGGACGTGGCCTAGTGTATTATCCATAGATTGAAAGAGCCCTATTGAAAATGCCTATCTTATGTAAATTTTTGCCTTGGAATTTGATATGTACATAAAAAAAATAAATGGAAAAGAAAAAAACTACTATAAATCACAAGTAATAATATAAAGATCCTCCATAAAATAGTAAAAACAGGCTCTAGTGTATTATCAAATTTTTGTGGAAATTAACATAAAACTACTCACAAGTGGTGGCTCTCAAATTTTTGTGGACGGAAATTCGGACAGCAAATGTCCGATGGGGCCTACACACGGTCGGAATTTCCAACAACAGGCTCACATCAAACTTTTGTTGACGGAAATTCAGAGCGTGTGTACGCGGCATTAGATTTTGATTGCTGTCTATGTCCCTGTAGACTGATATGTCAATTGGCTCCTGTCCACATTGACCCTAGTATATGTATGCATGCACTTTAGATTGGAAGCTTCTTGAGAGCAGAGACTGATGTGGATGTACAATGAACAATAAATAAAGCATTGTATAAATTATCTGTGGTATATAAATACCTGTAATAAATAAATGTGGACAATATAGGGGATTTGCTAAAACTGGTGCACACAGAATCTGGAGCAGCTGTGCATAGTAACCAATCAGCTTCTAGATTTTCATTTAACAAGCTTAGGTTAGAAGCCGACAGTGTTGCCAAACGTCCGTTAATTTACGGACAGCGCGTACATTTAACCCCCTTTTCGGGGTGTCCGTAAAGTCTGTTATGGGCATCGGGTGCCCGTAAAAAAGATGACCGCTGGTCTGTCACGGCTCCGTCCTCTGCCTATGGCGAGTGCACTGCACGAGCCAACGAGTGTCACTGCCAAAGTGTCCCTCCTGAGTCCTCCTGACTCGATCGGCTATTCAAAAATGGTGTCGGGTGGCGCCATTACGTAACTGCGCATGCGCCGCCCAGCTGAGCGGATACAAGCTTTCCCGAGCCTAATCGGTGATGGTGGCGGCAGGAGGTGATGGTGGCAGCAGGATCTGACAGCTGGTGGTGGCAAGAGGTGATTGTGGCAGGACGTGGAGGTGATGGCAGGAGCTGGTGGGTGCAGGAGATGGGGGCAGGAGGTGATGGTAGCAAGAGCTGGTGGGGGCAGGAGGTGATGGGGAACAGAAACCGATGGACTATTATAGCGAAAATAACAGAAATATGTTTTTTTACCTTAATATGTACCTTAAATCGTATTGCTATTTGCATAGTGTACTTGTTTGTAGCCTAAATACTAAAATTTGCACTTAAAACTGTAATTTTGTAACTTTTGTAAAATGTCCATAAAAATTTGCCTGTGCCAGTAAATTTTGGGTGTTGTGCCAGTAAATTTCAATCTGGTAGGTTGGCAACACTGGAAGCCAATTGGTTGCTACACACCACTGCACCAGATTCTGTGTGCACCAATTTTAGTAAATCTCCCCATATATGTATATATAACTTGATCATGATCATATTCATTCTTGATCACCTTCTCTCTTGTTCTGAACCCATTGTCGTGAAGTACCATTAATACTACAATCTTGTATAAGAGCAGAACGTAAGCTTCATGACTGGGTTGTATTTAGCATTATATGGGATGTATCAAATATTATATGAGCAAAACCTTACATTATGCTCAATTCTCAATTAATGATAAGGAGCCTTACATTCCAAAAGGTGACAGTTATTTTCAGTTGAGGCTGATAAGATATAAAAAATAACTGTCATATGGCTATAATAAAGATGCTTCTCCTTGAGAATTGAGCCTATTATCCTTATCTTTTTACAATACTAGTGTTTAAGGAACAATAATTACTCACGCTGTTTCCAAAGAATATTCGTAATAACTGACGATTCATTTATTTTACTTACTAATCATTTTGTTTGCATTTTGAAGATTTAATATACATGAGTTTATTACAAAAATAAGGACGAGCCAACCTGATGTTTTTCATTTTAAAATGTTCAGGTTTTTATATAGTGCAGACAGTTTTACATACTGTGCATTCACATCCGTCCCTGACATCAAGAAGCTTATGATTTAAGGTCCCTATCCCACATACTAGGGCCAATTAACCTACAAACATGTCTGTGGGGTGTAGAAGGAAAGCAAGCACATGCAGACTCAATGCAGTTAGTGTCATGGATGGGATTCAAACTGAAGACTCCTGTGCTGCAGGATTGGAGTGCTAACCACTATACCACTGTGCTGCCCATCTTAACACAAAGCTTTGGAGTCAATGGGGTTAATTTACTAAAGGGTGCAGAATCTGGTGCAGCTGTATATGGTAACCAATTAGCTTCCAGGTTTTATTGTCAAAGCTTAGGGCCCCATTCACACGGGCTGTCCAATCATGTCTGCCTGTCAGTTTTTTAGGAGGACCTGATCGGACTTTGCACTCTCCCCTATAGAGTGGCGGATGCCAGCGGTGACATGTCTGCTGACATCTGTCACCATCTGATCCGATCCTGTCTTTGACAAAACGCATGCCAAATCGGCGGCAATTGCCAGCAATGGCATTGTCTGAATCCGATTCCCAAAAGTAGTTTCTGTACTACGTTTAGCGATTTCAGAGTGTGATTTCCATTGACATCTGTGCAGAAACCCTCACAGATGTGTCTGAAATTGCCCCCGAAATCGTGACTGACACGTGGGAATGAAAATGTTTAGCTAAACTCACACATTTTATTCACGCAGTCAGTGTGAACCATTGCTAAGTTGTGTTTTTTGTGCGCTTTAAAGCGGAGCTCCACCCTAAAGTGGAACTCGCGCTGATCGGAAATCCCTTCCCCTAATCTGGTGTCACATTTCCGGCCACAACAGTCTCGGGCAGACTGCGGGCATGACGTCACCTCCCGTCCCCCCCCCCCCCCCCCCGTTGTGTGCTGGGAACACTCGGCTTCCAGTACACAGCGGGAGCCAATCGGCAGGCGCAGCGTGACTCGCGCATGCGCCGTAGGAAACCGGGCAGTGAAGCCAGAGCGCTTCACTTCCTGGTTCACTCACCGTGGATGGAGGGGGGAGCAGCAGAGTGATGAGTGATCGCTCGTCCTCTGCTGCGGACGGCGCTGGACTCCAGGACAGGTAAGTGTCCTAATATTAAAAGTCAGCAGCTGCAGTATTTGTAGCTGCTGGCTTTTAATATTTTTTTTTCAGCGGACATCCGCTTTTAAAGGTTCAATAGATTTTCTCTTTAAATAATTGTTATTTTGTTTACGAATAACAATAAATTACAACAAATCAGTATTGTAGGAACAAGTTTCAAAATATAAAATCAAAGTATACAAGAAAGCTTCTTGTGTAAATAAAGGTTAGTTAAAGGTTCAATAGATTTTAAAAGTTTTTTTGGAGGCTAGAGAATCTCCTCTCCTCTATTCCTGTTCTAGTGGCAAAAAAAAAAATCCTCTCGAGACTCATTATTTTCCTTTTTTATTTTTTATTTTTTTGTGCAGAAAGCAAAAAACAGCAAAAAATAAGTTAAAATGTACAACAACAGAACACTATGAAACAACCTAAAAAATTACAAATAAAAAAAACTAAAATATTAAGAAAAGAAAACACAAAAAATAGAACTTTTACACAAGCAACTTGATGAGCAAGATTGAGAGTTTCCATTTCTGCAAAACAGGTAATCGTCGCCTATTCCCGTTTGCTCTACAACATTGTGGTTTTGCTTTGCATGTGACAGAGAGGATTCTATTCAAGGTCCCCTTCCCTGGAATCTAGCAGTTTACATGCTGTCCATTCACCTCCATTGGTATTTGTAGGCACCTTCTACTCCTTTGGTTAAAACATACTCACTACGGCTAGATTCACACCTAGGCATTTTTAGTGCTTTTTGCATTTTGCAAATTTGAACTACAGTCCATTTACCATGGTTTCCTATGGACCACGTTCTGTAGGGAAAATCTGCAAAATGCAAAAAGCACTAACAATGCCTAGGTGTGAATCCAATCTAATTCAACCTTCTCAATGTTAACAGGATCTTTTGCAGCTCCCTCGGCATGCTACGACTTGTAGTTCCACCACAGTTGGAAAGCCCTCATTTTTTTAGCGCAGACCTATCCCACATAAGACAAGATTTCAGTGCTGTAAAAGCATTGGTTCTCAACCTTAGTCCTCAAGTACCCCCCAACAGGGCCATGTTTTGGGAACTTCCCTTTAGATAAAATAGCTCTTATCAATACCTTGCCATTGATAATGATTTAAAGCAGCTGTGCAAAGTAAAAGAAAACCTATAAACATGGAACATGGGGGGGTACTCGAGGACTGACGTTGAGAACCACTGCTGTAAAGGACACCAAAACAATGTGGGAACTGGTTTTATCTTCTCCATGCTGCCACTGTAGTGCAGAGTAACCAGCAGTGAAAAGTCTTTGCAGAGTAACCAGCAGTCATAGACGTGTGCAAGGGGTGAGCCAGGTGTGCCTGGGCACACCCTAATCCTGGGGTTGGCAACCTGTCAATGGTGGGCAGGTGACAGGTAAACCGCAATCTTTCCTTGCCGGTCCTCAGAACCTGGACAGGAGAGGCGGCGGGGGTGGAATATAGTGGAACTGATCTGTATTTTCCTCCTGCAGCAGCTGAAAGTAGGATTCTCCTCCTTTCCCTTTTGTCAACATTCAGCTGCCATAGGAGAAAAATATAGGAGATCATTACTAATATATGCCACCCCTCTTTTCCCCGTTGCTCCTCCTTCTGTTGCATGTACCATGTGCTCCCCCTTTCTCCCATTGTTTCAGGATGGAGAGTGGGGAAGAGGCCGGTAAATATGTCAAATGCATATGTGTTGGAGCTTTGGGGTGCACACCCTAATAAAAGAGGCTGCACACACCTATGCCAGCAGTGAAAAGTCTATGCAGAGTAACCAGCAGTGAAAAGCCTATGCAGAGTAATCAGAAGAGAAAAATTGATGCAGAGTAATTGCAGTAAAAAGATCTTTGTAGAATACTCAGCCATTAAACATATATGTAGAGTAATCAGCTGTAAAAAAAAAATGATCTATGCAACATAATCACAGTGAGAAACTGATGTAGAGTAGAGATATGCAATTAGCGGACCTCCAGCTGTTGCCGAACTACAAATCCCATAAGGCACAGGTGTCAAACACAAGGCCCGTGGGCCGATTCCGGCCCTCCATGCCATTTCATGTGGCCCTTGCACCTTCCCTGCAGTTGCAGGAGAGCTCCAGCCCTCCTCTGATCCTCCTTCATACTTTCTGCTTTCAAGCAATGCATCCAGCTTCTTCCAAGCAGCAGCATAAGAAAAGAGGGAGCACTGTGATGTAAGGGAGAGTGGGGGAGTCAACTTGTGATGGTAGGGGGGCTCTTGACATCTAATGTAAAGGGGAGGGGATGTGCTGGACATCTAATCTTACAGATACAACCTTTTGAGAACAATTATAATGCTGATGCGGCATACCATGAAATTGAGTTTGACACCCCTGCTAAAGGGCATAGCAAGACCCTGACAGCCACAAGCATGACACCCAGCGGCAGAGGCATGATGGGACTTGTAGTTTTGCAACAGCTGGAGGTCTGCTAATTGCATATCCCTGATGTAGAGTAATCAACAAAAAACAAAATGATGTAGAAAAACAGAGCTTTTTTTCTCAGAAAATAGGTGCAGGAACTCAACCACGACCCTGTTCAGATTTCAAAAACAGTAGAAGGGTCTTAAAGGGGCATTAAATATCAAGATTGCATTACATACAGAGTGCAGAGTTTAGGGGGTTACACACAGAGTGCAGAGCTGTCACTTGTAAACACAGAAACCAGACTTCTGTGTTTACAAGTGATTGTGTTGAGCAGGCACCAAAGGGTCTGAGCCAGAGGTGGTGGAACTGAGTTCCCCCAAGTTCCCCCTGAAAAAAAAGCCCTGTAGAAAAATCAGCAGGTAAAAACCTATACACCGCAATCAGCAGGAAAAAATTGACGAACAGTAACAAGCAGTGAAAAATATATGAAGAGTAACGAGCAGTGAAATATCTATAGAGAGTACTCAGCCATTAAAAATCTAACATTTTTTTTATATATACAGTATAAACTCGAGTATAAGACATATTTTTGTGCTGAAAATGCCCCGCTCGGCTTATACTCAAGTCACCTTTTTACGCCTGATCTCCCAGACTTTGGGGACCCAGTTCTGGCCAAACTTGGCACACATGTAGCCCCACTCTTCCTATACAAGTGTGCAAAGTTTGTTGTCCGGGGGAACTACGGCCGGGGAGCACCAATTTTTCAAAGCCGGGTACCCCTTCCATAGACTCCAATGTTAAACTGTAATTTCTCCTTTGAATTTGGGGATGCGGTACCAGCCGATCGTAGGTCTCCTGGACCCGGAACTTAGCACACATGTAGCCCCATTTCTCCTATACAATTGTGCAATGTTTGTTGTCCGGGGGACCTACGGCCTCGGGAGCACCGATTTTTCAAACCCGGGCATCACTTCTGTAGACTCCTATGTTAAACGTTAATTTCTCTGGTGAATTTGGGGACCCGGCACCAGCCAGACATAGGTCTCCTGGACCCGGAAGCCCCATTTCTGCTCTACGAGTGTGCAAAAGTTTGTTGTCTGGAGGACCTACGGCCGGGAAGCACAGTTTTTTCAAAGCCGGGCACCCCTTCCATAGACTCCCATGTTAAACGTCAGTCTAGTCATAGACACAGTGAGGCATGGGCACAGTGAGGCATGGGCACAGTGAGGCATGGACACAGTGAGACATTGGCACAGTGAGGCATGGACACAGTGAGGCATGGACACAGTGAGGCATGGACACAGTGAGGCATGGACACAGTGAGGCATGGGCACTGTGAGGCATGGACACAGTGAGGCATGGGCACAGTGAGGCATTGGCACAGTGAGGCATGGGCACTGTGAGGCATGCACATAGACACAGTGAGGCATGGACACAGTGAGGCATGGGCACTGGGAGGCATTGACACAGTGAGGCATGGGCACTGTGAGGCATTGACACAGTGAGGCATGGGCACAGTGAGGCATGGACACAGTGAGGCATGCAGATGGACACCCTAGGCTTATACTCGAGTCAATACATTTTCCCATTTATTAGTGATACAGTTAGGTGCCTCGGCTTATATTCGGGTCGGCTTATACTCGAGTATATAAGGTATACGTATAAATTTCATTATATGCATGTTTAAAATTGCGGCTGCATCCGTATTTGTATTTACAGATGTTATGTCTTTGATAACCAAATAAAAATTATTATAAAAAAAAAAAAAAGATGCAGAGTAATCAACAGTGAAAAATGCATGTAGAGAAATCAGCAGGAAAAACTGAATGCAGAATAATCAGCAGTGAGAAATGTATGTAAAGTAATCAGCAGTAAAAATTCTACACAGGGCAATCAGCAGTAAATATATGCAGGGTAATAGGCAGTGAAAAATATATGAAGAGTAACAAGCAGTGAAATATCTATAGAGAGTAATCAGCTGTGAAAAATCCATAGAGATGAATTAATAGTGAAAAATCCATAGAGATGAATTAACAGTGAAAAATAGATGCAGAGTAATCAGCAGTGACAAATCTATACAGGGCACTCAGCAGTGAAATATATGTGCAGAATAATCAGCAGTGAAAAATCTCTGTATATCTCTGTAGCTGATATCTGCATCCCAGAGTCATACAACCCAGACAGGGCTCTGTGCCCGGACCCTGCACATAATTTAATGCCGCCTACCAAGATTAATCTGTCCGCTGACAGACTTGGAAACAAGTCACTTTATCTAATCAGTAAGTGGCTGTCTGTCCAGGTATTATTTTCTCCAATCATTAAGTATCATCTAGGCAGAGATTAGAGGAATACTCTTGGGACTTACCTGTAGCAGGTAGGTGTTGGTGCCCACCGTTAGCCCAGGATAAATCTCAGCGCACACACAGACACACAGACACACAGACAATGACTACAACCCAGACACAGTTTGCATTGTTAAATATTTGTAGCAGACACACGGCAGGGAGGTTGTGTCAGCCAATCAGGGATTTTCCCGTCTCACTTCCTTTTCTATGTCACTTTGGTCATCACTGCAGAAATTAAATAGGATCGGGATCATTTGCATTTGGCACCTGAGTGTGACAAAAACAGGTCTGACAGGGTGTCTGCGGGAGAAGTAAGTGTGAGGGGTGGTGGGTGGGGGGAGAGAAGGGGGTGCATAGGTGGGGGGGGCGCCACTTTTTTTGTATATTCTCATTTCATCAATAAATCCTGCTATGACTCACATACAGATCCACACTCCGGGCTGCACCCGTCTTATTATTTCTTTAAAGATCCGCTATAGTGAAAAGTTTTGTATCCTGGCGGGGTGATAACTGTAAGGGAAATATTTTGTATATGAATTCCATTTTTTATAGTTTTCTCCACCTTTACATGCGGGCCAAGCTGTCCAAAAACAAGTGACATTACGGGGCATGGGGAAAACTATCGCCGTGCCAGAGGTGCTAACACTGCTCATGGGGGCCAAGCTGTCTAAGAAAAGTGATGTTGCAGGGCATGGGCAAACCAATACCCTGCCCGAGGTGCTAACGCTGCTCATGTGAGCCAAGCTGTCTAAGAAAAGTGACGTTACGGGCCAACTATTACCCTGCCAGAGAGGCTAACACTGCTCATGCGAGCCAAGCTGTCTAAGAAAAGTGACGTTACGGGGCAAACTATTACCCTGCCAGAGAGGCTAACACTGCTCATGCGAGCCAAGCTGTCTAAGAAAAGTGACGTTACGGAGCAAACTATTACCCTGCCAGAGAGGCTAACACTGCTCATGCGAGCCAAGCTGTGTAAGAAAAGTGACGCTGCGGGCCAACTATTACCCTGCTAGAGGTGCTAACACTGCTCATGCCAGCCAAGCTGTCTAAGAAACGTGATGTTACAGGGCATGGGCAAACTAATACCCTGTCTGAGGTGCTAACGCTGCTCATGCGAGCCAAGCTGTCTAAAAAAAGTGACGTTACGGGCCAACTATTACCCTGCCAGAGAGGCTAACACTGCTCATGCGAGCCAAGCTGTCTAAGAAAAGTGGCGTTACGAGCCAAATATTATTGGGGGGGTCTCTTGATTCTTAAACGTGTTTCGCAGGCTGTTCTGCTTCATCAGGAAGTTTTGAACGGCATCCAGATAACATCCAAACATTCATCCGTTTAGTGCAGTGATGGCGAACCTTGGCACTTCAGATGTTTTGGAACTACATTTCCCATGATGCTTATGCACTCTGCAGTGTAGCTGAGCATCATGGGAAATGTAGTTCCAAAACATCTGGGGTGCCAAGGTCCGCCATCACTGGTTTAGTGCATTCGCCTGTCCACACTGCAGGAATCATGGGGACCCAACTTCAGCTATTCAGGAGTATACTGTTGCTCATGCGGCGACAATACATAGATTCATGCAATGAATGAATCTATGTATTGTTGATTGACAGGTGCAGGAGAGAGGGGGCAGCGCTCCTGTGCCCACTATGGATGCCACTGGTCAAGAGCAAGATGAGAGACACCAGACCCAACAATGCAGACAAACTATCAAAGAAACCTGGGCTTCCAACACCTCAGCAGTGCCACAGGCTGATCACCCCCATGCCACGCCGCATTGATGATGTAATTCATACAAAAGGAGCCCCAACCAAGTATTAAGTGCATACTATACTGTACATGGACAGACTTTTCAGGAAGCCAACATTTCTGTATTCAATTTTTTTTTTTTTATTGGTCTTTTGTAATAATCACATTTTATGAGATACTGAATTTTGGGTTTTCACTAGCTGTAAGCCATAATCATCAAAATTGAAAGAAAGAAATTATTGAAATATATCACTCTGTGTGTAATACATCTATATAAAATATATGAATCACATTTTATGAATTAAAATACTGAAATAAATTTACTTTCTGATGATATTCAAATTTTATGAGATGCACCTGTATGTATGTATATATGTATGTGTATATATGTAAACATACCTCCCAACATTTTGAGTAGGGTATGAGGGACACCTACCAGCAAATGTATGTAGGCATAATAACCCGAAAAAGTTAATTAAATCCACAAGGATTTTTTTTTTACCACTATTAAGCCTCGTACACACGCACGGTTTTCTCAGCAAGAACCAGCAAGAAAACTGCTGGCCAAATAAACTGAGCGTAAATCTGGCCAGAATCTCGACGAGAAAAATAGAGATTCTGCTCTCTATTTTCTTGTCCGGATTCTTGTCCGGATTCTTGTCGACCTGTTTCCCGAGCATCTGTATACTTACCTGTCACCGCGGAAACCCGTGCATGCTCAAAATGACTTTGACGCATGCGCAGTAGCTTCCACGGCATAGGTAGGGTGAAGCAAGATGGCGGCAGCGTTTTTTTCCTGACGAGATTCTGGCCCATGTGTACGAGGCTTAGTTCTTTTATATTGGCTTTTGAAATTTACAAATGCAGCAATTTAGAAATCGGATAAAAAGTTTAGCGCTGGGAAACACTTTTTGAAAGATAAGAAATGCATTTTATATACAATTACATAGATCAGACCAAAATGAGGGACAAATGAGGAGGAATGAGGGAAAGAGGGACATTGCTCCAAATAAGGGACAGTTGGGATCTATGCATATACATATATTTATTTTTAAGTATAAGTTTATATACATTTGTTTTTGTATATTTGGTATGTGTATGGATGGTAGAGTATATGTATCACTGACGTGATTGTACAATATCTAAAGCTTTGTGAATGGCACAATATAAATACTCATAATGAATAATAATAAATGTGGAAAAATAATAAAAATAATTTAAATAACATAAAAAAATTGAGAAAGGTTTGGAATTTTATAAATGTTTTTTAAAAAGTATGTAAAAGTTTTTATGTGGAAAAATAATTTAAATAAATAATAATAAATATAATTTTCAGCTTGACTGTTCTGAAGTCCCATCTACGGAAATCCTCATAGTGTGAAGAGTACTAATACCTCTCATTCCTGGGACTGACAGCCATAGAGTACTATAATGTCTCGTCGTCTTTGCTCAGCGTTCACTTCCTTCCTCATCATTGTACTAAGTGGTTTGGGAGCCACAGACAGGGCAGACTGACAACTCCTTCCTGCCCTCACAAGGCAGTCTAAATGTCTCTGGATTAGAATATATCCTTATTACCTTTAGTATTTATGTCTGTGCCTTTATCTATACGAAAATAATCCGATTCTTTTTTTTAATTCTATAACTGCTCTATGTGAGGTGGGCTGCATAGCTCCTGACTGTCCCTGATTTGGAGCAATGTCCCTCTGTCCCTCATTCCTCCTCATTTGTCCCTCATTTTGGTCTGATCTATATATTTGTGTATACAATGCACTTTCGACACCTTTCAGGGGGGAGGGGGTGCAGATACCTGTCTAAAGACAGGTATTTTCACCCACTTCCGGCCACACAGTCTCGGCCAGACTGCGAGCATGATGTCACCCCCCACCCCCGTTGTGTGCTGGGAACACTCGGCTCCCAGTACACAGCGGGAGCCAATCGGCAGGCGTAGCGCGACTCGCGCATGCGCCGTAGGGAACCGGGCAGTGAAGCCGGAGCGCTTCACTTCCTGATTCCCTCACCGAGGATGGCGGGGGGGCAGCAGAGTGACGAGTGATCGCTCGTCCTCTGCTGTGGACAGCGCTGGACTCCAGGACAGATAAGTAAGTGTCCCAATATTAAAAGTCAGCAGCTGCAGTATTTGTAGCTGCTGGCTTTTAATATTTTTTTTTTCAGCGGACATCCGCTTTAACCTTTCATCTGATTTCTAAATTGCTGCATTTGTATATTTCAAAAGCCAAAATAAAGGTATAGTTGTAAAAAAAAGCCCTTGTGTGTTTAACCAATCTTGTTTTTTTTACAATTCTCCTTTAAGGGGGTGTGACCAGGGGTGTGTCCGAAATCTAAATCCAACCTTTGAGGTTGCACTTTTATTGCAACAAGACTTAATAAGAATATTGATATTATCTTGGCGCCGGTAACACACACAACTTTGTCCCTCATTCCCATCTCAAAAGTTGGGAGGTGTGGGGCTGTAGTACCATTTATTGTGAATGGCAGCCCAACGCATTGAAAAAATAGCGTACATACCATGTATTACAGTGCACTGCGGTTACAGGAAAAAGGTTTCTTTTTTTTTTTATATATATCCACTGTGGTGACAGCCCACTCATAATACATTACCCTTGATAGCAGGTGCCACAATGCACTAAGCTCATGTACATTAAGTACATAAAAAATAAATAATATCTGCGGTGCATGGAAATGTGAGTGTACTGCATATATTTTTTTAAATAAAAAGTGTGTTTTTAACCACTTCAACCCTGGAAGATTTGGCTGCTCAATGACCAGGCCATTTTTTGCAATACAGCACTGCGTCACTTTAACTAACAATTTACGCGGTCGTGCGACGTGGTACCCAAACAAAATTTACGTTATTTTTCCATCACAAATAGAGCTTTCCTTTGGTGGTTCTGCAGGTGGAGTGGTGGCTGGGATGTCACAATCCTCCATGAGCAGATGTGTGCACCAGGTTATCCCTGCAATCCTCAGGCGCATGGCCAACCAAATCATCAAACCCACCACTGAGGACCTGCGGCTGAAGGCAATGACAGATTTCTACAGAATTGCCAGATTCCCACGCACCGTGGGGGCCATTGATTGCACACATGTGGCACTCCAGCCCCCCCATGAGACAGAGCACATATACCGCAATCGGAAGAATTGGCATTCCATCAACGTACAGGTGATAGTCGATGCCCAAGGCCTCATATGGCACGTCCGTGCCAAACACCCGGGTCCAGCCATGAGAGCTACATATACAATGGAATTCGATCAGAACGTGTATGGGGACAGCTGGCTGGTTGGTGAGTGACATGGGTGGCAGGCATGACTGACCCCCCCCATGATGCACACATCACAAGGGGCACATGCATGACTAACATCCTCCTGTCTTTTCCCTTACAGGTGACTCTGCATATGCACTGGGACCCCATCTCATGACTCCTATCCGGAACCCCCAAACCCCAGGAGAGGAAAGATACAATGAAGCCCACGCCCAAACATGTGCAGTGGCACCTTTGGCCTCCTGAAGTCCCACGGACCACACGCCGGAGGTCATTGATTTTCTTTACGATCCCCTCACGTGTCCGGGTCTCCCCCCCCCCCCAATGCATTTACCTGGTCGGTAATGTTCTGCAAAATCTCCTTTTTCCTAGCCGGGGTGGTGTCTGCACTCTCCGGGCCGTGAAGGAAACGGCCATATTGGGTAAGGGCCCAGGCAATAATTTGTTTTTCCCCCAAAGAAAAATTGCTCTTCCGCTTCCTCTCAGTCATATTCATACAACAACTCTCTCCCAAACAATCAACAAAAATCACTCACAAAAACAAGCAGGAAAAATCAAGCAACAAAACAAACAAACCAAAATCTATCAACCAAAAAGTCTCACAAGCAGTCACCAAAAAACACTTTCAAATATATTCTACCAAACACTAGATCAAACAGTCAACAAATATCACAAAGACAAGTCACAACGCAACAAACAACAGAACAAAAGCATCTTGCTGTATAGGGAGGGATACAAAGGGATGTACTTTTGCAAAGGAAGTGCGTTTGTGTCTGTCTATTTATGCTGTCTGCGTAGTTTACTAAGTTGCCCTGGTCCACTTCCAATTTCACTGATTGCGCCGTTCCCGAGTTGTGAGCATGCGCACAGAGGTGCTGACCAAGGTCTGCTTCATGTGCGCATGCGCGAGCCGGCCGGCCCTTTATTTGCATGGGGTCATGGCTCATTTCAATGTAACACGCCCACGTCCTTCCCAATTTGAATTACTCCGCCTTATGCCTCGGAATTAACGTTACACCAACGCTAATTTCTGCGCAAATACTACGAGGATACGGTGATTGCGCCTCTACATTGCGCCGGTCTAACGTAAAGGAGGTGCGCTACGCTGGTCAAAATATGCGCCAATGTACGTGAATCTGGCCCTGTATATTGCCACAATGCCAGCAATTGAATGGAAAAATATTTTTCTTATTAAAATACTATCTTTCATCTCCTTCTCACATTACACTGATTGTAATAAACTATTACAGACATGCGATTTCCACTGAATAGATAGGATCGAGATGGTATCTTGCTCTTTGACATGTTTAACAATGAATTTCATCAGAAAATACAGTAAGTAGGATGAAATGTGCTACGCGTGCTACAGCGAACTGTCATTCAACAATGGCCCCGAGGCAACCATCTCTCAAAATAGCATTTCCATGCAAAAGTACATCCTTCCCCACGATGTTATGCAGGCCTAGGGTGACCACATTTTCAAACTGCCATTCAGGGACACCCCGCCCCCCCTCCCTTGGACTATGGGAGAGTCAAGACGCCCACTAACACATAGCTTCTTTCTCTACCTGCAACGTAGAGAGTATCCTGACTCTCCTGTAGATCAAGGGAGGGGTCGAGCACGACACTCCACACCAGGGAGAAAGCCTTGCATTACTGTGTGGAGTTACAGACAGAAGAACAGGAAGTGAGGATTTCTCAGAAGAGATAAGGACATTTAAAAGCAAAATGGAAGGATGAGGTAAGTGAAGGAGGACTGCACTGAGGTAAAGGAAGCTATTTAGGGGAAAAAAATGTACCTTTACAACTCCTTTAAGGTTATCCATGACTAAATGTAAAGAAAGGAGGAAAAGTGTTAGGTACAATAAGAAAAGAGAAGAGAATCCAAGAAGAATAAACATTGGGTAATGATGCCCAATGATGAATTTTGGTGCATCTCAACTAGTGGGACTCAATATCTGACTTGGCAGATTTAAGCATACCAATAAGTCCACACTTCCTGAAATCTTTATTATTATGTATTTTTTCAGCTTTTCAATCAACTTTATTTCCATAAGCTGGTAATACACCAAAAGAATTTTGTATAAAGGTTGTTTTCAGAACATTCATTCAATTTTCCTATGGTTAGTGAGGTCAAATTGACAATTGATTTTAACCAAAGTGACAAAAACAAATTGAAGGAACAAGGTGACATTTTTTTTCTTGAAAGAATGAAATTCGAACTGTGAATATGTTTTTTTGTTCGGAAAATAAATGTACTTTACATATTGTACTAAAACCTCTTTGTTTGGGATTCCATTCAAGTAGCAGATCTGCACAGTTTTTTTTTTTTTAGGCTTTTGAACAAAATTAATGACAAGAAACTATTTTTCTCAATATGTTTAATTGAAAAAATAGGACAAAATTTAAATTTGTCATCACATGTAAAGATGCTACATAAGCCTACATAGTAACAGTACAGCATACGGTTGTATTGGGTCTTTCATAACAATGGATAGCCTTGTTAACAGTTAACAAACCAATAATCAAGATGAATTTGTACAACAGAATATAATTCAAACCGAATAGTTTGAAGCAAGGAGTTTTTGTACCAAAGAGTGGTAAGGGGAAAGGATCGGGAGTGAGGGCATGGTAGAAGGGCCTAGGGCAGGGGTGGCAAACTCAAATTCATCGAGGGCCGCATCAGAAGTGTGGTCGCCCTCAAAGGGCCAGTTGTATATGGGTCGCACTACATACAGAATGCAGAGTTCAGGATTACATCAGGATTATGCTACATACACAGTGCAGGGATTCAGGGGTCCGCACAGATCCCCATTACATCAGAGTCCGCACAGAGCACCATTACATCAGAGTCCGCACAGAGCACCATTACATCAGAGTCCGCACAGACCCCCATTACATCATTGTCCGCACAGACCCCCATTACATCATTGTCCGCACAGACCCCCATTACATCAGAGTCCGCACAGACCCCCATTACATCAGAGTCCGCATAGACCCCCATTACAGAGTCCGCATAGACCCCCATTACATCAGAGTCCGCATAGACCCCCCATTACATCAGAGTCCGCATAGACCCCCATTACATCAGAGTCCGCATAGACCCCCATTACAGAGTCCGCATAGACCCCCCATTACATCAGAGTCTGCATAGACCCCCCATTACATCAGAGTCCGCATAGACCCCCATTATTGCATCAGAGTCCGCATAGACCCCCCATTACATCAGAGTCCGCATAGACCCCCCATTACATCAGAGTCCGCATAGACCCCCCATTACATCAGAGTCCGCATAGACCCCCCATTTCATCAGAGTCCGCATAGACCCCCCATTACATCAGAGTCCGCATAGACCCCCATTACATCAGAGTCCGCACAGACCCCCATTACATCATTGTCCGCACAGACCCCATTACATCAGACTCCGCACAGACCCCCATTACATCAGAGTCCGCATAGACCCCCATTACATCAGAGTCCGCATAGACCCCCATTACAGAGTCCGCATAGACCCCCCATTACATCAGAGTCCGCATAGACCCCCCATTACATCAGAGTCCGCATAGACCCCCCATTACATCAGAGTGCGCATAGACCCCCATTACATCAGAATCCGCACAGACACCCATTACATCATTGTCCGCACAGACCCCCATTACATCAGAGTCCGCACAGACCCCCATTACATCAGAGTCCGCATAGACCCCCATTACATCAGAGTCTGCATAGACCCCCATTACAGAGTCCGCATAGACCCCCCTTACATCAGAGTCCGCATAGACCCCCCATTACATCAGAGTCCGCATAGACCCCCCATTACATCAGAGTCTGCATAGACCCCCCATTACATCAGAGTCTGCATAGACCCCCATTACATCAGAGTCCGCATAGACCCCCCATTACATCAGAGTCCGCATAGACCCCCGATTACATCAGAGTCCGTATAGACCCCCCATTACATCAGAGTCCGTATAGACCCCCCATTACATCAGAGTCCGCATAGACCCCCCATTACATCAGAGTCTGCATAGACCCCCCATTACATCAGAGTCCGCATAGACCCCCCATTACATCAGAGTCCGCATAGACCCCCATTACATCAGAGTCCACACAGACCCCCTTGTAAATGCTGTGGACTCAGATGTAAAGGGGGAACTCTGATGTAAGGGGGGCTCTGCCCACCAAAGCCCCCCTCTTGCACCAGAGTCCACAAAGCACCCTTAAATTCATTTAAAATATACACTGGGAGGTGGGAGAGGGTGAGCTTACTCACCCCAGGATGGAGGGTCAGGGGCGGGCTGCCTGCATCTTTCTTAACATTTTCCCGGGGATGTGTGAGCGGGGAAGACACAGGGGGTGTGGGCGTGCGCGTGCCACACAGTGTAGAGAGGCGGGAAGAGGAGGGGCAGTGTCCGAGCAGCAGCCGAACTGTTAGCGTGGATTCTGAGCTGTGTGTGAGAGAGACACACAACTCAGCCAATCAGCCGCGCCGGAGCCCGGAGATGACACAGGCATGGCCGCATAGCGGTAGGTGAGCGGCGGCCGCGACCTGTGTTAACCCTGTCCAGGCCGCGGGCACCGCGTACCTCCCGATGTGCGGCCTGAACAAGCGGTGGAGGCTGGCGGGCCACATGACAATGCTCGGTGGGCCGGATTCGGCCCGCGGGCCTTGTGTTTGCCACCCCTGGTCTACAGGATGTGGTAATGAGAACCCAACTTAGTGCAGCATCTCTAGTATAAATTACTAAAGGTGCTAAAAAAAATCTCATGAATTCTTTTGGACTGTTGCCAATGTATTTTAATTCTATATGCATTTCCTTATATACAGGATATAAGTAACTTCCACATTTCTAACAGAAGGTGGCTTTCCTAGATTGTCTCTGTAACAGAATGGCCCGTGGGACCCAGAAGCTCTTGAAAAGTATGAGATACTCCTGTTTCAGCTTCACCGATGACTCTTATGTCTAAAATCATCCTATGTCCACTAGGGGCATAGGATGACTGAGAAATTATATCTTGGATTGCTTTAACATGGGTCGGTAATTTACTATATATTCCAGGATTTCTGTAAGAACTATTTACAGGTTGTTGATTCCAAACTCAACAGGTTAATTGAAACAGTGACTCATTCAATGTGGGAACACAGACTGTTAGGTGTTAATGTCATCTGTTGTGATGTAAATGAATCTAGTATGGCTTCTGAAGTATCTTCCATTGTGTGGTGCTAATTGACCCTGTATTGTGTGAAGGGCTATTAATGATAAATGTGTATTGTGAGTTAACAGACCGTCTAAATGTCAGATGTCTGACTTATCAGCTGTAGTTAATTAGCTCATATCAATTATGTCTACTAAAAGAATGTGTATTGTATAGCAGGTGAGAGGAGCCGGGATGTCTACCTTGAGGGGTCATGTCTCGGAGTCACCTTGTCTGGGTAAATGATTTGTTAATAAGCTCATGTAAATTAAGTCAGAGATGGTGCCAGAAAGACTACCACAAAAGATGTGTATTGGGCTCATTGTGTGATGATGTGGGTGGAGTTGAGTCATTGTTCATTTTTGGTTACTAACTGTATATAAGAGCCTGATTTTCTCATTAAAGAGTCTATTAGTTTTGAACCTCAAACAGAGCGGTGTCTCGTTATTGGGGTTAGACTTACTGTGGAGTGTCGATAGCTGTCTTGGGTTCGGAATGGAATATCATAAACGACATTAACCCCTGTCCCATTTGGGGTTCCGTTACAGTCTCCCACACTTTGAAATAAAGTAGTAGGTTCAATATTCTACAAATGTTGGAGATAAGACCACTATGAGATGGGCTGTCAATGTAGGCCCATGTAGCAGCCTTTATAATCTTCTTATAAAGGATTTACTTCACTGCATTGGGGCAACTTCTCGTAAGACACTCTGCATTCTTTATGATCTCACTTGATCCTCTCCTGTGCGAAAAGTCAAGTTCAAAAGAAAGTTAATTTTGTAAGCGCATCTAAGGCCATGTACACACGATCAGTCCATCCGATAAGAACGGTCCGAAGGTTAACCGATGAAGCTGACTGATGGTCTGATGTGCCTACACACCATTGGTTAAAAAACAGATTGTGTTAGAACACGCCTCCAAGCATGCGTCGACTTGATTCTGAGCATGCGCGGCCTTTTAACCAATGCTTTTGCATACTAACGATTGGTTTTGACCCATCGTCAGGCATCCATCGGTCAAATTTTAAAGTAAGTTCTTTTTTTTGACCAAAGGATAACTGACCGATGGGGCCCACACACGATCGGTTTGGACCGATTAAACGGTCCTTCAGTCCGTTTTCATCGGTTTTGACCAAAAGTCAAGACCATTTTAGGATTAAGGTGGGCAGTCTGAGGAAATAAAAACAACCAACTGCCCCTTTGCCACACTTGTAAACTAGGCCTAATAGTTCGGTATTGCAGGAAAAAAATGATACCAATAAAACTCTAATTATTTGGCTTTCAATGAATCAGTGTTGGAGATCTATCAGCCTAGAATTTGGAATATGTAAGTGATTAATCATGGTGGTTGGCTCCTATTGCCAGCTGGAGGCGGTAAGATCCAGAGACAAATATGTACACAATATCTGATATCTGTAGAGACGTGCCGAATCGCAGACAGACCTGGGAAAGCTGCTTTATCCCCTTTCGCTACTCTTAGACAGCACCGGCACTGCCGATATTGTATGTCATTTCTCCTCACAAGCTGGCACATCAGAGCCCTACCCCTGTATAAACACATGATCTACACTCATCACCAAATCATTGTAAAGTCTATACATACTTTACTGGAAGCTAAGCTAATTATGAAACAACTACTTAAGCCCTGTACACACGATCGGTTTGTCTGGTTTGTTTTCCATCGTGGAAAAAAAAGAACATTTTTTAAAATTTTCCTATGGATAAAAAAACTATAGAAAAAAACGATCATCTGTGTGGAATTCCATCGGTCAAAAATCCACGCATGCTCAGAATCAAGTCGACGCATGCTCGGAAGCATTGAACTTCATTTTTCTCAGCACATCGTAGTGTTTTACGTCACCGCGTTGGACACGGTCGGATTTTTGACCGATGGTGTGTAGGCAAGACTGATGAAAGTCAGCTTCATCGGATATCCGTCGAAAAAATCCATCGGATTAGATTCCATCAGATATCCGATCGTGTGTGGAGGGTTTTATGTATGTATTGAATTAGAATTTTAAGTCTAGGTTCTTCGAGCAATGAGCAATTTCTGCCTCTTAGATAAGTAACCACTGGTGCCATTGGCATAATGGAGAGAGACCCAGCCTACAGTAGGATGTTCAGGGTCCTGGCTAATGCCGCGTACACACGGTCATTTTTTGTGATGAAACAAAACGACGTTTTAAAAAACGTCATTTAAAATGATCGTGTGTGGGCAAAACGTTGTTAATCAAAAAAAAATTCGAACATGCTTGAATTTTTTATGTCGTTTTTCAGAATGTCGTCTTTTGTTTCACAAAAAATGGTCGTGTGTGGGCAAAACGACGTTTAAAACGACGTTCTTAAACCCGCGCATGCCCAGAAGCAAGTTATGAGACGGGAGCTTCAATAAAACAGAGTGCCGTCAAAAGTGTCTTACGTAATCGCGCTTTGCATGTGCATTTTCAGAAAACGATGGTGTGTATGCAACATCGTTTTTTAAAATGAAGTTTGAAAAACGTTGTTTTGTTTCATGAGATAAAACGACGTTTCTTACATCACAAAAAGTGATCGTGTGTACGCGGCATCAGAGCAAAGTGGAGGCCCACTGTTAACATGTGGGAAACAGTAAAAAAAAAATGTCTGTCAAGGATCTGGCCTGGAGACTCATGGGGCAGGGCCTGGATGATACTGGAAGGAGGCATCCGTGTATACAGGGACACAGTGGGGTTGATTTACTAAAACTGTAGAGTGCAAAATCTGGTGCAGCTCTGCATAGAAACCAATTGGCTTTCAATTTTTTTTTTTGTCAAAGCTTAATTGAACAAGCTAAAGTTAGAAGCTGATTGGCTACCACGCACAATTGCATGATAGTAAATTGATGCCAGTGAGTGAAGGCCAGAGAGTGAGAGATCCTATAGAGCAGGGGTCTCAAACTGGCGACCCTCCAGCTATTGTGAAACTACAAGTAGTCATGCTTGTAGCGGTCAGCCTTGCAATGCCTCATGGGACTTGTAGTTTCATAACAGCTGGAGGGGTGCCAGTCTGAGACCCCTGCATAGAGAATGACGATGCCTTACCTCTTCTTTGAGAGACTGTTACAGAATGCTGTTTCTAGTCTTTAATGTGGATTGTAAAAGGTATTATTCCCACTGACCACCAATGTAAGGGATAATCTTCTCACTGACCACCAATGTAAGGGATAATCTTCTCACTGACCACCAATGTAAGGGGCATTTTTCCCACTGACCTCCAATGTAAGGAGCATTGTTCTCACCGATCACCAATGTAAGGAGCATTGTTCCCACTGACCAACAATGTAAGGAGGAGTATTCTTCCCACTAATCACCTAGTAAGCAACATTCTTCCCACTGACCACCAATGTAAGTGACATTCTTCCCACTGACCTCCAATGTAAGGACCATTCTTCCCACTGACCACCTAGTAAGCGACATTCTTCCCACTGACCAACAATGTAAGGAACATTCTTCCCACTGACCACCTAGTAAGCGACATTCTTCCCACTGACCACCAATGTAAGGAACATTCTTCCCACTGATCACCAATGTAAGGGACATTCTTCCCACTGACCACCAATGTAAGGAACATTCTTCCCACTGATCACCAATGTAAGGAACATTCTTCCCACTGATCACCAATGTAAGGAACGTTTTTCCCACTGATCACCAATGTAAGGAACATTCTTCCCACTGATCACCAATGTAAGGGACATTCTTCCCACTGATCACCAATGTAAGGAACATTTTTCCCACTGATCACCAATGTAAGGAATAGGGATGAGCCAAACACCCCCCCCCCCCCCGTTCGGTTTGCACCAGAACCGTAGAACAGACCGAACGTTCGCACGAACATTTAGAACCCCATTGAAGTCTATGGGACTCGAACGTTCGAATTCAAAAGTGCTCATTTTAAAGCCAAATATTCAAGTTATTGTTGGAAAACATCTTTGAGAACCCGGGTCTTGCCCTAGGGAACATGTATCAATGGAAAAAAAAGTTTAAAAAACTGTAGTTTTTTCTGGAGCAGCGATTTTAATGATGCTTAAAGTGAAAAAAAAAGAAAGAAAAATTCCTTTAAATATCGTACCTGCTGGGTGTCTATATTAGTGGCACGTGTTTAGAAATGTCCCTTCACAAAATGAGATTACTATAAGAAAAAATAAATTTAATACTGCTTGCGGCTTTAATGTAATGTTTGGTCCCTGCAATATGGATAAAAATCATTGAAAATAATAGCATGAGTTTCATCGCCACCACTCCCCCCAGGTCATTACAAGACCCAGTGCCAATCCTGACCTCCCTGGGGCCCTAAGCAAAATGACATGGCACATTAATGGGAAGCGGGGGGCGCTGACGACAGTTACATGTCACATTAAAGAAAGTTGAGAAGCGGGGGGAGGGGGTGTTCTGCTGTGCTGTCGGAAATGACTCAGCTAGCGAGTTTAGAAGCGGGGTGAGGGGGCGAAAATGACTTCTCACCAGGCGGGGCCTCTAGTAATTCGGGGGGGCCTTTGCAGCTTTGTGGGGCCCTAAGCGGCTTGCATAGTGAGCCTATAGCGAGGATCGGCCCTGACAAGACCCTTTGGCCCTATATACTTTGAACAGCAGTATACAGGCGGTGCAAACAAGACAAGGACTGTAGGTTTGTTAAGTAGAATCTGAACCATGTCATACTTTGCTGCTGCATATTGCACAATTTCCTAAAGAGACCCTCAACAAACTACATGACACTTGTGCCTAATGAGGTCATTGATGTTCCAGTGGTGGTCCGTGAGCCTGTGGCCATACAGGCTTGGCCCCCAAAGCGCACGTGCTGTGTGGCACCAATATGTCGATTATTTTAGGGGTGGTGGGGGGCCATTACAATGCCAGATCTTGGCTCAATAAATTATTTTTTTGGGAAAGAAAAATTCTAGAAAAAAGGGGGGTTGCCAACCAGGGCCCCCTTTGAACAAATTCTGCGATGAACTCCTGTTCCCTGAGAGCCTCCATTATTTCTGCAAGTAAAAATTTAGCAAAAAAAACAAATGTCAGTCAAACCTTAGCTTTCTCCCCATATCTAACCCACAAACTCATCCACTGATCATAAAGTTCAAAATCAAGTTTCGTATCGTCATACTGCACGATCGTTTTCCCGACATTTTCTACCGACTATGAACGACGTTCTCACTCACGCAATATCCTTTTATACACTGCGCATGCAAGAAGCTCCGCACGTATCCCCTCGAATTTGGCGCGAACGACCTGTTTTGTTCGAATTTCATCGAACGTACGAACAGACAATGTTCCAGTCGAACATACATTCGAATCGAACACGGAGCTCATCCCTAATAAGGAACATTCTTCCCACTGATCACCAATGTAAGGGGCATTCTTCCCACTGATCACCAATGTAAGGGGCATTCTTCCCACTGATCACCAATGTAAGGGACATTCTTCCCACTGATCACCAATGTAAGGGACATTCTTCCTACTGATCACCAATGTAAGGGACATTCTTCCCACTGATCACCAATGTAAGGAACATTCTTCTCACTGATAACCAATGTAAGGAGCATTCTTCCCACTGATCACCAATGTAAGGGGCATTCTTCCCACTGATCACCAATGTAAGGGGCATTCTTCCCACTGATCACCAATGTAAGGGACATTCTTCCCACTGATCACCAATGTAAGGGACATTCTTCCTACTGATCACCAATGTAAGGGACATTCTTCCTACTGATCACCAATGTAAGGAACATTCTTCCCACTGATCACCAATGTAAGGAGCATTCTTCTCACTGATCACCAATGTAAGGAACATTCTTCCCACTGATCACCAATGTAAGGAACATTCTTCCCACTGATCACCAATGTAAGGAGCATTCTTCCCACTGATCACCAATGTAAGGAGCATTCTTCCCACTGACCACCAATGTAAGGAGCATTCTTCCCACTGATCACCAATGTAAGGAGCATTCTTCCCACTGATCACCAATGTAAGGAACATTCTTCCTTCCCACTGATCACCAATGTAAGGGACATTCTTCCCACTGATCACCAATGTAAGGGACATTCTTCCCACTGATCACCAATGTAAGGAGCATTCTTCCCACTGATTACCAATGTAAGGAACATTCTTCCCACTGATCACCAATGTAAGGAGCATTCTTCCCACTGATCACCAATGTAAGGAGTATTCTTCCCACTGATCACCAATGTAAGGGACATTCTTCCCACTGATCACCAATGTAAGGGGCATTCTTCCCACTGATCACCAATGTAAGGAACATTCTTCCCACTGATCACCAATGTAAGGGACATTCTTCCCACTGATCACCAATGTAAGGAACATTCTTCCCACTGATCACCAATGTAAGGGACATTCTTCCCACTGATCACCAATGTAAGGAGTATTCTTCCCACTGATCACCAATGTAAGGGACATTCTTCCCACTGATCACCAATGTAAGGGGCATTCTTCCCACTGATCACCAATGTAAGGAACATTCTTCCCACTGATCACCAATGTAAGGGACATTCTTCCCACTGATCACCAATGTAAGGAACATTCTTCCCACTGATCACCAATGTAAGGGACATTCTTCCCACTGATCACCAATGTAAGGGGCATTCTTCCGACTGATCACCAATGTAAGGAGCATTCTTCCCACTGATCACCAATGTAAGGAGCATTCTTCCCACTGATCACCAATGTAAGGGGTATTCTTCTCACTGATCACCAATGTAAGGAACATTCTTCCCACTGATCACCAATGTAAGGAGCATTCTTCCCACTGATCACCAATGTAAGGAGCATTCTTCCCACTGATCACCAATGTAAGGAACATTCTTCCCACTGATCACCAATGTAAGGAACATTCTTCCCACTGATCACCAATGTAAGGAGCATTCTTCCCACTGATCACCAATGTAAGGAACATTCTTCTCACTGATCACCAATGTAAGGGACATTCTTCCCACTGATCACCAATGTAAGGAGCATTCTTCTCACTGATCACCAATGTAAGGAGCATTCTTCCCACTGATCACCAATGTAAGGGACATTCTTCCCACTGATCACCAATGTAAGGAACATTCTTCCCACTGATCACCAATGTAAGGAACAGTGTTGCAAAGAAAAGCGATACCAACTGTGGTTAAGGTGCTGCACACCCCTGATATCACTTTTGAGAATAGAAAGATTACCCCCAGGGGCTTTGTGTTGCAGCAATAATTAGAAAGATGGAATTTGTAAAAAAGTCAACATTTTATTAATCTGGATATTAGTATATGATAGAAAAAAATATCAAATGAGGATCAGGACATGAGCTCAAAGAACATAAAAGGTACATTACATATGTATAACAAACAGTTAATGAACATGGGTACAACATTATAAAAATATACTCATAGGCCTTGTACACACGAGGGAATTTTTCCGCTGAACATGGTCCGACGGACCATTTCAGCCGAAAAATCCACTCGTCTGTAGGGGCAAACGGACCGTTTTGGCCGGATTCCTCCGGCGGAAAAGTTTCAAAGCATACTTTGAAATTTTTCCGCCGGAGAGCTGCCCGTCGGATATGTCCGCTGGTTAGTACTGCAAACCAGCGGACATATCTGCCTGCACATGCGTCGTATCCTGTGAATGGATCCGACGCATGCGCGCGGAAGTGTTTACTTCCTGGTGCGGTGACGTGGCGGTGACGTGGCGGCGTCAACGTCACCGCCGCGTCACCGCGCTGTCCGCCGGCGGGAAATTTGATCCGATGGTGTGTACAGCCACCGGATCAAACAGCCGGCGGACATATCCGATGGAAACGGTCCGTCGGACCGTTTCCATCGGATATATTACATCGTGTGTACAAGGCCATAGAGTAAAACTCTAACACGTTTCGACCTGTTGTGGCAATAATGGTCTTCTTCGGGGGAGAAAAGATTTGTGCGTATGGGTTCTGTTAATGGAATAATACATATCAGTAAAAAAAAATTATAATAATAATGAAAAAGGCAACCAAACAAGGAAGGGAACATGTGCACCCCCATGCCTACACACATGTGCACATGATTCCCATGTATCAATACAGTCATTGTTAGTAACAATAATCAAACTCTTCTTTTGTACATACTGCTCATCGGTCTTACCCTCCACACTCATCTCCTGTACATACGGCTCAGTATCATACCCTCCACACTTCTCTCCTGTACATACTGCTTACTGTCTTACCCTCCACACTCATTTAATGTTCATACTGGTCAGTATCATACCGTCTACACTCCTCTTCTGTACAAACTGCCCACATTCATAAACTCCTCTATTGTACGCTGGCTGTCATACCATCCACACTAGTCTCCTGTGCATACTGCCCACTATCATACCCTCCACACTCCTCTCCTGTGCATACTGCCCACTATCATACCCTCCACACTCCTCTCCTGTGCATACTGCCCACTATCATACCCTCCACACGCCTCTCCTGTGCATACTGCCCACTATCATACCCTCCACACTCCTCTCCTGTGCATACTGCCCACTATCATACCCTCCACACTCCTCTCCTGTAGATAATGCCCCATCATACCTTCCACACTCCTCTCCTGTATATATTGCCCACTATCATACCATCTACACTGCTCTCCTGTACATACCGCCCACTGTGATACCCTACACACTCCTCTCCTGTACATACTGCTCACTCCTCTTCTGTACATACTGTAACTCAACCTTACCCTTCACACTCTACATACTGCCAACTATCTTTCTCTCCACATTCCTCACCTGTACATACCACCCCCATCATACCCTCCACACTTCTCTCCTGTTTATACTGCCCAATTTCATACCCTCCACACTCCTCTCCGGTACATACCACCTTCTGTCATACCCCCCACACTTCTTTCCTGTACATACTGCTCACTTTCATACCCTCCATGCTCCTCTCCGGTACATACCACCTTCTGTCATACCCTCCACACTCCTCTGCTGTGCATACTGGCCACTGTCATACCCTCCACACTCCTCTCCGGAACATAGTGGCCACTGTTAGACCCTCTACATTCCTCTCCATCAGCTGCACATACTTCCCAGTTTTATACCATCCATACCCCTCTCCTACACCTCTTACCCACAAAAACAGTTCTTTTAAATTATACTGAATATCCTCAATGTTACCAGCTCTAGAATGGGCACACTTTTGTTAGTTCAACTAAAGCAAATCTCAGTCCTCATATTTGTTCTGCCTATTATTAGTACTTATTTAATTTTGTCACTACTGTGATGTATAGAAAAGAGGAGGGCGAATGGCAAATGTATGCTTGTGCCACATCCAGTAAATATGAGAAAAGAAAAAGGGGGTTCCCCTGGGTGGACTTTTAAGGCACTAATAATATTTCAAAATATACAGGATATTGAATATAAAAAAGGTTTTATTCACAATTGTACATATTCATCAAAAACATTTTAAATATCAAATTAAAATACAGCGTTCCAATGATTGTCACCATATACATAAATACAAGAAGAACCTTCTTAATACCCGACACGTTTTGGGATAACCTTCCTCAGGGGTGTGTAGAGAAGGATAATTAATGTGATAATAAAGCGGTAGTAAACTTCACTAACATTACTACTTTTTAGAGGCCCTGAGGTAGGTTATGCCAAAGTGTACAAGTATGCAGAGCATATTAGCACATTAGGGTACACTTAAATTGTCAGACTGAGCCCTCCAGTGCAGCGATCTGTGATCTGTCCGGCAGGTCCCGGGCGCTTCCATCTTCACCCGCTCTTCCTTCTGGGCTCTGTGCCTCTGTGCCTTTGGTCACTTGCCTTGGCCGGGCTGCGTTGATGTCATTCTGATGCATGCTCATGTGCATCCTCTCTCTCTCATCCCCCCTTTCTCTCTCATCCTCCCTTACTTACTCCTTACTAGTGTTGCTCACGAATATTCGTATTGCGAATATTCGGCTCGAATATGGCATATTCGAGTATTCGCGATATATTCCGAATTTCGCGGTGAATATTCGCTATTTCGAATATTCGTATTTTTTCAATTTTTTTTTAGAACAGATCACATCCTAGAGATCCCCATCGACGTCTAAAAGCATTGCTGGTATGATTAGAGACCTTGGGCCGAGTAGCTGCAGCGATCATTTTATATTGCCGAAAAATCGCAATGCGATTATTCGGCAATAGCGATATCGCGCGATTATTTTCGAGAAATTCGCAATATTGTTTTTAGCTAAAATAACACATATATTACTGTCGAAATTCCGCAATCAATTTCTCATTCGCATTTTTGCGAAATTACGATAAAATATCAAGAATATTCTGAGCCAATCAGAGTGCTCCTTCCGCATTTGCCGAATATTCGCAATTATTTTGTATTGTAATATATCACGAATATTCTGAGCCAATCAGAGTGCTCCATTCCGCATTTCTCGAAATTTCGCAATTATTTTGTATTATAAAATATCACGAATATTCTGAGCCAATCAGAGTGCTCCATTCCGCATTTCTCGAAATTTCGCAATTATTTTGTATTATAAAATATCACGAATATTCTGAGCCAATCAGAGTGCTCCTTCCGCATTTGCCGAATATTCGCAATTATTTTGTATTGTAATATATCACGAATATTCTGAGCCAATCAGAGTGCTCCATTCCGCATTTCTCGAAATTTCGCAATTATTTTGTATTATAAAATATCACGAATATTCTGAGCCAATCAGAGTGCTCCATTCCGCATTTCTCGAAATTTCGCAATTATTTTGTATTATAAAATATCACGAATATTCTGAGCCAATCAGAGTGCTCCTTCCGCATTTGCCGAATATTCGCAATTATTTTGTATTGTAATATATCACGAATATTCTGAGCCAATCGGAGTGCTCCATTCCGCATTTCTCGAAATTTCGCAATTATTTTGTATTATAAAATATCACGAATATTCTGAGCCAATCAGAGTGCTCCTTCCGCATTTCTCGAAATTTCATTCGCATTCGCAATTCGCATTCGCATTCGCAATAGCGAAATTTCGCAATCATTTCATTTCCAAAAAATATCTTGAATATTCACATTTAACGAATATATCTTGAATATTCGACTATATATTCGAGATATATCGCGAAATCGAATATGGCATATTCTGCTCAACACTACTCCTTACCCCTCTCTCATCCTCAGGCCCTGTACACATGATCAGTCCAAACTGATGAGAACGGACCGAAGTTCAGTTTCATCGGTCCAAACTGACCGTGTGTACTCCCCATCAGTCTGTTGTCCTTCAGTCCAAAAATTTAGAACTTGCTTTAAAATCAGACTGATGGACGCCTACCGATCGCTCAAAACCGATGGTTAGTATGCAAAAACATCAGTTCAAAACCCGCGCATGCTCAGAATCAAGTCGACGCATGCTTGGAAGCATTGAACTTCATTTTTTCTGCACGTCGTTGTGTTTTACGTCACCGCGTTCTGACACAATCAGTTTTTGAACTGATGCTGTGTACACACATCAGACCGTCAGTCTGTGAACTGATGAAACTGAACTTCAGTCCGTTCTCATCAGTTTGGACTGATCGTGTGTACAGGGCCTCACTCTCTCTTTCTCATCCTCCCCCTCTCTCTCTTTAATTTAATTTGTTATAACAAAAAATTGTTTGTATATTTATTTATTTTTTATTTATAAAAGGCCCACCAAAATCCTCAGCACCAGGCCCATGATGTTCTTAATTTGGCCCTGCTCGGGGTGGAAGGTGGCATAGCACAAAGGGGTGAATTATGAAGTCCGCTTCACTGACTCACCAGTAGAATGAGTCTCCTATTACTATAGAAAGAAAAAAGTGTTGTAGAACAGAGGAGATACTGTAAATGAGCAATAACACTGCCATTGTTAATAATAGGGACAGTCATTGTGTTGTTGCTCAACAGAAGTGTACAGCCAAAGGCTAATTAAAGGCAAATGATACAACAACACATTACATCTGATAGAATTGGTAATGAGGACATCTAGGTCACTGGTAACAAGGATATAGAGATATGACTGAGCGAAGGTCATGGGGTTGCACAGTATATACCCAACTAGAATGCTCCTTACATTGGTGATCAGTGAGAAGAATGTCCCTTACATTGGTGATCAGTGGGAAGAATGCTCCTTACATTGGTGATCAGTGGGAAGAATGTTCCTTACATTGGTGATCATTGGGAAGAATGTTCCTTACATTGGTGATCAGTGGGAAGAATGTTCCCTACTTTGGTGATCAGTGGGAAGAATGTTCCTTACATTGGTGGTCAGTGGGAAGAATGTCCCTTACATTGGTGATCAGTGGGAAGAATGTTCCTTACATTGGTGATCAGTGGGAAGAATGTTCCTTATATTGGTGATCAGTGGGAAGAATGTTCCTTACATTGGTGATCAGTGGGAAGAATGTTCCTTACATTGGTGGTCAGTGGGAAGAATGTCCCTTACATTGGTGATCAGTGGGAAGAATGTTCCTTACATTGGTGGTCAGTGGGAAGAATGTCCCTTACATTGGTGATCAGTGGGAAGAATGTTCCCTACTTTGGTGATCAGTGGGAAGAATGTCCCTTACATTGGTGATCAGTGGGAAGAATGTTCCTTACATTGGTGGTCAGTGGGAAGAACGTCCCTTACATTGGTGATCAGTGGGAAGAATGCTCCTTACATTGGTGATCAGTGGGAAGAATGTTCCTTACATTGGTGGTCAGTGGGAAGAATGTCCCTTACATTGGTGATCAGTGGGAAGAATGTTCCTTACATTGGTGATCAGTGGGAAGAATGTTCCCTACTTTGGTGATCAGTGGGAAGAATTTTACTTACATTGGTGATCAGTGGGAAGAATTTTACTTACATTGGTGATCAGTGGGAATAATGTAAAAAGGGAGAGGTACGGCGCAAAAACATAAATATGAAAATTCAGATGGTGAAACACTGAATATAAATGTACATGTACAAGAATGTGTGGGCAGTGAGCTAACGACTAGGCAATGAACATAAAATCATTTATAAGTAAAACTAAAAATGGATATTGATAATCCCAAAGTCCACAATATAATAAGTGAATAGAAAGGGAACAGACATTGGCTGAAATATAAGTCCCAAGAGAGTTGATTTCCAAAGTGAAAACACTGATGATAAATAGTGCAGTAGTAGAGAAATCCAAGTAATCTGTCCACCAGATGGAACACCCAAGTGATTTAGTGTTGCAGTCTTCTTACCACACAGATATCACTACACCAGCAGTCAAAATAAGCCCTGGATTTGTTTACAGTCTCCCAGCAAGACTATGGATACATCCACCTCTGAAGTCCTGGATATGGCTCTGGCAGTTTTCATGCTAAACTTTTCAACCTGTAGAAACAAATTTGAGAGTCTTCATATCCGGAACAACCAGGACCAAGTTCCGTTTGGGAATCCTAAAACGTTTCAAGCAGAAGCATTGAGAGCGTTCTTTGGTTGGTACAGCTCTTCACAAGTCTTTCTGACTGCTCTCCTTAACTCAAAAAGCCTCAGGATGCAGAGAAAGGGTGTGTATTACCAAGGGCGGACTGATAACTCATGGGGCCCCCCGGGCAATTCGAGATTATGGGCCCCCCAGGCAATAGGAGATTATTGGGCCCCCAGGCAATAGATTATGGGGCCACACATTATACACACACACATACAGTATACATACACAGTATACACACACATGGAATACACATACACACACTGAAAAGGTACTGGAGAGGCGGGGCAGTTATAATCTTGTGATTTTTTTTTTAAAAACACAGATTTTTACATACTGACTGTCCCTGGTTTTACTGAGGCTGGCAGTCCTGATGGGGCCCCCTATTGCCATGGGGCCCTCGGGCAGTGCCAGAGTTCCCGAATGGTCAGTCCGCCCCTGGTGCACACCCTAATAAAATGGGCTGCGCACATCTATGAGAATAAGGATATCATTTAGTGTCACTTTAAGTAAATACCATCTGTCCACCCCTAGCATGTTGCCTGGACAGTAAAGGAGCAGCGGGAAACTGATGAGATCATCTTTCTGTCATTCTTTCTCCTCCTATAAGCTTGTTTCTTGTCAGCCTATTTGCATAGAGCTCATCTGCCTTTTTTCATTTTTATTCTTTTGTTTCCTTTTCCTTTTATTTATTCTTAATAGATTTGTACAATTTGATTAATTTGCTACAAAAGTGTTCCTGCTTCTAATAACTGTCATCCCTGCCCCCCACCAACATCCTATTTCTATATTTAATAAAACAGTGTTCCAACCCCACCGAAATGTTTAATTTAATGTCTAAAATGCAGCAGACAGATTATTTTTAGAGTGTCTGATTGGGTGCTCTGGGCTACAAAATCACAAAGGCCACACAACGTCTTTTGATGATTCATTTGTAAATGTCCCCAAGTGGAAGCCCAGACATTGTTGTGTGCTGATCGCTGTGTTCTCGTGCACCTCCAGCTAGCTCTGTCCTCCTCTATGTGTTTTATTGGCCCTCCAGCTGTATTTGTACTCTGTCTCTATTAATGTACTAATTAGACTACCCTTCCCAGCTTGACATTTTACTTGAATATTTAAAGCAAAGATAACACTGCCACCTAGTGGCACATTTACTAAGTGCAATGAGCAATGTTGGCAAAGGAACCAGATTGCGTCTTTCTTCAAGTTAACACCAAAAGTAATTGAATAACGAGTACACTTAGGGCTGATTCATTATTTTCCGTGTTTTTACCTTGCTAAAAACGCAAGAAAAATTCAGTAACAATATTTCCTTTTAAATACTATGGGACTCTTCATATCACTGTACTGCAGGTGCTGTGCGTTTTGAAAAGTCCTGCATGCTACATCATTGGTGCACTTTTCAAAATCAACTCCTCACTTAAAGGAATATAAATTGTGTCAAAAACACACCATGGTTGCATTTTTGTTGCGTCTTTTGAGTCACATGTCCGTGTTTCGCATGCCAACTAGAAAACGTACCTGAAATGCATCAAAACGCATATGCATTTTTATCATGTTTTTTTCAACAGAGCAGTGTGAAAGCACCTTTAAAGGGGTTGTAAAGGTAAAAAAAAAAAAAAAATCCCTAAATAGCTTCCCTTACCTTACTGGTGGACATTGAGTCCGTGGGTCCTGCGCAAATATATTTTATGTTGTACCAATGTAAAAGTACAGGAGGTGGTCGGCAAGCAGAGTTCTGCTTTAAAGGGGTTGTAAAGGTAAAAAAAAAAATGTTCCCTAAATATCTTCCTTTACCTTAGTGCAGTCCTCCTTCACTTACCTCATCCTTCCCTTTTGCTTTTAAATGTCCTTATTTCTTCTGAGAAATCCTCACTTCCTGTTCTTCTGTCTGTAACTCCACACAGTAATGTGAGGCTTTCTCCCTGGTGTGGAGAAAGCCTCTTGAGGGGGAGGGGGCGAGCAGGAGGGTCAGGACGCCGACTAACACACAGCTCCTTTCTCTATCTGCAAGGAAGAGAGCGTCCTGACTCTCCTGCTTGCCCCCTCCCTCTTCAAGAAGCTTTCTCCACACCAGGGAGAAAGCCTCCCATTACTGTGTGGAGTTACAGGAAGTGAGGATTTCTCACAAGAAATAAGGACATTTAAAAGCAAAATGGAAGGATGAGGTAAGTGAAGGAGGACTGCACTAAGGTAAAGGAAGATATTTAGGGAATTTTTTTTTACCTTTACAACACCTTTAAAGCAGAACTCCTATCAACATTATTGTTTATCTGCTTGCCGACCACCTCCTGTACTTTTACATTGGTACAACATAAAATATATTTGCGCAGGACCCACGGACTCAATGTCCACCAGTGTCCCACGATCGTGTCACAGAGCAGCAGAACGGGGAGAGGCCTGTGTAAACAAGGCATCTCCCTGTTCTGCCTAGTGACAGGACACTGATCGTCTGCTCCCTGTAATCGGGAGCAGTGATCAGTGTCGTTTCACAGTAAGCCCAGCCCCCACACAGTTAGAATCATTACCTAGAACACACCTTCCTAGCCCCCTAATGGTTAACCCCTTTCATGCCAGTCACATTTATACAGTAATCGGTGCTTTTTTTTAGCACTGATAGCTGTATAAATGTGAATGATCCCAAAATAGCGTCAAAAGTGTCCGATGTGTCTGCCATAATGTTGCAGTCATGATACAAAAAGCAGATCGCCGCCATTACTAGTAATAAAAATGCCATAAAACTACCCCCTATTTTGTGGACGCTATAACTTTTGCACAAACCAATCAATAAACGCTTAATGCGTTTTTTTTTTTTGTTTTTTTTACCATAAATATGTAGAAGAATACGTATCGGCCTAAACTACAAAAAAAATAATCTTTTTTTTTATATATTTTTTGTGGATATTTATTATAGCAAAAAGTAAAAAATATTGTTTTTTTTTTCAAAATTGTCGCTCTATTTTTGTTTATAGCGCAAAAAATAAAAACCGCAGAGGAGATCAAATACCACCAAAAGAAAGCTCTATTTGTGGGGAAAAAAAGGACTTCAATTTTGTTTGGGAGCCACGTCACACGATCGCGTAATTGTCAGTTAAACAGACCGCGCCCACCGCGCACGGGAGTCAGGGGCAAACGGGGGGCGCGCGCGCCCCTATTGGCTGCTCGGCGAGATGACTTAGATCTACATGATCTCACCCAGCAGAGCCGACCTGCTGCCGTAAAACTGCGGCGGCAGGTCGGCAAGCGGTTAAGTATAATCACACCTTGATTTTCAGTCATTTCTATTGTAATCCACTGATCTAAAAATGTCTTGGTGTTTCTGGTCTGTTCAGTAGCTCTACACCATACTGGTATTTTCAAAACAAAGAGTCATTTAATTGCTCAATAAAACCTATATCATCCAGTTCCCAGATTACGAAAGACATATCTTTCCCTGGCTACACCTTTCGGCAAAATCTCATTGTTACGCAATAATTTATATTGCAGGTAAAGGATGTATGAATATGTCCTTCAGGCTTTAGAGTTGTATCAAGTTTTTCAAGACATGGGTTATCATTCCTAAATTACATTGTACTATTTTGTGCTTCTACATCTCAGGCAGTACCGAGTTTCATGTCTTGTGAATACATCATATGGAAGATAAGGTCAGAACTAGGGTTGTCCCGATACCACTTTTTTAAGATCGAGTACAAGTACTGATACTTTTATTCAAGTACTCGCCGATACCGATTACCGATACTTTTTTTAATGTCAGGTGACCATTTTAAAGCACAATACAGATTAGGTGGCACTGATATGCAGCACTGATAGGTGGCACTGATTAAGCAGAACTGATGAACACTGATAGGATTAGTTGGCACTGATATGCAGCACTGATGAGTAATGACAGGTTGCGGGCACTGATAGCTGGCACTGACAGGTGGCACTGGCAAGTGGCACTGGTGGCTGGCACTGACAGGTGGCTGGCACTGACAGCTGGGACTGACAGGGGGCACTGGTGGCTGGCACTGACAGGTGGCTGGCACTGATAGATGGCAGTGATAAATGGTACTGACAAGTGACGCCCATCTTAGTACACCCTGCACTCGGCCTCAATAAAGCAGCAAACATCTTGTTACACCAAGCCTGAGCTACGTGGGCTGGGTGTAACAAGATGTCCGCTGCTGCTTTATTGAGGCCGAGTGCAGGAAGTACCAAGATGGGCGACGCAGATTTTCAAGCACGGACAGTGTAATGGCAACACGGGGCGTCACTTCCTTTACCGAATGTGACGGCTCCGGTCGCCCATGGATCATGATGTGGCTGCAAGCTTACCCACCTGAGGACTCTCCACTCCACTCTGCTCTCCGCTCCACCCCTCCACCCCTCCCACCCTCCGCTTGCCGACTTCTCCCATCCCAGGTATCGGCAAAATCATCGGTAGCATTAGCGCGAGTACTCGTGCACATGCTTGGTATTGGTCCCGATACTGATACTAGTATCGGTATCGGGACAACCCTAATCAGAAGATATGGAAGACGACTCTAAAGGGAGAGTAACATGAATGGTGTAGTTCTCTAGGAGGAAATATTATGAGACTAAGGCCCCTTTCACACTGGGGCGGTGGGTGCGTCGGCGGCAAAGCGCCGCCATTTTTAGTGGAACTTTACCATCAATTTTGCGGCGCTATTCGCCCGCTAGTGCGGCGGTATATCCGTGGTGCCCATTCATTTCAAAGGGCAGGAGTGGTGGAGGAGCGGCATACACACCGCTCCTTCACCACTCCAAAGATGCTAGGGCAGTAGAAGGGTGTAGATGCCTGGAAGCTGTAGATGCCTGGAAGCTGTAGTAGTGAGCTGAAGCTTGGAAACACAGGGGTCCCTCCAGTGGTAGTATGGAGTCTGTTCACAAGTTGTGTTCAACAGCAACCAGGCAAACAGGTGCAAGGTCAGGATCAAGTTCAAGGTCAGGAACAGGCAGGAGACGGTAACATGCTGGCAGCAAGGCCACAAAGTATCCTCCTGACTCCTTGGTGGTAGGGTGTGGACGGGACCACCCAGTGCTTAAATTTGAGCTGGTTCAACAGAAATTTGATTGGTGTATGGCCAGCTTAAAGGGGTTGTAAAGGTACAATTTTTTTCCTAAATAGCTTCCTTTACCTTAGTGCAGTCCTCCTTCACTTACTTCATCCTTCCATTTTGCTTTTAAATGTCCTTATTTCTTCTGAGAAATCCTCGCTTCCTGTTCTTCTGTCTGTTACTCCACACAGTAATGTGAGGCTTTCTCCCTGGTGTGAAGTGTCGTGCTCCCCCCTCCCTTGGACTACAGGAGAGTCAGGACGCTCTCTACGTTGCAGATAGAGAAAGGAGCTGTGTGTTAGTGGGCGTCCTGACTCTCCAGTAGTCCAAGGGAGGGGGGCGAGCTAAAGCTAAAGCTATTTAGGAAAAAAAATTGTACCTTTACAACCCCTTTAACCACTTGAGGCCCGGAATATGCTCAATTGACGGCAGCTTTGGGGATCTGAATTTCCAAGCTGCCGTCAATTGACGGCATCGTTTTTTCCGGCCACTGGGGGGCGCGCGCATGCCGATGGCCGCGCGCACCCGGCGCGTCCCCGAGATGCCGATGCGCGTGCCTGGCGGTCGCGATGTCCGCCAGGTATCCGCTGATCGGCAGTTTTAGAGCAGGGACGTGAAGCTCTGTGTGTAAACACAGAGCTCCACGTCCTGTCAGGGAGAGGTGACAGATGCTGTTTCTCTTGTACATAGGGAGACAGCATCGGTCACCTCCCCCAGTCACCCCCCTCCCCCCACACACCCTTCCTTACCCCATAGTGTTAACCCCTTCACTGACAGTCACATTTATACAGTAATTAGTGCGTTTTTATAGCACTGATCGCTGTATAAATGTGAATGGTCCCAAAAATGTGTCAAAAGTGTCCGATGTGTCCGTCGCAATATCGCAGTCCTGACAAAATTCGCAGATCGCCGTATTACTAGTAAAAAAAAAAAATGATTGTCAGAATTCTATCCCTTATTTCCTAGCCACTATAATCTTTGCGCAAACCAATTACTATACGCTTATTGCGATTGTTTTTTTTACCAAAAATATGTAGAATACATATCAGCCTAAACTGAGAAAAAAAAAATATTTTTTCAAAAAAATTGGATTTTTATTATAGCAAAAAGTAAAAAATATTCTGTGTTTTTTTTCAAAATTGTCGCTCTTTTTTGTTTATAGCGGCAAAAAAAAAAAACGCAGAGGCGATCAAATACCACCAAAAGAAAGCTCTATTTGTGGGGGAAAAAAGGATGTCAATTTTGTTTGTAAGGCACGTCGCACGATCGCGCAATTTTAATTTAAAGTGACGCAGTGCTGAAAGCTGAAATTTCGCCTGGGCAGGAAGGGGGTATATGTGCCCAGTAAGCAAGTGGTTAAACAACTGATTAGAGCCAGAGCCCACCCAGGTGTGTTACAACAGTGAACGTATATTTGCTGTTGTAATACTGATCATCAATCCGGCCAATCAGAATCTGGTGCGAGACCCGTTTTTTTTCCGATTGGCCAAAAAGAGAAGACACCCAATTGGCCCCTAAGGAGGAGTGATGAACAGGAAGCCGCTGTCGCCGTGATGACCCGTGGAGAACGGGAAGCTGCCAGTGATGGGGTAAGTGCTACTGCCCGTCTGGGGGGGCACACTGTTTGCCGCCCCCCCTCCCCACCCAAAAGAAAAAATTTCAGCAGCCACCAGTGCAAGGCAGTTCTACAATGTGCGCAGAGCGGACTCAGAGCTCTCATGCTGGATACAGCCGGGAGTGTGACTGAGCAGCCAGTAAATAATAGTTTTGGTTGCGAAATCTCTGGCATGATCCGTCTCCTCTACATGAGAAGTCTTTATTAGGTGTATGCAAATCAGATGCCTGGCGGCAATATGACATTCCGGAAGGATGATTAGTGACAATCCATCACTGTCAATCTGCTCATTCATATCTATGGATACAAGATTGTATACTGTAAAACAAGACGTTGTGATTTCCGAAAGCATGGAGTGAGCAGACATCAGCGTTCTGATATCCAATCATGTTCAAGGAAAAAAAAAAAGATTGGGGCCCGGATTCACATACATCGGCGCATATTTTTAAGGTTCAATAAAAGTTTTATTAGAAGCATTTTTTTTTTAGACATAAGACAACAGAAACATGAACCGGACCCCCAACAATGGGTGGGCCGATCCTCAACATAATACACGATGACTTTTCCACATCATAAGGTACAGAATGGACAACCTTGCCGCCTTAATAAAACATTTACGCAAACGCTCCTGCCGGTTGTCAACCTATGTCCACCGATTGCTTCCCCCTGCCAGGGCGCCCCATTGGGAGCCTGCTGCGCCCATAGACAGGGGAACACAAGGGGACAGAACATCCACGACAGGGATGCCATCCAGAGCGAGGTAGCAGTACATCCATAACACTGAATCAACATAGTGTATGCCAAGGAATTTAAACTATAACATCATGAGAAATAATAATAAAAAAAAAAGAAGGATTGCCTTGGACAAATCAAGCCTGTATGTGGAAGGCCAAAGCGGCGTTATAAAAAATAGAGAAGGAATAAGTCAAAGAGAGAAAAAATAAATAAATAATAAAAACAGAAAAGGAAGAGAAAGAGAAGAGAGAAGAGGATAGGAAAGATGGGGGTGGGGGTGGGTGGGTGGTGTGCTCGGGCTCCCCTTGCTTTGGGCTCATATCTCGCGCCCAGGTCCTCTCATGCTCTCTAGGGCAGTGGAGGACTCGAGTCAGGTGAGAGCAGTTTTTTTAATTTGTCGGAGGAGGAGTGATGCCTCCATAGTTCCCATGTGAAAGAGAATTTAGCGTGGTTGTCTAGGGCTTTAGCTTGGAGTTCTTCCATCAACATGACTCCGTTCATTTCAGAAACCCATTCAGTCAGGGATGGGGGTGAGGAGGATTTCCAATGTCTGGCTATCAGTTGCCTACCCGTACTGAGGCAGAACCTAAGAAGGGAGTGTTTCTGGAACTTGAAGGTACCCGGGAGAATGGACAGCAGGGCAACAGTAGGGGAGGGAGAAAGGGGTTCACCATACATGTCTGAATAAATTTGAAATATTCGGTTCCAGAATGGGCGAATAACCTCACAGTCCCACCATATATGAAGGTACGTACCCGTAGCCGAGTTACATCTCCAGCATGAGTCAGAAGCCGAGGGAAACATGATCCTGAGGGCGGACGGAACTCTATACCACCTTGTTAGCACTTTGTAATTTTTTTCTCTAATATAACTCGAGATAGAGGACTTATGTGTGTAATAGAAGGCCTTCTGCCATGCTGCCTCGCTAATTTCATCCCCCAGATCCCCCGACCAAGCTGCGGTGAATTTGGGAAGGGAAGTACCTGTATGCTCTAGGATCAGTCTATACAGCATGGAGAGAGTATGACGGGGGATATCCTGGAGCGAGCACAGTTGCTCAAAGTCCGTCAGAGGTCTATGGACCTGTCCGGAGTCATGAAGTTGCCTACAGTAAGATGCCAAGTGTATATGGGTAAGCCAGGTCACCTTCGGGAGGGAAGAGAGCTCGTCTGTCACAAGAGATCCCGAGGTAGCGTTGACGAATTGTCGTGCCGTGGGCCACCGGTCTCTCCTATAACCATTGAGCGTGTGTGCAAGTTTGCCCTCTGGGAGTACCGGGTTGTCAAACAAGGGGGTCATCGGACTCGGATCAGTGGTCAAGGCATAGGCCGTCCTTCGTCGGTACCAAACAGCTAAAGCGTCTCTGGTCAAGGGTGATAAGTCAGTAAGGGCCCGGAGACTCCCCTCGTGGCCCCAGAGAAGGGCCCGGAGGTCCACAGGGGAAAGATCCTGTTCGACCGATGTAGAAACCTTACTCAGCGGTCGAGGGAACCATTCCAGGATCCTTGAAAATATCACTACTGCGTGATATAATTCAAAGTCAGGAAGGGCTGTACCTCCCCTGGTGATAGGGGAGCAGAGCAGGTTATGTTTCAGTCTGGGGCGATTCCCTCTCCACACAAACCGTATCGCCATCGATCGCAGCGCCCGAAAGAAGGCAGAGGGGAGGGCTATCGGCAGAGCCTGGAACACATATAACAGCTTAGGTAAGATATCCATTTTTAAGGTGTTCATACGCCCAAACCATGACACCGGCAAATTCATGCGATTCTCAGTGAGGCGCTTGAGTTTGGTCAGCAGCGGGCCGTGATTGAGGGAATATATCTCCGACAGGTTAGCCGGTATCTCCGTCCCCAAGTTAGTGACGGATTTAGTCCGCCATTGAAAGGAGAAATTAGATTTCAAGATCGATAGGGCGGGTTCGGACAGGGAGACATTCAGGGCTTCCGTCTTAGATAGGTTAAGTTTGTAATTGCTCAGGGTGCCAAACCTCGCGATCTCAGCCAAGATAGAGGGGATGGTGACATGTGGGTGTGTGACATATAGCAGAAGGTCATCCACGTATAGGGAAAGTTTCCAATGAGATGAGGGGGTCTTTATTCCCTGAATACTTGGATTCGCCCTAAGCGCCTGCGCCAAGTGCTCAATGACAAGGGCAAATAGGAGAGGGGAGAGGGGACACCCCTGTCTGGTACCATTCTTGATCGGAAATGTCTCCGACATGACACCATTGACCAACACCGATGCCGAGGGGTTGCTATATAGGGACATAATGCATGCTAGCATTTTAGGACCTAGGCCTATTTGGGCAAGAGTAGACCTCAGAAAGGGCCAACTGACCCTATCAAAGGCCTTTTCTGCATCGCAGGAGAGAAGGCATGTCGGGATTCGGTTGCGCTTTGCGTATGCAATCAGATGGACTGTTTTGGTAGTGTTGTCACGGGCTTCCCGACCGGGGACGAAGCCCACCTGGTCGCCATGAATGACTTTAGGGAGTAGGGGGGATAGGCGTTCCGACAAAATTTTAGTAAATAGTTTCAGATCTACGTTTAACAGGGAGATAGGCCTATAATTGGGGCAATGTAAGAGGTCCTTACCAGGTTTTGGGATTACTACTATTTGGGCGTGTAGAAGACCTGAGGAAGGGCAGAGATTTCCGTCTATGGCGTTGAAGGCTTTCGCTAGTAGGGGAGATAGCTGGGGTGCGAATACTTTATAAAACCGGGGGGGTAAACCCATTCGGGCCAGGACTTTTACCATTTTTCAGTTTCTTAATGGCTAGGAGGAAATCCGCCTCCGTCAGAGGTGCCTCCAGCTCCTCCACTGCAGTCAGTGGAACAGTAGGGAGGGCGGTTTCCTGAACGTAAGAGGATATAGCATCCGTGGACCCAGAGCCCTGAGTCTGGAACCCTATGACCTGAGGGGGGAGATTATATAAACCTGCATAAAAATGCCGAAACTCTTTCGCAATCGCCGAGTTATTGTGTGCCTTCCCTCTGTTGGAAGTGACAACGAAGGGAATGTGTTTCCGGGCTTGGCGCGGATGAAGAGTATTTGCTAAGAGCCTACCGCAGTTATTGGCTTGGGCGTAGTGAGTAAATCGCCCTTTACCCCTGGCCACTAGAGCTCGGTCTGCAAAGATCTGTAAGAGGTCCCTCCGAGCGTTAGCCAGATCCACTAGTTTAGAGGGTTCCGGGGAGCGCTTGTGGGCGTCCTCTAGAGTGGTGATTTTGTCAAAAAGACGAGCAACTTCCACGGTGCGGGCTTTCTTTAGTCGGGATCCGTGCTGAATAAATTTGCCCCGAAGGACACACTTCAGGGCTTCCCACTTCGTTAAGGGGTTAGTCTCGTCTCGGGCATGGTCAGAGTTAAAGTGTTCGATTGTCTGAACAATATCAGCCGTACACGCTAGGTCCGAAAGCAGGTTATCGTTAAGTCTCCAGGATGACCGGGGCTTGAAGAAAGGGATCTTTCCTAAGGTTAGGTGAACAGGGGCGTGGTCAGACCACAGTTTAACGCCAATAGAGGCCGTCGGGGAAAGGTCAAGTAGGGACTGTGACACTAGTAGGTAGTCTAGTCTACTGTATGAAGAGTGTGCAGGGGAGAAGTAAGTATAATCCCTATCTGAGGGATGTAGGACCCTCCATACATCAGCAAGGGATAGGTCGGATAGCAAGGAGCGCAGCTTGGTCAGGGAGGCTAAAGAAAGCGAGGACTTACCAGTGGATGTATCCACACGAGGAATCAGAGCAGCATTGAAGTCCCCCCCCAGGATCATGTTGGTCGTGCAAAACTTCTTCAAGCGTGATATCATAGAGGAGAAGAACTGTAGCTGGTCCTGGTTGGGAGAATAAACGTTAATAATGGTATAAATCACATTTTTGTACGACAACTTTAGCATAACATATCTCCCTGAAGGGTCAACATATGTATCAAGAACATCAGGCGTGAATGAAGAGTGGAAGGCTATAGAGACCCCTTTAGACTTAGCCAGGGGATTGGTGCTATGAAACCAGGTAGGGTAATGTTTCTCGGTGATTTTAGGGAGCGAGTCTGATCTGAAATGGGTTTCTTGAAGAAGGAGGACCTGGGTACGTAGTTTGTGAAAGTGATAAAGTATCTGCCTCCTTTTCTCAGGTACGTTAAGACCCCGGCAGTTCAGGGAAGAAACCTTCAAAGCATTAGAGGTAGCCATAGGAGAGAGAAGGGGGGGTATAGAAGGGCATCAGGGAGGGGCGAGCACACCATGTTAGAGGGTTGGGAGGGGTTGGGAGGGAGGGTATAGGCAAGAGGCCCAAAAAGAACAGGAAAAAGACACAGGGAGAAGAAGAAAAGAAAAAAGACCGAAAAGAAACATCGTGGCCTTAAAGGCCGCACTAATCTTGTTGCTAGCAACATCCCAGCTGGTACCACAATGGCAACTGAGTAGCCTAAGTGAGGTAACGCGGACAGCGCACAGCGAGATGCCCGCACACACCGCAAACTTAAAACCAAAAAAACAATATGCCTTATCGACAAAGTGAGTGATTTGGGGGTCCCCCCGGGCAGCAGACACGGGGCTCGCCACGTCATCGGAACTGGGGTAGTCAAACCTCAGTCTGTAGTCTAACAGTTCTGCCACCCGGGGAGACCCAGTCAACACAAACATACACACCACAGGGAGCCCCAGTAAATAACCAAGGCTCAATCAGGTCGGGGGGGGGGAAAGGGGATGAGGGCTGGGAGAGCCCTCCCTTCTTCGGGGGTCAAGGCTGAGCCCTGGGATGAGGGGCCAGAGCAGGATTCGGGACAGGATCATACATATAGAAATTAGACAGTTCAAGGCCATGAACAGCAGGAGAGAAATTGTGATGAGAAAAAAAATAAAAAAATAAAAACATTTCAGGAACCGTCATTTGTACAATGCTTTGACCAAAATTTGATCAAATAGTCTCCCGGATAACAGTTCAGCCGACCCGTCTCCCAAGTAAAGGGAGACAACAAAAACAAAAAGGGGAAGAAAAAAAGCTCTGCCATCAATCAGCAGGTAGTAGGGGGGCTTCCGCCCTGGACCGTCTCGGCTTCTTGGTCTGTCTCCTCCACCCTGAGGAAAGCTGGAATCCAGGAGTTGCAGCCTTAAGCGGCCAGTCCGGCAGGGAGATTTGTGGAAGTTCGAAGGTACCCAGAAACTTGGGGAGATCTCCGAGGGTGCGGAAAACAGCGGACTTTCCATCGTGGGACGCTGAAAGCTGAAAAGGGAACCCCCATCGGTACCTGATGTGTTTAGCATGAAGGGCTCCGGTCAGGGGTTTCAGTGATCTACGAAGGTCCAAAGTCAGTTTCGATACGTCAGGTAGGAGGTGAATGCGGACTTCATTGAAATAAATGGCTTCCTGTGTGCGAGCAGCCTGCATAATGGCATCTTTGATAGCGAAAAAATGAACTCTGCAGATCACATCTCTGGAATAATCTGGATTGGGGTTTTTGGGCCCCAGAGCCCTGTGGATCCGATCCAGCTCAATCGGGCTTTCTTTATCCTTTTGGAGCAGTTCATTAAATATGCCAAGAACCACTGGGGCTAGATCCTGGATTTCAACTGTTTCAGGGAGGCCACGGACACGTATGTTGTTGCGTCTGGCTCTATTTTCCTGTTCATCCTGAGACAGCATGAGCTCCTGGATCTGAGCAGTATGTTCATTCAAAATAACTTCATGAGCCTGCAGCGTGGAGACTGTTTCTGCCACATTGTGTTCCACCTCCTCCAGCCTATCCGTGACATCCCTTCTGAGCTCAGAGATTTCTTGTTTGTATGAGCGCTCCATCCTCTGCACACAGGCTTCAAAGTCATGCCTGGTTGGCAAGGCCTTGATGTAGGCCTCTAGATCCCAGCCTGGGTAGGAGCGATGGGAATCAGGGGAATGGCAGGCCGAACGGGTCGAGCCTGCATCCGACTCAGGAGGAGAGGTGGCCCGTTGCCGAGTCCTCATGGACGAGGAGGATTTTTGGGACAAGGAGCCATGGGAAGCCGAGTGTTTCCCTGAGGAACGGGCCGCCGCCATCTTGGCTGGGAGGGGGTCACGCTGCTCCGGCCGGATTTTGTGAAAAAAAACGGTCAATGTCGCCGTCTCTACCCGGATCGGGGGTATGGTGAGTGTCTCCCCCTCCTTTCCTGCCCATTACCGACCTGTGCTGCGGCGTGTATGCGGTCTAGATGTCGAATGTCAGCGCGGTGTGTGCGGGAGCTCCGGGTTCAGCTTCTTACACCGCAATGCGCCAGGCCACGCCCCCTCGGCGCATATTTTTAATGCCGCCGTAGCGTATCTCTTTTACGCTATGCCGGCGCAGCGCAGAGAGGCAAGCACGGAATTCACAAAGCAAATGCTCCCAACTCTGCGCCGGCGTAGCGTATATTTGTAGGCGTAAGCCAGCATAAGTGAAAGTGGGCGTGATCCATGTTAATGAAGTGTGACCCCATGCAAATGATGGGCCTGGCGCCAGACAAGTACTTAAAATGAACTGCGCATGTGTCGGGACATAGACGTATCCCCGTGCGCATGCGTACAACCACGTCAGAACAACTGCCTAAGATACGGCGGATCACTGTGTCCTACGCCCAGCCAGACCCACGTCGGCCCATATTCACAGACGTCCAACGTACAATACGTAGGCTTGTGTTCCCTGGTCCATACCTTTGCATGGGTTGCGCCTCATCTATGGGGAATAACTTTACACCGAACGTAAAACGTTCCGCGTAAGTCATGCGCCGGGCGCAAGTACGTTCGTGAATCGGCGTATCTCCCTCATTTGCAATTTTGAATAGAAAATCAATGGCAGCGCCACATGCGTCCAGCGTAAATATGCGCCCACTCTACGCCGGCGTAGGCAAGTTACGTCGGTGGGATTAAGTCTGTTTTTAGGCGTATCTAAGTTTGTGGGTCCGGCGCACAGATACGACGGCGCATATTTGTACTTACGCGGCGTATCTGGAGATACGTTGGCGTAAGTGCTTTGTGAATCCGGGCCTGGATGTGTAACCCTGGGCGGGATTCTGATCTTTGTGGGGCAATACAACATGTTAATGTGCTTTATGTTGCTCCTTAAAGAGGAAGTAAACTCTCTCCTTCCTATGCTGCTTTTCAATTGGATCATTATATTTATATCAATTGGACCATTATATTTATATCAATTGGACCATTATATTTATATCAATTGGACCATTAGATTTATATCAATTGGACCATTATATTTATATCAATTGGATCATTATATTTATATCAATTGGATCATTATATTTATATCAATTGGACCATTATATTTATATCAATTGGACCATTATATTTATATCAATTGGATCATTATATTTATATCAATTGGACCATTATATTTATATCAATTGGATCATTATATTTATATCAATTGGACCATTAGATTTATATCAATTGGACCATTATATTTATATTAAAAAAAAATTAACTCTTTGATGGATGTTTGGCGCTCTCATTAAATTGTGGATTCAAAAGAGGATGGAATTTCTTTTTTTTAATGAATGAACTCGCACACACGATCGGATATTTGATGGAATCTAATCTGATGGATTTTTTCATCAGATATCCGATGAAGCTGACTTTCATCAGTCTTGCCTACACACCAAAAAAATCCAACCCTGTCCAAACGCGGTGACGTAAAACCCACGCATGCTCAGAAGCAAGTTATGACACGAGCTTGAATGGAACAGAGTGCCGTCGTACATGTTGTACGTAACCGCGATTTGCAAGAGCATTTTCAGAAAACGATGGTGTGTAGGCAACATCGTTTTTTAAAATTAAGTTTGAAAAACTTTGGGTTTTTTTTCATGAGAAAAAACAACGTTTTTTTACAAGACAAAAAACGACCGTGTGTACGCGGCATAACAATTCCCTACTTTATTCAAAATGAAATACAATTTAGTTACAGATACATTTTAACCACTTAAGGACCGTGGCACGACTACATACGTCGACAGAATGGCACGGCTAGGCACATGGACGTATATATACGTCCTCTTTAACCACTTAAGGACTGCCTCCTGCATATTTACGTCTGCAGAATGGCACAGCTGGGCACAGGCACGTACCTGTATGTCCCCTTTAAGTGCCCAGCCGAGGGTCGGGTGCGTGCCGGCGACCCGGTCCAAAGGTCCGTGACCGCGGCCACGGGACCCACAGACCCGATCGCCGCTGGTGTCCCGCGATCGATCACAGGAGCGGAAGAACGGGGAGAGGTGTGTGTAAACACACCTTCCCAGTTCTTCACAGTGGCACTGTCACTGATTGTCTGTTCCCTGATATAGGGAAAGGCGATCAGTGACGTCACATGTCCAGCCCCTCCCCCCTACAGTTAGAAACACATATGAGGTCACACATAAGCCCCACAGCGCCCCCTAGTGGTTAACCTATTCACTGCCATTGACATTTTCACAGTAATCAGTGCATTTTTATAGCACTTTTCGCTGTGAAAATGACAATGGTCCCAAAAATGTGTCAAAAGTGTCCGATGTGTCCACCATAATGTCGCAGTCACGAAAAAAAAATTAATGATCGCCGCCATTAGTAGTAAAAAAAAAAAATTGTAATAAAAATGTCATAAAATGATCCCCTATTTTGTAAACGTTATAAATTTTGCGCAAACCAATCGATAAACACTTATTGCGATTTTTTTTACCAAAAATAGGTAGAATACGTATCGGCCTAAACTGAGGGGAAAAAAAAAATCATATCTTTTTTGGGGGATATTTATTATGGCAAAAGGCCAAAAATATAGAATTTTTCTCAAAATTCTAGCTCTATTTTTGTTTATAGCGCAAAAAATAAAAACCGCAGAGGTGATCAATTACCACCAAAAGAAAGCTCTCTTTGTGGGAAAAAAAGTACGCCAATTTTGTTTGGGAACCACATCGCACGACCGCGCAATTGTCAGTTAAAGCGACGCAGTGCCGAATCGCAAAAAGGGGCCAGGTCCTTTAGCTGCATAATGGTCCGGGTCTTAACCGGATAAAATGTAAAGGTTGGAATTGGAAAGTCACAAATGAACTTCCAACAGGTGGGCTTTTCAGTTTGTCTTCAATATTCCGTGAGATGACCACCAGTGACATCAGTGGCTTGGATAGAGGAAGTTGTGATCCATCTCTCTCTCTCTCTCTCTCTCTGGTCCTCGTGTATTTCCATCGGTTCAGTATCCAGTCCTAATCACAGCATTCGTCACTTAGTGGGTGTGAGCTGAAACCTGAAGAACAGACCTAACCTGTCTACACACAGTCAGCCAGTGTATATCACAAAGCATTAGACGGTTCCTCTAGTGCCCTCAGACATCTGGATTCTCCACCGGCTCGCAGACACCCGTACAAACCTGCACAAGGTGAGCACCTGTCTCATTATTGTACCATTGAGGTCCATCTGTATATTATGGATGACACAACAACCTCAGAAGGGGGGTCTCGGCTTATACCAAATCATTCCAAAATGGTTCAATATTCTCTAAACTACCATAATGTCATTAATAAGTTGTTAGGCTGTAGAGACAGTAAAGTGGTTACATTCCCGGGGACCCATTTCATATTGGCATCAGCAGCCTTGAATTCTGAAAAGGATTTATAGGTGCTGTCAAGGGGGAGTTTGTAAACCTTGCCTGTGGGGTCACGAGCTGTTAAAATTCCAGACCTTGATCATTACCTTTTATGCACTTAATCGATCGGTCACCTGAGCCTGAAGAAGTAGTTTTTGGTATAGGAAAACACTTGACACTTCCCCTGCGCTGTAGGGGGAGGTGTTTTGTAGTTCACATAGATGGCCGGCAAGGATGTAACTGATAAGCATGCAGCACAGGTAGAGAGTACAGGGTGATAGAAGCTCTCTGGCATGATCAAGGGGGGATTTATTGTGGTGTCCTGGCTGCCACCATAATGCAGCCAATCATTAGCCCCGAGTCTGTCACATAGGGGATGCATAGCCCTGGGTAGGTTTCCAATTTCTGCAATAAAAAGTAAATGTACATAGGACTTGGTGGAGGGGCTGGAGGTAAATCACATGGCAGGGGAACACACAAAAGTGAAAGTACACATTCACCTTAAGGGATTATTCACACCGTTACACCTGTTGTACATTGTGTAGAGGGGGAGAGGGTGTTGCAATGCACACACTATTTACCTTTCTCTTTCATTCTTTCTCACTTGTTTTCTATGCATTCTTGTGATTGGAATGAGGGACAGTTTGAGATGGGAATGAGGGACACCTACTATCAAACGTATGTAGGCATAGGACACGCCCCCTGCCACACCCCCTTAAAGAAGAATTTACAAAAAAAAGGTTAATTAAATCCACAAGTGCTTTTTTTTTTTTAACCACTACTTTTCCTTTATATTGGCTTTAAAAATGTACAAATGCAGCAATTTAGAAATTGGATGAAAGGTTTAGCACTGGGAAAAACTTTTTGAAAGATATAAAGTGCATTTTATATACAACTATCAGACCAAAATGAGGGACAAATGAGAAGGAAAGAGGGACAAAGGGACATTGCTCCAAATCCGGGACAGTCCCTCAAAATCGGAGGTATGGGACACAGATCAATAGATATGATATGAACCAGCATACACACATACACAGTAAATATATATTTATATATGTATGTATATATATATATATATATATATATATACATGTATATATATTGCTCAAAAAATTAAAGGAACGCTTTGAAAACACATCAGATCTCAATGTGGAAATTAACCACTTCAGCCCTAGTAGACCAGGCCATTTTTTGTGATACGGCACTGCGTTACTTTAATTGACAATTGCGCGGGCGGGCATGCAACTCTTCAAAGTTCTATTTTCAAAATTAAAACATTTTTCCTGAAACTTCCCTCTTAAATTGAAGGTGCGTGTTATTCACCTTTGCGTGTTGTATGCCAATAAATACGGTAAATATTATATCCTTTCCTATCCATTTACTAATGCAAACAGCATAAGGATTAAAAATAGTCAATGACGATTGAGAGAGTTTCGCTTTAATATCAACAGTTGGCACAATGCTTGTTACAATGCAGAAATTTTAGTAAATACACAGCAATTAATTATATCATTACTACTCATATCGCTATGAGGGTACTCACTGGCACTCCAACAGACTTTGGGGTGGGTGTACTCACTGGCAGTCCAACAGAGTTTGGGGTGGGTGTTCTCGCTGGCTAACGACCAGAGTTTGAGATAGGTGCAGTCACTGGCTCCCCAACAGAGTTTGAGGTGGGTGTACCCACTGGCCCTGCAACAGAGTTTGAGGTAGGTGTATTCACTCGCTCTTAAACAGAATTTGAGGTGGATGTACTCAATATCAGCTCTGTGGCAGGTGGGTGTATTCACTGGTTCTCCAACAGAGTATGAGGTGGGTATACTCACTGTCTCTTAAGCAAAGTTTTAAGTGGATGTACTCAACAACCCTGCAACAGAATTGAGTTTGAGGTAGCTTTTGAACAGAGTTTACGTTTGGTGTGTTCATTGGCTCTGCAACAGGGCTAGAGGTGGGCATACTCATTGGCTCCTTAACAAGGTTTGAGTTGGGTGTCCTCACTGGCTCTACAACAGAGTTTGAGTTGGGTGTCCTCACTGGCTCTACAACAGAGTTTGAGTTGGGTGTACACACTGGCTCTACAACAGAGTTTGAGTTGGGTGTCCTCACTGGCTCTACAACAGAGTTTAAGTTTGGTGTACTCACTGGCTCTACAACAGAGTTTGAGTTGGGTGTTCTCACTGGTTCTACAACAGGGTTTGAGTTGGGTGTACACACTGGCTCTACAACAGAGTTTGAGCTGGGTGTCCTCACTGGCTCCTCAACACGGTTTGAGTTGGGGGTACACACTGGCTCTACAACAGAGTTTGAGTTGGGTGTACACACTGGCTTTACAACAGGGTTTGCGGAGGGTGTACACTCTGGCTCTACAACAGAGTTTGAGTTGGGTGTACAAACTGGCTCTACAACAGGGTTTGAGTTGGGCGTCCTCACTGGCTCTACAACAGGATTTGAGTTGGGTGTAATCACTGGCTCTCAGAGTTTGAGGTGGGACAGTATACTCGGTCTGGGAAGTGAATACAAAGGTATATGCTTTCTGGCAAGGAAGAAAAAGTGTAAGGACATAGACACATAACACAAAGCATTGCTTGTAAATTAGTCTGGAAACAACTCAAAGCTGCCCTCTCTGACAACTGACCATTTAACCCTAAGTAACACTATATTATGACTAGCCACCTCACTTTTAGGGCTAGGGGCTGGTGTGGAGTAGACATGTGCATTTGTTTTCATCCGAATGCATTTTCGGCCGAATTTCGGCTATTTTCATTATCGCTTTAACAAACGAAAACGAACGTGCAAAATCGGAATTTCTAAAGATCCGACATATAAAAATCCTTTATTTTCATTTTCGTTTGATATAGAAAGGAGATTCGACATGACGCTGACAATAGCAATCTGTGTCTATCGAACCTGTTGTCGAATGTGCATAACCTTAACTCTATTAGTCCAAGATTATTCTATATAGAGAGGAAAGATTCAACATAGAGAGAAAAGATTTGTCATTATAGAGACAGTGTTGGGTAGACCATTCGACATGATCGACGAAGATTCGACGAAGCAGAGAAAAACATACAAACGTTGAATCTGTCATTGAAGGCTTATGGTGTCTGTCGAAAGTTCTAAGAAGATTCAACAAGCAGCTAAACTGTACGACGCTGCAATCGTACATTCCTGGTCAAATGCTCGGCCCATAGGCTATAGAAGAATTTGAATGTTGGTTGACTAGTAATAATAATTTATAAATATAATTATTACTAGTCATACAACATTAGAATTCTTCTATAGCTTGTAGGCGGAACATTTGACCGGAAATGTACAATTGCGGCGTCGTACAGTTTAGCTGCTCCGTTGAATCTTCTTAGAACATTCGACAGACACCATAAGCCTTCAATGACAGATTCAACCTTAATTAATTTGGATTTTCGGACAAATGCATTTTTTAACAAAACAAAATAAATAAAAACAAATTTCGGGAGTAACTAAATACATTTATTTTTTTAAAGAAAACTCAATTCCGAAACAAAATATTTCAGTGTGCACATGTCTAGTGTGGAGATCTACAGAGACCCCAGAAGATAAATTGATCTTCAAATCAACCCTCCATCATTAACCAACCATTGACCCCCAAGATATTTATCGACCCCTTTTTGACCCAAGCCTTGATTAAGCTCTTTGCAAGTCAATATTGACCACTTTGGGGAGTACTGAGCTTAACAAATGGAACAAAAACCTCCCTAAATAGGCTACACAATTAGTATCCCAAATAGCAAGGATAACTTGCCACAAATTTGTGGGAGTGTTTAATTGTAAGTCTGATAACTTGCTGCACATTTTCACTGTAGTACACACACAGAGCACTTAAAGAACAAGTTCTAGTTGACACTTTTCCAATTTGTAGAAAATTTGCGTGGCAAGTCTCTAACAAGAGCAAAGTGGCAGTGATGAGTCTACCGCAAGAGCTCTTCCAGTCACAGCACCCCCTGTGGTGAGATCAGTGGCGTAGCGTGGCTTGTCAGTGCCCGGGGCAGGGCAAGAGATTTGCGCCCCCTAACCCGCGGATTTTTATCCAAGTTCCTTCCACTAGTACAGTAGTACTCTGACCAACCTGATTCCTACACCGACCTACCTGATCACTATACAAACCTACCTCATTCACACACTGACCACTAAACTGACCTATCTGATTGCTATACAGACCACTACACTGACCTACCTGATTCCTATACTGACCTGCCCTCCTCCTTCCCACAGTCTCTGCACATTTACAATCCCTGGGATCATCAAAGATGGTCTTCAGTGTACATTTACTCACTTCTGTGTCAGTGTCACCGCTGGAGCCTAAGCCAGAACTGCACCGCAATTTCTTTCTCATAGCGAAGTGGAAGAGCTCACAGTCTCCTGCCGCTGCGCCCCTCTAAATTTTGCGCCCATGGCAACCACTCCCCTGCCCCCCCCCCCCCCGCGCGATACGCCACTGGGTGGGATGACTATTGCACAACATAATTGAACCAGAACTTGCAGCAGACTTATGCCGCGTACACACGATCACTTTTTGTGATGAAAAAAAACAAAGTTTTATGTGACGAAACAAAACAACGTTTTTCAAACTTCATTTTCCAAAACGACGTTGCATACACACCATCGTTTTTCCAAAATGCTCTAGCAAAGCGTGGTGACGTACACCACGTTCGACGGCACTCTGTTCCATTGAAGCTCCGTCTCATAACTTGCTTCTGAGCAGGCGCAGGTTTGAAAATGTCGTTTTCAACGTCGCCCACACACGATCACTTTTTATGACACAAAAAATGACATTTTGAAAAACGACACAAAAAATTCAAGCATGTTCGAATTTTTTTTTGGTCGTTTTTTTGAAGACATAAAACAACGTTTTGCCCACACACGATCATTTTAAATGACGTTTTTGAAAACGTCGATTTTTTTTCATCACAGAAAGTGATCGTGTGTATGCGGCATAACCGAATGTTTGGAAAGAAAGTTGGTCCGGAGTCATGCAATGCAAACTTGTGAAGCCTGGCAAGTCTAGCAAGGTTAAGCAAGTCATTTTCAAACGTGCAGCACAATTGCTTGCTATCTGGGATGTGATGGAATCTTAAGCCTCCTACACACAATCGTATTTTCTGCGAACAAAGCATCAGGCCCAGATTCACAAAGCACTTACGCTGACGTAAGTGCAAATGTGCGCCCGTAAGTGCAAATTTGCGCCGGCGTATCTGTGCGATGGACCCACAAACCAACATACGCCTAAAAACTGGCCTATGCCGACGTAGCTTATTTACCCCGGCGTTGCGCAGATGTACTTTTCGTCTGGACGCATGTTGCTGCTCCCATTGATTAGGCATTCAAATATGCAAATGAGGGAAATACGGCGATTCACAAACGTACGTGCGCCCGACGAAAAATATGACCCTGGCCTTCATCCAGACCGGCCCAGGGCACAACACATCAGGGTACAGTGCACATCAGGGCACGGTACGGAGCTCAGCACATCAGGGCACGGGGCAAATCAGGGCACAGGGCACATCAGAACATGGGACACATAGCACATCAGGACACGGGGCACAGGGCACATCAGGGCACATAGCACATCAAGGCACATAGCACATTAGGACATCTTTTACCAGCCAGCATGCAGAGTAGAGCAGAAAGCGTGTGTAATATGTTCTCTCTCCTGTCACGAATCTCCCGGTAGTCCCGATGGCCAGTCCATCCCTGCTCCAAAGTAAGAAGAGTGCCCTGTTACAATAGTGTCCCCATTCAAGGATTTCCCCTCTATTTTGGTCTGGTGACATTTTCCCTTTCAGCATTTTAAACAGATATATACTGATGTATTAATGATTACAGACCTGTGTTCATTTTTTTTTTTTTGCCTTTTATATCTGCCTGGAGTACAGATTTACATGAGAAAAATACATGGTAAACCATATCGTTTTGCAATAATTATCACAACAAGAACATTGCATAATGTTGTGAAACAATGGCCACCGAGTGACGACATGGCTCTGAAGCAATCTGTTTGCACGGGCTGTTCAGGAACATTTATAAATCTATCATATTACTCCATCGTTTGACAGATTCTTAATCCTGAACACGTTTTCAATATTCACAGTCAGCTTTTGATACCAATATAATACTGTGAACCCCAATCCAGCTGAGGAGGGAAGCTGGCAGCACTGCAGGGGGGGAGCAGGAAGCAGAGGAAATTGGTAATGCACGAGGTGATTAGGGTGTGCCCAGGTACTCCTGGCACACCCTGTACGCACGCCTATGGTGGGTACCAAGGAGGTTGGCACCCACATGTAGAAAGTCACCTGAGTGGATCAGATGGGAGCTTGGAGCAAAGCTCTAAGCACAGGGACAATGTTGCGATATCCATTGAACACGGTTGCAGAAGTTGGAAGAGAGTTCAGTGTGAAGTCCCTCTTCAATCAGGCATGCAGGAGGTGGCATATCGCCTCCTGATCACCTGCCAACCACTGCTGACAAAGTGATCCACCACAGATTGTGAGTTGAAATCTATGCCCATCTGAAAGGGGACTAAATGAGGGACTGATGGGTGCTATGCCCATCTGAAAGGGGGCTAAATGAGGGTCTGTTGGGTGCTATGCCCATCTGAAAGAGTACTAAATGAGGGACTGTTGGGTGCTATGCCCATCTGAAAGGGGACTAAATGAGGGACTGTTGGGTGCTATGCCCATCTGAAAGGGAGCTAAATGAGGGAGTGTTGGGTGCTATGCCCATCTGAAAGGGGACTAAATGAGGGACTGTTTGGTGTTATGCCCATCCGAAAGGGGACTAAATGAGGGACTTTTGGGATTTAGGCTCCTGTGGGTGTAAGTCTGCCATGCATTCTTCTCCGTTGGGTGTATTTATAAGTTACCTTGTGCAATGAGCTGAAGCACAATAACAGCCGTATTGTCCAGCTATGAACAAAGCCCAAACTGTCATTTGGCAGGAAGAAGGACGCCATTGCACATGTTCACCTCTGCAACCTGCAACTCTTCCCGACACTCGCTAATCAGTAGAAGATTTTTATAGACAATTCATTATTGTACTCTCTTTGTTGAAGAGAACTGGAGCCAAATGTTTAGTTTTGTTAATATTTTTCAATGACAAAATCCTTCCCCTTCCACCACAAATGTCTTTTTCATTTTTTTTATGTGATCTTTTGCAGCCAAGGACACATATACACTATATTGTCAAAAGTATTGGGACACCTGCCTTTACATGCACATGAACTTTAATGGCATCCCAGTCTTAGTCCGTAGGGTTCAATATTTTGTTACCAAGGGTGTAAGACTAGTTATGACTTTTCTCAGCCAGCAGCAAATGTCTCGTACTTGATTCAGAGCATGCCAGTTCTCAAATGTTTGTACAGAAAATGTCCCATGGAGCCTACACATGGTCGGAATCATCGAACATTTGTTGTCGTGTACACACAACCGTTTTCAGGTCATGAAAAAAAAACAAAGGGCCAGATTCAGCAAGAATTAGATTCCCGCAGAGTATCAGAGATACTCTACGCCGCCGTACTTTACCTGGCTCTAGGAGGAATTCAGAGAGATTTTGGCCCGTAAGGTACGGCGGCGTAGTGTATTTCTCCCGGCGGAATCAAAATACGCGAATAGGGGGCGTGAGGCTTTAAATTAAGCGCGTCCCCGCCGCGATCGAACTGCGCATACTCCGTTCAGAAATTTCCCGCCGTGCATTGCGCGAAATCACGTCGTTACGTCATTTTTTTTTTGAGTAGCGTTGTTTACGGACATTCCTATTCCCGGACGACTTACGCAAAAAAAAAAAAAAAAATTCAGTCCACGCGGGAACGACGGCCATACTTAACATGGGCCGCGTAACGTTAGACCAGCTAAAAGCTGGTTTAACTTTACGTGGCGAAAAAATGACGTGCGCGATTGCGAACGACGCTTGTAACTTCGTGGATCTCCGTAAAAAGCTCATTTGCATACCCTGACGTTGAAAACGACGCGAACTCCACCCAGCGGCCGCAAAAAGATCGCAGCGTAGATCCGAAGGCGTACGAAGACGTAAGCCTCTCGGATCGAAGCCCGAAGCCGCTGTATCATGGTTTGAGGATTCAAACTAGTGATACGGCGCGCAAAATTTGAAATTACTCCTGTCTAACACCAGTTAGACAGGCGTAATAGCTCTGTGAATCTGGGCCAAAGTTTTTCTCAACGTGATTCCTCTCAAGCCTGCCTTACATACAGACGATCGTGATAAAAAATGCTTGAGCAAAGCGCAGTGACGTACAACACGTACGGCGGCACTATAAAGGGGAAGTTCCATTCGAATGGCGACACCCTTTGGGCAGCTTATGCTAATTTCCCCGTCTCATAACTTGCTTCTGAGCTTGCGCATTTTTTCCCCCTTGTTAAAGTGTACATACGACCGTTTTTCACGACGTGAAAAAATTACGAGAAAAAATAGAGCAGGTTCTAAATTTTTAACTGCCATTTTTCTCATCGAGAATAATGCTCTGGAGCGTACCAATTCACGACCAATTAAAAAAAAAAGGAATGTTTCTCGTCATGAAAAACGGTCGTGTGTACACGCATTAGTCAATTGAACAAATATTCTGAAAATTACAATTTTCGAACCAAATTCTACAAATGTAATGTCAACTTTTCTTACAAAAATCTAATTCACAACCTGTTTGTAGACAAAGGCAGAATTTTATAACCATTTGCCATGAATATTTTTTGTGACAGTAACTATCCATTGCAATTTAGCTTTTATCCAAGATGGCCTCTTATGTTTTTTGTGTCATATAACCGGCCTTGCTAATGGAGGCATCTGCTAATTTTAGATTTCTATAGCATTTAGATAAACACGTTTGACTTATTTGGAGCTTCTACCATAAGCAGGTACACTATTTACAATCCTGATGTTGAAAACAGCTTTGCGGGCGTGTGTGTGTGGTGACAACGGGCGTGGAATGACAAAAGCCATGTTGATGCTGGGGACAATGTGGTGTTTGTGTTCTACATCTTGATGACAATTGCAGGGGAAGATTAATTTGTAGATTCCTCGTCTTATAGTGAACTCCTACCCCCAATCCGCCCAAGTTTACAAGATCCAGGACGTGTGAATTTCATAAAGAATGCAGACAAAAATAGGTGATGAAATTGTATCAGCAGCTTGTCTGAAGGTCGTGACACAACTGAACCTGAATGGACATGCTATTGTGTCATTCACAGAAAACTCTGGTATGGTGGAGAACAATGATTTAGAAATTGGGATTAAATAAAGAATACTCTTTTCAAGTAAACCTGTCATGTACCTTTTGATAAAGTTAAATTAGGATTTCAACACAGGTACCTACAGGTTATAATACTGTAGGTATCTCACAAAACAAGAAAAATCAAAAGTCCATGATTCAAAACATCAATAGTCCATCACTAGGGATGAGCCGAACACCCCTGCGTTCGGTTCGCACCAGAACCTTCGAAGGGACCGAACGTTCGTGCGAACATTTAGAACCCCATTGACGTCTATGGGACTTGAACGTTCGAATTCAAAAGTGCTCATTTTAAAGCCTAATATGCAAGTTATTGTCGTAAAACATCTTTGAGAACCCGGGTCTTGCCCCAGGGAACATGTATCAATGGAAAAAGTTTTTTTCAGGACTTTTTTTATTTTTTATTTAAGCATCATTACAATCACTGCTTAAATTTAAAAAAACATGAAAAATTCCTTTAAACATTGTACCTGCTGGGTGTCTATATTATGCCTGTGAAAACGTCTTTAACCACTTAAGCCCCGGACCAATATGATGCTAAATGCCCAAAGGCGTTTTTACAATTCGGCACTGTGTCGCTTTAACAGACAATTGCGCGGTCGTGCGACGTGGCTCCCAAACAAAATTGGCGTCCTTTTTTCCCCACAAATAGAGCTTTCTTTTGGTGGTATTTACACCTCTGTGGTTTTTATTTGTTGCGCTATAAACAAAAAATAGAGCGACAATTTTGAAAAAAATTCAATATTTTTTACTTTTTGCTATAATAAATATCCCCCAAAAATATATATAAAATTATTTGTTTCCTCAGTTTAGGCCGATACGTATTCTTCTACCTATTTTTGGTTAAAAAAAAATCGCAATAAGTGTTTATCGATTGGTTTGCACAAAATTTATAGCGTTTGCAAAATAGGGGATAGTTTTATTGCATTTTTATTATTTTATTTTTTTCACTACTAATGGCGCTGATCAGCGATTTTTTTCGTGACTGCGACATTAAGGCGGACACTTGGGACAATTTTGACACATTTTTGGGACATTTGTCATTTTCACAGCAAAAAATGCATTTAAAATGCATGTGAAAATGACAGTTGTAGTTTGGGTGTTAACCACAGGGGGCACTGTAGGATTTAGGGTTCACCTAGTTTGTGCTTACAACTGTAGGGGGGGTGTGGCTGTAGGTCTGACGTCATCGAACGAGTCTCCCTAAAAAAGGGATCACTCGATCGATGCAGCCGCCACAGTGAAGCACGGGGAAGCCGTGTTTACATACGGCTCTCCCCGTTCTTCAGCTCCGGGGAGCGATCGCGAGCAGGTGGCTAGAAACGAAAAGCCGCGCCCTCGTCCCAGATCGCACCCCGCGGGTTTCCGATGGGGGGGGTCCCGATCGGACCCCCGACCCGCGCAAAGGCAGGCACGTATATATACGTGCATCTGCCTTAACGTGCCCTTCTGCCGACGTATATCTACATGCGGCGGTCGGGAAGTGGTTAAATAGCACAATCACCTGCCTGCCAGTAAATTAGGAAGAACTGATCTAGCTAAGCTAAACAGTTTATAAATATATGTACAACTCCTAGGGATGTATATATATCCTCTACACACTGTAACATTAACTGACTAGCCTGCCTGCCTGCTCCATCTACCTGCAAAAAATGACACTCTCTCTGTCTCTCTCTCTCTGTTCTCTCTAACCACCGCCGCAACACACTACACAAGGCCGACCTGCAGGCTTTGGCCAATTATGGCTCTCCGTTTTTTGGGCGCTGTCATTGGTCAAGCATGCGGGTCATAGTGCATGCTTGGCCAATCATCAGTGAATTATGGGCCATGGCGCATCACTCGAATTTGGCGAGAACGACCCCGTTTTGTTCGCATTTCGACAAACAATCAAACATACGATGTTCGAGTCAAACATCGAAGCTCTTCCCTATCCATCAGCAGCATCTTAAAATTGTGTCAAATCATTCATACTCTTCGATTGTTTCTCCTGCTGCCACTCCAACCACCCCGTGCAATATACACTATATTGTCAAAAGTATTGGGAAGCCTGACTTTACACACACATGAACTTTAATGGCATCCCAGTCTTATTCCGTAGGGTTCAATATTGAGTTGGCCCCGCCCTTTGCAGCTATAATGCCCTGTACACGCCACCGATTTTCCCGTCGGAATAAACTCCAATGTTTTTTCCGACGGAATTCCGCTCAAGCTGTCTTGCATACACACGGTCACACCAAATTCCGACTGTCAAGAACGCGGTGACGTACAACACTACGACAAGCCGAGAAAAATGAAGTTTAATGCTAATGAGTCGACTTGATTATGAGGATGTGTGGTTGCATTCAGACGAATGGAAATTCCGAAATTCCGAAAAAAATTTCATCGGAAACATTCTGTCGGAATTTCCGACAAGGTGTTCTATCATGTTGAGGTCAGGACTCTGTACAGGCCAGTCAAGTTCCTCCACCCCCTAACTCGCTCAACCATGTCTTTATGGACCTTGCTTTGTGCATTGGAACAGGAAGGGGCCGTCCCCAAACTGTTCCCACAAAGTTGGGAGCATGAAATTGTCCAGAATGTCTTGGTATGCTGATGCCTTAAGAGTTTCCTTCACTGGAACTAAGGGGCCCAGCCCAACCCCTGAAAAACAACCCCACATCCTAATTCCCCCTCCACCAAATGATTTGGACCAGTGAACAAAGTAAGGTCCAAAAAACATGGAAGAACTTGACTGGCCTGCACATGTTTTTTGGAACAGTTTGGGGACGGCCCCTTCCTGTTCCAAGATGACGGCACCAAGTGCCTGACGAAACTAATTATTAAACATTTTCCCATTAAGAAAAAAACAGGCAGTGAAAAACTGGGAGTAAAAAAAAAAAAATGAAAAAAGAACACTAAATATGTGAATTAAACTACTTACTTCTAAATATTAAACAACCCTCTACGTCAGGGGTGTCCAAACTTTTTTCAAAGAGGGCCATATGTAAAGGAGTTGTAGGGGAAAATGTTTTTTCACCTTAATGCAATCTATGCATTAAGGTGAAAGAACATCTGATGCTGCCGCGGGGCCGAGTGATACAGTGAGCAGCTATGGCCGCTTGCTATATCACGGAAGCGTACCCACAATTACTGACCACCATGCAAGCTCTCTTGCATGACTGTGGTGAGTAATTGCGGGGAGGACCAGAGACAGCCGCCGAGGGACCCCAGAAGACGTGGATCGGGGCCACTCTGGCGGGAGCTGGTGGACTCTGTTGAGACAGAGTCCACCTAGTGTGAAAGGGGCCTTACAGGTTAATATGCACATATTGGGGTATACCCAAGAAAGTTAATGTAGCATAAGACCCGTTACGTCAGTCTATTACATACTCTACATTATATTGTTTTTGTTGGTTTAGATACAATTTGAGCCTGCTTGGTTAGTTTGTCTAATGGTTGAAGTGCAGAAATAATTCATGTCATTATCTTGCTGAGGTGTGAGAGCTTAAGCCAGCAATTGATGACATTTAATGCCAGATCTACATTTACTCTTGGCGAAGTACGCTCATTGTTGACTTTTTTACACCTGAACTGAACTATTGTCACTAAATTCAATGTTTATTTGTTCTAGTCCTAGCTTGGTGTCACCTGCCTCCAACTGGATAGAACAAAGTCTGGAACAGAAAACTTGCCGAACCCCTTAAAGTCTAGTTACTCCAATTTCACCAATGTCATTAAAAAAATAAAATACAAAAAAAATCTATTTTCTCTTAGTAGTCTTTATGTCTTGAAGGTTTTTAGCAAACTGTTCTGCAGAACCTCACTTTTCTCTCTTCTGCAGGACGTGTTTCATTGTATCCTTTTTCAAACAGATTTTATAATGAGAGGATCTGCTTTTATTGTTACCATTTTACTAGGGCTGAGTGATTTAAAAAAAAAAAAAAATTGTCATGTCATTGTCGAGAACACAAGTGTGTCCAATGACCAGCTTGGGTGAAATTTTCTTGAAACAAAAAAAAAAAAATTCTCATTATTTGGAGGGGAGGTTTTTTTTTTTATTAAGCGTATTTGGGTCCGTTTCATTTATTTAGTGTTCACTGTATTGTTTTATATATATATTTTTTAATTATTACTTATCTTTAACCACCTCAGCCCCAGAAGATTTTACCCTCTTCCCGACCAGAGCACTTTATACAATTTGCACTGTGTCGCTTTAACTGACAATTGCGCGGTCATGCGATGCTGTACCCAAACAAAATTTGCGTCCTTTATTCCCCATAAATAGAGCTTTCTTTTGGTGGTACTTGATCACCTCTGCAGTTTTTATTTTTTGCGCTATAAACAAAAAAAAGAGAGAATTAAAAATATATATATATATTTTTTTTTTTACTTTTTGCTATAATAAATATCCCCAGAAATAAAAAAAAAAAAAACGAATTTCTTCATCAGTTTAGGCCGATATATATTCTTCTACATATTTTTGGTAAAAAAAATCGTAATAAACATATATAGATTGTTTTGCGCAAAAGTCATAGGGGCAGATTTACAGAGAATTTGATTCTCGTAGAGTATCAGAAATACACTACGCCGCCGTTTTTTACCTGGCTCTACGTGGAATGCAGGTAGATTTTGTCCAGTAAACGACGGCAGCGTAGTGTATTTCTCCCGTCGCAATCCATCTGCGCGAGTAGGGGGCGTGAAGCATTTAAAATAGGCGCGTTCCCGCGGCGATCGAACTGCGCATGCTCCGTTCGCAAATTTCCCGCCGTGCATTGCGCGAAAACACGTCGTCACGTCGTAGTAGCGTCGTTTACGTACATTCCTATTCCCGAACGAGTTACGTTAAAAAAATATATATATTTTCAAATCGACGCGGGAACGACGGCCATACTTTACATGGGTTACGCACTGTTAGACCAGCAAAAAGCTCCTCTAACATTACGTAGCCAAAAAATGATGTAGGCGATTGCGAGGGACACTCGTACCTTCGTGGATCGCCGTAAAAACTCATTTGCATATCCCGACGCATGAAAACGACGCAAACTCCTCCCAGCGGCCGCAAAAATATCGCAGTGTAGATCCGAAGGCTTACGAGGACGTAAGCCTCTCGGATCGAAGCCCGAAGCCGCCGTATCATGGTTTGAGGATTCAAACTAGTGATACGGCGCGCAAATTTTGAAATTACTCCTGTCTAACACCACCAGTTAGACAGGTGTAATTGCTCTGTGAATCTGGGCCATAGCATCTACAAACTATAGGAAAGATTTATGGCATTTTTATTATTATTTTTTTTTTTTTTACTAGTAATGTCGGGGATCTGTGATTTTTAGTGGTGCTGTAACATTGCAGCTGACAGATCGATTTCATTGTCGAGAACACAAGTGTGCTCAATGAGCAGCTTGAGTGAAATTTGTTGAAAAACAAAAAATATATAATTTCTTTTTCATTATTTGGAGGGGTGAGTGTTTTTAAGCGTATTTGGGGCTGTTTAATTTATTTAGTTTTCACTGTATTTTTTTATATATTTTTTTTTAAAAATTACTTATCTTTAACCACTTCAGAACGGGATGATTTTACCCCCTTCCTGACCAGAGCATTTTTTACAATTTGGCACTGCTCAGTTTTAACTGACAATTGCGCGGTCGTGCGATGTTGTACCCAAACAAAATTTGCGTCCTTTTTTTCCCCACAAACAGAGCTTTCTTGGTGGTATTTGATCACCTCTGCGGGTTTTATTTTTTGCGCTATAAACAAAAAAAGAAAGAATTTTGAAAAAAACAAACAATATTTTTTACTATTTGCTATAATAAATATCCCCAAAAATGTTTTAAAAAAACAAATTTCTTCATCAGTTTAGGCCAGGGGGGCCCACCTTTTGAAGAGTGAGGGCCACTTAAGGAATTTGGTAACCAGTCGCGGGCCACAATGAGTGGAGCGGGCAAATGACAGGTCACGGCTATTCTATAGGCCCTCTGATCCACCCTGATGGAAGGGGACGAATTCCCTCCTGTTTTTCGGATTAGAGGTAGGCGGGCATAAACAGACATCTGTCAGTTTATAGAGGTGAATTGAGGGTCCTATTTGGTGGGGGTGGTCGTGTGAAAAGGGCCCAAGACTGCTTTCACTGATGTGCTGTGGTTTACCCACACTGCGGATGCAGCGTAGTGCACCTGTGTCTATCCTATGGGTTAGCTGAATGACTCCGAGCAGTAGAGGAAGCATTGGCTTATGGGGCTCTACCACCAGCTTCATTCACAACTCTGATGCTGTGGTATAGCGGGTCGGCAACCTGCAATCTGTGCTTGCCAACCCACCATTCCAGAGTAGTAGGTCGCGGGCCACATCAGAGGGCTCCGCAGGCCACATTTGGCCCCTGGGCCACTGGTTGGCCATCCCTGGTTTAGGCCAATATATAATCTGCTACATATTTTGGTAGAAAATCGCAATAAGCGTATATTGATTGGTTTGCGCAAAGGTTCTACCGTCTATAAACTATGGGAAAGATTTACGGCATTTATATGGCATTTTTATTTTATTAAATTTTTATTATTATTATTATTATACCCGCTATTATGGCGGGGAGCTGCTTTTTTTAACGGTGCTGCAACATTGCAGCTGACAGATCGAACATTTTTGACACATTTTTTGGACCATTGAAATGTATACAGCGATCAGAGCTATTAAAATACACTGATGACTGTGTAAATGTCACTGGTAGGAAAGGGGTTAACACTAGGGGGTGATTAAGGGGTTAAAAGTGTGTTCCCTGGATGTGTTCTAATTGTATCGGGATACGACTGACTGGTGGAGGAGAGAGATTGTTGTTCCTACTCCCCTAACATCACTGTTGCCAAATAATTTTCTGGCGAAGCATATTTTCTACTGGCAACCTGAGAAATTACAGAAATCCTATTTAAAACTAACACAGTGAATATTTGAACAGTATAAACATGATATGGAACCACTGGCAAATATATATAACAAAGTAATTTGCTTGATTTACACTTCAAAAGTCAACACAGCATGACATGATCAGCCCCTAATATTTACTGGCAGTTGTAAAAAATTACAGATTTTTACAAACTGTTAGTAAATTTACAGGTGGTTGGCAACCCTGACATCATTCAGCTATAGCACAGTTGGCAAGTGGTTTAACTACTTGGAGCCCTGGCCATAGACAAAAGACGGCCACAAGGTGGCTCTCAAATCCCGGGAGGACGTCTATTGACGTCCTCGGCTCCTCCAGCCACTGGGGGGAGCGCGTAGATCCACGTCCTGTCAGGGAGAGGAGACCGATGCTGTGGCCCTTGTACATAGGGACACAGATCGGTCACCTCCACCAGTCAGTCCCCTTCCCCCACAATTAGAAACACTAGTAGGGAACACATTTAACCCCTTCCTTGCCCCCTAGTGTTAACCCCTTTCCTGCTAGTCACATTTATACAGTAATCAGTGCATATTTATAGCACTAATCGCTGTATAAATGTGAATGGTCCCAAAAATGTGTCAAAAGTGTCTGATGTGTCCGCCATAATGTCGCAGTCCCAATAAAAATCGCAGATCGCCACCATTACTAGTAATAAAAAAATAATAAGAAGAAAAAAGTCATAATTCTGTCCCCTATTTTGTAGGCGCTATAACTTTTGCGCAAACAATCACTAAACGCTTGTTGCGATTTTTTTTATTTTTTTTTACCAAAAATATGTAGAAGAATACGTGTTGGCCTAAACTGAGAAAAAAAATATTTTTTTATTTTTTTATTTGGATATTTTCTATAGCAAAAGTAAAAAATATTGTGTTTTTTTCAAAATCGTCCCTCTTTTATAGGTTTATAGCGCAAAAACTAGAACTAAATTTCCCATGATGCTCATGCACTCTGCACTGATGTGGAGCATCATGGGAAATGTAGTTCCAAAACATCTGAGTTACCCAGGTTTGCCATCACTGGCCTAAACTGAGGAAAAAAAAGATTTTTTTATAGATTTTTTTGGGGAATATTTATTATAGCAAGTAAAAAATATTGCTTTTTTTTCAAAATTGTCGCTCTATTTTTGTTCATAGCGCAAAAAATTTAAAAACAGCAGAGGTGATCAAATACCACCAAAAGAAAGCTCTATTTGTGGGGAAAAAAGGACGTCAATTTTGTTTCGGAGCCACGGCGCACGACCGCGCAATTGTCGGTTAAAGCGGCGCAGAGCCGAAAGCTGAAATTTCGCCTGGGCAGGAAGGGGGTATATGTGCCCAGTAAGCAAGTGGTTAAAGCACCTTTAGAGATGTGGGTTACTGGCGACGCAGTGCCGAATCACAAAAAATGCTCTGGTCAGGAAGGGGGCTGAAGTGATTAAGGTTAGGGGTTAGCAACAGACTTGTTTTTCTGGAGTGGTCTATTACTTTTAGAATTATGGTGTAATATGGTGTAATAAACACATTTAATTTGTTGCAGGGAATGATAGACTCTGCTACGCACAGCACTGTTATGCCCTCCCTCTCTGGAGTACATTTTTCCTGGACGGACTTATTCTATAGTGACCTGTATCCGGTGTACAGAGAGCCGCCACCAGGTAAGCCCGCTCATTTTTTTTCAATCCTCCTATCGCATCCATGCAAATATTACCGCCAGGTGAGGGCTGGCAGCCTTAAGCCTGGGGGGCAAGTCCAGTCAAGTGGCCCATTGAAACGCCGAATGAGCTGGCCATTAATGGCCCACCTGTTTTTTCAATGCAGCCTCACCAGTGCCCATCAGTGTAGCCAACTCCAGTGCCCATCAATGCAGCCTGATCACTGGGGCAGGTTACATGGGGTGTATGGGGGGGATGGGGGGTCATCTAGGCATGTCAGGGTCAGCAGGTGATCCCAGCTCAGCAGGTCCTTGCGCACCCTGCTGTGAAGCTGCAAGCTGTCACAGCCAGGTCCCCACGCCAAGAAATGCTGGCGCTGTGAAGAGGCGGGGGAGAGGAACGAGGCTTTGGCGGCCGCATTGCTGGACCGTGGGACAGGTGAGTGTGTGTTTATTTAGGCCACGTACACACGATCAGACATGTCCGATGAAACAGGTCCGACGGACCGTTTTCATCGGACATGTCTAAAGGGATCTTTTGGTCTGATGTGTGTACACACCATCGGACCAAAATCCCCTCGGACCAGAACGCAGTGACGTAGAACACACGGACATGCTGGAAAAAGGAAGTTCAATGCTTCCACGCATGCGTCGAATCAATTCGACGCATGCGCGGGATTTTGCTCCGATGGTTGGGCGTACTAACCATCGAACATGTCCGATGGACAGGTTTCCAGTGGACAGGTTTCTAAGCATGTTTAGAAACTTTTGTCTGCTGGAAAACTGTCCGCTAGGCCGTACACACGATCAAACATGTCCGCTGAAACTGGTCTGCGGACCAGTTTCAGCGGACATGTTCGATCATGTGTACGCGGCCTAAAAGTCAGAAGCTAAACTTTTTGTAGCTGCTGACTTTTAATAAACTTACAAAAGAGTGGAACTCCGCTTTAACAGACCAAAGAGAAGAGACGTTACCCAGGAAAAATCTAAAATCCAATCACAAGTGTACTGCAGATGCAATATAGAATAATTACTACTTATAACTGACAAATACCACACTGTAGAATCTTATAGCTACCATCCATTATCATTAGAAAGCAGGTTCTGTGTCTGATTGCCTCTTAGCCAAAAATGAAAAACAATAGAATATCACGTGGTTCAGCAACCTTCTCCACATTGTCAATTAACAAGCATCAGACGGGCGTGCCAAAGTTGTATAGTCTGTTTTACATTTTTGCATTTATAGCTTACTGCAAATGAAGAATACAACTTGTTAATTATTATATGAACTGGTGCACATAGAAAACATACACCTTCAGACCTCTAATTGGCTCCAATTTATGCACCTTTAGACCTTAGATCAGTCTAAATTCTGGCACCATCGGGCTTTAGATCAACTCCTATTCATGAACCTTCAGACTGCAGACCATCTCTAATCCCTGCACCTTCATACTTCAGATCAACTCTAATTTGTGCACTTTCAGGCCTTAGATCAGTCCCAACAATGCACCTTCAGACCTCAAATTAAACCAAAAAATACAACATAATTTTATGACGAAATGCGCGTCAGGAGGTTGGACGTGCTGACGTCATCACATTGTATGCAGTGGACGGGTTTTCGCTTCCTGCCGGCCGGCTCTTTTTTACCTTGATGTTTTAAAGCTCTTGATCGTGATCGTTTACCTTGGAGCATGCTGTGGTCTGCCCATCCGTATATCTTGAGGCGCTGATGCTGACACTATGGATTAAGACCCTGGCAGGGTTATAGCCGCAGGCTTTCTAAGGCTTGCTCTCTGGTAAACCTGCAATCTGTGCGGTGGCGGTGCACCAGTCGGTTCTGGTGTTAACGAGATCACCTTGGCTTTTTGCCCCTGGTGGTTTATGGACTGATTCAAATTGGTGGTTTCTATATAACGTACCTTCACTTGGACTTGTTTTTTATTTATTTTTCTCATATATTTTGAATTATTCATATATTCACTATTTATGATTGTCACTTCTTTGTTATAGCACAGCATCATTACTTTTTATTTTTTACTGGTGTGAATCTCATTTTTTTAGCTGCTGCTTATTGTCAGGGGATTGTTGAATTTTTTGTGCTTAGCGCAGTGTTTTTATTACCAATTTTCCTCGCAGAGTTATTACTAGAAGTGTCCATTGGAATAGTTATGCCTTGTACACACAAGTATAATTTCCGACAGAAAAAGTCAGACAGAAGCTTTTCATTGGATTTTCCATCCGTGTGTATGCCCCATCGGACTTTTTCCGTCGGAAATTCCGCCGGAATTAGATAGAGAACATGTTCTCAATTTTTCCTATGAAAAAAAATTCTATTGGAATTTCCGTTCGTCTGGATGCAATTCCGACAGACTAAAAACCATGCATGCTCGGAATCAAGTCGATGCATGTTCGGAGGCATTGAACTTTTTTTGGCTCGTCGTAGTGTTGTACGTACTTGACGGTCGGAATTTGGTGTGACCGTGTGTATGCAAGACATGCTTGAGTGGAATTCCGTCGGAAAAACCGCTGCAGTTTATTCCAACGGGAAAACCGGTCGAGTGTACAGGGCACAACCCCCCACCTTCTGTTGGCAAGTGTTAACTTCTCAATATCCCATTACTTTTTTGTCCCAGTGACAATGGCTCCCAGGACCAATAACGAGGGTGAAGCTCTCTAATTGGGACAAAAACAACATTTAAATATGTCAGGGGTGCTAACCCTTCCCCACTCTATCCACATTATAAAAACAAATCAAATGGGTAATTCATTTTTATTTTTATGTGTCACCAGAAATATATAATTTCTTCGGAAAAGGAGGTCAGTAAATATCTCCCAACGAGGAGATCTGTTCCAGTGATTATCGTCAAAAGTAGTTTTTCCCCTCATTTAGGGGGAACTTCTACTAATTTCTTCTGTCTCTAGAACAGGAAGTGAGATGAAATTTCTCAATAAGGATGCAAATATTTATACAATATTGATAAATATTCTAACCCCTTTCCACACTCCAAAGCTAAAACAGAAACTGTCTGGAGTTCCGATTTAACCGCTCATTGACTGCCTCACACACTTATACGTCGGCAGAATGGCACGGGCAGGCAAAGCAACGTATATATACGTTGTTTTGAATCTGCCACCCAACAGGCGAGCATGCGCGCCCGCCACGGTCTCTGTGACCGTGCCCACGGGACCCGTGGACTCGTTCTCTGCCGGTGAATTTACTGAACAGCAGAACGGGGGGATGCCTTTGTAAACAAGGCATCTCCTTGTTCTGCCTAGTGACACGACACTGATCGTCTGCTTCCTGTCATCGGGAGCAGTGATTAGTATCGTGTCACAGTAAGTCCCACCCCCACACAGTTAGAATCACTCCCTAGGACACACTTAACCCTAGCCCTCTAGTGGTTAACCTCTTCACTGCCGGTCACATTTATACAGTATCAGTGCATTTTTATAGCACTGATCGCTGTATAAATGAAATGGTCCCAAAATAGCGTTGTGTCCGCCATAATGTCGCAGTCACAATAAAAATAACAGATCGCCGCCATTACTAGTAAAAAAAATAATAATAATAAAAATGCCTTAAAACTATCCCCTATTTTGTAGATGCTATAACTTTTGCGCAAACCAATCAATATACCTGTACATTTATTGCGTTTTTTTCCCCAAAAAATGTGTAGAAAAATATGTGTAGCGGGGTCATCCGTGTAGCAGGGTCATCCTATCAGAGACTATTGATAGCCTGAATCCACATCGGAGCCCCAGCCATGCCTGTATATATGTTAGGATGTCTTTAGAAGTTATGCATTGTGGGACCAGAAGTACCGGGAGATATGGACTCCATTAAAACTTAGTAGTGAACAGACTACACTTCCCACAATGCCCTGCCCTATTGGAACCTGTGACCTCTCCACACAGACTTATGGGGGAGGTTACTAAAGGACAGGAAGGAGCTGATTTTGCTCTCTCTGGACCTGCATCTTCTCCTCTGCGGAGCTGTGTATAGCTCCATATTCAAGCTGCCAGGCCTGAAGCCTGGGCCTGAAACCACCATCGGAGGACCAACAATCCAGATTGAAGCAAGACCAAGGGTGTGTAGCCTGCATTCCAGGAGACCGGAGAAGTTCGCCAGCTGCTGACTGAGGAACAGTAGGGAGTCTGATACAGGAGACCGTGTGTTGCAGAGTAGTGGCTGACAGACACGCCCCTTTTTGAGAGGAACTCAGGCGGATCGGGCCTGTTCGGGTGAGAGGGCACATGCCCAACTTTCAACCCCTCACTTTGACAGATAACTTAGTGTTACTTCATAGGCCGGAGGCACGCATTTGATTTCTGACTGAACCAGAGAGGCCTATTAAGTTGAGAGTTGTTCTGCAGAAGTGACTGACGCTGACGAGCGATCAGTTCATCATCATCGGTGTTTGTTGTAACCTGTTTGACTGAGTTTATTCCATCTCTTACCCTTTTGGATTATAATCTAAAAGTGCACCAACGGCCGCAACGTAAACTTTGTTTTAAGAGATCTTTGGTTGAACTGTTTGAGCCAGGCCTGGCAATAAGTCCTTTTTCATTAGCTGCTCTGTAGGACTGTCCATTAGGGGGAGCTTGTGAACGTGAACTGTCTATAGTAACTTAAGCTAAATAGTATTATCTTTGTTAGTTTAGATTTCTCTTCTTTACTTGCTGACCCTCGCAAGGGCCCTTGCAGAGTCATTGAGTGTTAATTCATACTTATTATTGATTTGTTATTCAACCCCTTTTTCGCCTCCTTTACTATACATAAAGTAAAGTGATTCCTTTGGTTTGAACATATTAATTGTGTGACGTGTCTTAAATTTTGGAGATCGCTCACCGGAGCAGGTAAAAATATTATTGCATTACCATCACATGTTATATGTATGCTATTGTGGCCCCTGCTGAGTAGGGATCACAATACCTTTGCAATTTATCTGGTGTGCCAAGGGAGGGTTCGAGTTAGTTAAAGGGGGTAAGTCAACCAAAGAGAGTAGATCCCAAAATTTAACCAGCGGCTCCTTCGGGGGTAGCACTACATACGTATCGGCCTAATGGTGAACCTTGTCACCCCAGATAATTTGGAACTACATTTCCCCTGATGCTCATGCACTCTGCAGTGATGTGGAGCATCATGGGAAATGTAGTTCCAAAACATCTGAGGTGCCCAGGTTTGCCATCACTGGCCTAAACTGAGGAAAAAAAATATTTTTTTATAGATTTTTTGGGGAATTTTTATTATAGCAAGTAAAAAATATTGCTTTTTTTTCAAAATTGTCGCTCTATTTTTGTTTATAGCGCAAAAAAATAAAAACCGCAGAGGTGATCAAATACCACCAAAAGAAAGCTCTATTTGTGGGGGAAAAAAACGACGTCAATTTTGTTTGGGAGCCACGTCGCACAACCGCGCAATTGTCAGTTAAAGCGACGCAGTGCCGAATCACAAAAATGTGCCCAGTCATTTGGCAGCCAAATCCTCCAGGGCTGAAGTGGTTAATCCCTTATCAAGGACGTTTTTGTTGGGAACAGTTTAGTCGCCTATTTATTGCCTTGGTCCCTGGCATTCACCCGCAGGCACATGTGGTGATTTGGCAGGACCTGGCATATGCCCAAGATCTGATGATACACTTGTTGATCCAGTTTCACATGCACTGGAACTGTAATAATATCTTCCAGTAAGGGATATTGGTCAACATTAAGAGTGACACTTATTAATCAAAATAACTGGCATTCTTTCACATGCTTAAAAGTGGCAGAGTCATTACCAAGGGACGCTTTAAATTATCACTTGTCATTAAGATTGATTGATTCAGATGATTAAAATTTTACAGCTTAGTGTCTGTAAAGGTTCTCATTTATGCAGGTCATGGTATCGCTAGTAGTAATCATATTTAGCTGTCTGTGTTCTGTATCATTAAAGATGTTTCATAGTTTCTTAGCCACTTCTTCGCTTCCAATGAATGTCAGGTAGATACTGCAACATTTATATAAACACAGGTAGCACAGACACCTTAATTAGTCAATCACCATAAAATGTGTACACGTTGATTGTCCAAGAGCAGGATGGGAGATGTGAAAGTTGTGGAACTATTACATAATCCCATTTTTGGTGTCAGGAAGTCTGCATAGGTGTTAACAGGGCCGCCATCAGGGGGGTACAGGCAGTACACCTGTAAGGGACCCAGAGTTCCCCAGAGGCCCGGTTGCCAACCCTCTTTTTTTTTTTCTTTTTTTTTGTAAGAGGCCCCCGGATGGCAACTCCCCCTTTAAAAAAATATATATATATAATTTATATATATATATATATATATATATATATATATATATATATATATATATATATATATATATATATATTCTCTCTACCCTACTTGTGTGGAATTCTTTATTCCTGCCTGCCTTGTTCTGTTACAATCAGCAATATGACAATACTTTAGGACACCATTAGCAGTCTATTCTGTGGGAGCTACACCCCCACGCATTACTATTACAATTTCCCCACTACTACCATCATCAAGTCATACTAATCCCCTTGTATTGAATCACCCTAATTAATGCGGTCCCGGCTGCCTGTACCTCCCACCCACGGCGGACCTGTGTCCCGCCCCCTCTTGCTCCTTCACGGCTCGGGGCTCCCCGCCCCCTGGCTTGAGTTGAGCGTACACGCATAGCTGCGCACACTGTGCACTTGCGTCGTACGGAGAGACTGACCTGGTGACGTCACAGCGCGGCCGTCTGACGGCGCCTATGGCGTCTCCAGGTTGGGATGTGCTTATTTAATGGCCGATTGGCCTCTTGATAAGCAGCGTGATCTGTCTATCCACGGTCCGACGGCAGGGCTTGGACATGATCGGCAGCACTCTGGGGCTCTCCTTGGACGCAGCTCATGCTACCCTCCAGCTCATGCATTACCATGCATTTGTCACCCACACGGATACCTTCCTCGATGACATTATTCTGGACACACCATCTAAATCTGGGACCCTGTTTCCCCAGCGCCATCTCCCCACTTTGCTGCCTTGTCCATGCCTCCGGCCCGCCAGATCTGGTGTGATACCACCAGGCCCTCTTTGTTCCATCATGACCCGGTTGCATCTCCTACTATTTCTTCCCATTGTAAGTTTCCACACACATACCCCCCCCTCTTTCACCCAACTTGGGGGACTCCCAATTCCCCCCTCCCCCCTCCACTTCCCCTCTCCCAAACCCCCCCCCTCTCCCTCCCCCCTCTCCCCATAGTTCCCCCCCCATCTCGCTACAATTCCCTTCTTCCCCTTCCCTTCTTTCCTTTTTTCCCCTACCCCTCTCCCTCCCTTTTTTCCTTCCACCCCTGTTCCCTCTTTCCCCCCCCTTCTCTAGCCCTTCCCTCTGTCTTCCCTCGTCCCTTTCCCCTATCCTTCCCCTTCCCCCCCCCCCCTTATCCACACACCCTCCCCCACCCACTCCATGGAAATAATATAATCTTAGATCATTATATTGATACATATACTTTATAACGTTTACACCCAGATCTTTGCACGACCAACCATCCCCTTGTCCGCCGTGGGGGGAGCACCCCTTGGGCCGCCCGGCTTCCGCATATTATCAATTGACTCAATCGGTGAGCTTTTTTTATCAATGTTTTTTACCATTTGTTTATTGTATCGCTGGTATTTATTACATATTCTTATTGCATTATTCTGTAGATTGGCTGTCCTGACGAAGCGACAAGCGCGCGAAACTAGTCGACGTTGACCAATCATTGAATTGTACAATTGTACAATTATTTGTTTTTTGCAATTTTTATATATCAATAAACTCTTTTTATATCATTTATGTTTCTATTAATTCTCATCAGTACCGAGATAGTCCCTCCCAAACCATTGAATGGGCAGCCCTAGGTCTAACTTCAGCCACTAGTCCTTCGCCCCCATTCGCCCCCTTTTCTACTATACCTGGGATGAAAAGGTACTATTTTACTTAATATACTTGAGGCAATACTCCCCATTTTGTCCATATATATATTGTTTTGTTTTTATTAAAGGGCCTAGAGGCCCAGAAGTCCCCAGGGCCCCGGATCGCAAACCCCTTTTTTTATATAAAAAAAAAAATCTTATTTTTTTTATACATTTTTTTCTTTCTTTTTTCTTTTTATTAAAGGGCCCAGATGTCCCCAGGGAATCCCGGTTGGGAAACCGAGAACCTGCTCTGTCACTTTTCCCGTGTACACACCAGAGGTTTTCCCGCGGGAAAACTGCGGTGAGAGCTTTTGCCGGGAATCCCGGCCATGTGTATGCTCCACCGCAGTGTTTCCCACAGGAAAACTGCCGGGGAAAAGACTGCCAGGAATCACGGCAGGAAAAAAGAGAACATGTTTTCATTCCTGGCGCCGCTCCGTTCACATATAGTGTCAGAGGCGAAGAAAAATTGTTTGGTTTCCTTATTTACATAAATTTGTTTATTTAAATTAGTTTCATTTGTTTTCGTGATTAGTTTTGGACAGTTTGCGAATTTGAAGTTTTCGAATCAATTTCGAATAGTTTTGCAATTTCCAAAAATAATAAAATAGCATATACAATAAAGGAATAGAATAGAAAAAAAATATATTTTTTTTTTCTAATTTATTTCTTTATTTTCTAATCTATTTTTTTCCTTTATTCCAAATTATTTCATTCGGAACGAAACAAATCACACATGTCTAAAAACTACCACTGCTGTACTGACACCAACCCACTTTCAATTTTTTTTTTTTTTTTTGCGTAAGTCGTCCGGGAATAGGAATGTCCGTAAACGACGCTACTCAAAAAAAAAATGACGTAACGATGTGATTTCGCGCAATGCACGGCGGGAAATTTCTGAACGGAGCATGCGCTGTTCGATCGCCCCCTATTCGCGTAGTTTGATTCCGCCGGGAGAAATACACTACGCCAAAATCTCTCTGAATTCCTCCTAGAGCCAGGTAAAGTACGGCGGCGTAGAGTATCTCTGATACTCTGCGGGAATCGAATTCTTTCTGAATCTGGCCCATATATTTTTTTTTCTAGTTTATTTTTTTATTTTCTATTCTATTTTATTCTCTTTGGAAATTGGAAAACTATTAAAATTTGAAAAGTATTCGAAAACTATTAGAAAACTATTAGAATTAAAATGTTGTCAGAATTTCGTTATTTCTGATTAGTTTAAATTCTGTATTATTCTAATTCAGAAATTTGGATACATCCGAATTTCCAAGTAACGAAAATTTGTCCGAATTTTAATTCGGAAGGAAACAAACCACACATGTCTAAAAACTACCACTGCTCTACTGACACCGCTCACTGCCCTACAACATTTTTACATGTATTTAGAGAGTGTGTATGTATACAGGTGTGTTTGAGTTTCGGGGGGTGCACACTCTAATGCAATAGGCTGCGCACCCCTATGTTGCTGAAAGTGGATGCAGGGCTGTCTTAATGAGAAGGCACACCTGGGCACTGCCCAGGGGCCCCAGCTGCATGGGGGCCCCTGCACTTTCCCCAAAGCAGCTGGTCCTTGAGCCCATGATCCCCCGAAATTGGGGGCCCCATGATGGCACTGAGAGTGATGGATGCAAAGGGGAGGCAGTCTGCCTCCTACCTACTTGATGTCTGTTTACCTGCACTGTCATCACTGTAGGGTCCCCAGAGCATTACTTTTCCCAGGGGCCCATGATGCTATTAAGACAGCCCTGCGTGGATGTGCTTGAATATTCTATGGAAATGTGATCAGACAGGTGACATTAAGCCATGTCGCTGGGAGATCATCAGAAATTAATTCTTACATTAACGCATCTGTAATTACTAGTCTGTCATCGGGATCAAAGCCGTTCTGTTTTAATACCGGTGTGGCCTGTACTTGCAGATTCGGGGATTTCCCCTCCATCAGATAGGCAGATCAGCCGTACAGGCTTAAGCAAGCAGGTGTGCGTCACTTGGAATGCTACACTCCTCCTCCCCTACATCTTCATTAGTAGGATTCATCAGTTATAAAGCTGAACTACAAGCAATAAAAACAGTATTTTACCCCTATGTGTTTTTAACCATTTCAGCCCCGGAAGAATTTACCCCCTTCCTGACCAGAGCACTTTTTGCGATTTGGCACTGCGTAGCTTTAACTGACAATTGCGCGGTCGTGCGACGTGGCTCCCAAACAAAATTGACGCTCTTTTTTTCCCACAAATAGAGCTTTCTTTTGGTGGTATTTATTCATCTCTGCAGTTTTTATTTCTTGCGCTATAAAAAAAGAGCGACAATTTAAAAAAAAAAGCAATATTTGTAACTTTTAATAATAATTTAGTAATAAATACTCCCCAAAAATATATTAAAAACGATTTTTTTCCTCCGTTTAGGCCGATACGTATTCTTCTACATATTTTTGGTTAAAAAAAAAAAAAATCGCAATAAGCGTATTTGATCGGTTTTTATTATTATATTTTTTTTACTCGTAATGGCGGCGATCTGCGATTTTTATTGTGACCGTGACATTGCAGCGGACACATCAGACACTTTTGACACATTTTTGGGACCATTCACATTCATACAGCGATTAGCGCTATAAAACTGCACTGATTACTGTGTAAATGTGACTGGCAGGGAAGGGGTTAACACTAAGGGCCGCTGAAGGGGTTAATATGTTCCCTAAAGTGTGTTCTAACTGTAGGGGGAGGGGGACTCACAAGGGGAGGAGACCGATGTGTGTTCCTCTGTACTGGGAACACACATCGGTCTCCTCACCACTGACAGGACATGGATCTGTGTGTTTACCTACACAGATCCATGGTCCTGCCGTGATTGCGTGCAATCGCAGGTGCCCGGCGGACATCGCGGCCCCCGGGCACGCACACCGGGTCCCAAGCAATGCGGCAGGGGTGCACGCATGCCCCCTAGCCGCCCGGGAAGGCAAGGACGTCATATGACGTCCTTCTGGAGGGAGGGTTCCCCCCGACATCATTTTACAATGACTCGGTAGGGAAAGTGTTAAATAACTGAGTCTGCCCTAATATCAGCTTCCTGTAATCCACTAAAGAGCGGCACTTAGGGTTACCACCTGTAACGGAACCCCAAATGGGACAGGGGTTAAAGCCGTTTAGGATATTTCATTCCCGAACCCAAGGCAGCTATCGACACTCCACAATCCGGCGAACATGACCCATACGAATTCCCCCATTAACGAGACACACAGCTCTGTTTAAGGTTCAACAGAAAAAAGACAATCTTTATTGAGAAAGCAGGCTCTTATATACACAAAAAGAATACTGCAGTAACCAAATGAACAATGACTCAGCTCCACCCACAACATCATACAATGGTTCTTAACGAGCCCCAATACACATCTTTTAGTAGCCATTCTGACCACGGCTTTGATGTAATTTACATGAGCTAATTAACTATGGCTGATGATTTATACACCTGACCTTTAGGCTGTCTGCTACTTTACAATACACATTACCATCAATAGACCTTCACACAATACCGGGTCAATTAGCACAGGCCACAATGAAAGATCCTTAGAAGCCATCCTAGATTCATTTACATCACAACAGACAGTGCTGGAGTTGATGACATTAACATCTTTCAATTAACCTGTTGAGTTCAGAATCAACAAACAGTAATTAGTAGGCATGTGCAAAAGTGAAAAATTTGTTTCGTTTCGTTTCAATTTGTCATTTAATACATTTCGTTAAGTTAGGTTCGTTACATGTGTTGAATTCGTTTTCGGAATTCGTTCGTTTTCGACCGAATTTCGAAAAATCCGGTCGAAATCGGAAATATTTCGCCCGTTTTTCGAATTCGTTCGTTTTCGACCGAATTTCGAAAAAAAACGGTCGAAATCGAAAATATTTCAACCAGATTAGAAAACAAATAGTCTCTTTTCGAATAGAATTTTTTTCGAATTAAATCCGAAAATATTTTATTTTTATTTTTTTTTCGAATTCCGATCGAATTTAGTCCGCGGGTATTCGATTCGGAATTCGAAAAAAAAAATTATTTTCGAATTTAATTCGAAAAAAATTCTATTCGAAAAAGAGACTTCTAATCTGGTTGAAATATTTTCGATTTCGACCATTTTGTTTTTCGAAATTCGGTCGAAAACGAACGAATTCCGAAAACGGTCGAAATATTTCGCTAATATAGCAATTCGGGAATTCGTATGCATCCGAATGTCCGAATAATGGAAAATTCGTCCGAATTTCGATTCGGAACGAAACGAAATGCACATGCCTAGTAATTAGTTCTTTAACGATATCCTGGAATACATTGTGTATAATCATTACTGCCCCATCTCAGGTAGTCCAAGATATAATTTCTCAGTCATCCTATGCCCCTAGTGGACATAGGATGATTTTAGACATAAGAGTCGTCGGGGAAGCCGAAGCATGAGTATCTCAAGAGCTTCTGGGTCCCACAGGCCCTTCCGTTACACCACCTGTCTGGGATTCACCCGGACAGTGCAGTTTTTGCATCCTTTTTACCCCAGAGGAACCCTTGAAATAATTTTCAAGTCTTGGGAAACCCCTGCTTAAACCAATTCATTGGGGGGTGCGTGGGAAGAATGTCTCCACCATTGGTGGCCAATAGAAACAAAGTCACACTAAGAATAGCTAAAAGAGTCAAAGAACCCCAAGCAACATCTGAAGGAACCCTGGTTGAGATTGGGTTCTCGAAACCACTGCAAGGTGCAGAATATCTTTATTTTTACATCAATATAACATGAAACAATGATTGATCTACAGAAGTAAAACATTTTTATTTTATTCTTTCTACAACATCTATGCTTGTATCGGTTTCAGTTATTTATTACGTACATTTCTCTTGCTTATCTCAGATGTGCCTTCTCAATGGACCTCTGTCCTCCCAGAAAATTGGAGCAAGGACCACGTGTGTGAGTGGCTTCAGTACTGCTGTGACAACTACAAGTTGGATGCCACCTGCATTCCCTTCTCCCGATTCGATGTGACCGGCCACCAGCTCTGCAGTATGACCAAGGAAGACTTCACCGAGGCTGCGGGGGCCTGCGGGCATTACCTCTACAGCCTCCTGCAGGATATCCGCACACATGGTAAGCTGGACTGAAGGACCTCCACAGACATATGTATTTGTATTACCTGACAGCAAGAAAAAAAACATAAAACAAGGAATTCTCATGTATGTTACTTTAGGAAAAAGTATCAGAACTGCTATACTGTAATATACTGTACATCCTTGGGGCCCTTTATTGTCTGGGGCAGGGGTCTCCAAACTTTCTAAAGTTTACTGTCTTCAGAGTTTGGGGGGGCCAGATTGTGGCCATTGGGAGTAGAAAAGGTCCAGAAGACAGCGGGAATAAACAATGTCCCATTGTTGGTGTCATTGGGAGAATTGTGTCCCATCATTAGTGTCATTGGGAGAAATTGTTCTCCATCATTTGGGTCGTTGGACCCCATTGTTGGTGTCATTGGGAGAATTGTGTCCCATCATTGGTGTCATTGGGAGAAATTGTTCTCCATCATTTGGGTCGTTGGACCCCATTGTTGGTGTCGTTGGGAGAATTGTGTCCCATTATTGGAGTCATTAGGCCCATTGTTAGTAGCACTGGGAGAAATTGTGCCCCATCATAGATGCCATTGGGAGGAATAGTGTCCCATCATTGGCAGTGGCGTAACCAGAGTTATGGGCGCCTGGGGCAGAATTCCCTCCCCCCCTATATAAACATGATATCAGGGCTGCAGTGTGGAGCTCCCTATTAAGCTATGGACCGGGCCGGTAATATTTGGGGCAGCCAGCGGAGAAGTTGAGGGCAGAATCGCCTCTGCGGCAAAGAGCCGGTGCCTGAGTATACCCTCCCCCTATCCCGGGCCCCGAGCACCAGAAAGCCAACACTCTACTCTGTCCCAGGTCTTCCTCAGCGCACACCCTGCCTCTGCTAAACCAAATCTCCCCCACCCGGCATCACATCGAAGCGACACTTACTTGCTTGGCTTTAGCGGGAGTACCTGCAGGCGCCGCCGGACTGCAGAGGTAGGGAGGCTGCAGCAGGAGGAACTGCGGCCGTCGCCATGTTGGACCCTCTGCAGCGCGGCGGTGTTATGCCAAACAGGGCATCCCCTGCATCCTTCCAGGCGTGCCCGTGCCGGCCGCTGGGAGGTACCGGCGGGGGCTGTGCAGTGGAGGAGCCGCTCACTTACATACTATTAGCAGAGCTGCCGGTCGCCGGTGCCCCCCCTCAGCTTAGCACCCGGGGCAGACACACCCCCGGCCCCTCCAGTTGTTACGCCACTGATCATTGGTATTATTGGGAGGAATAGTGTCCTATCATTGGTGTCATTGGACCCCATTGTTGGTGTCATTGGGAGAAATTGTGTCCAATCATTGGTCTCATTGGGAGGCACTGTGCCCTGTTATTGATGTCAGTGAGAGGAATTATTCCCCATTGTTGGTATCAGTGGATGATATAGTGCCCAGAGGGCCACATAAAAGCAAGCAAAGGGCTTCATCTGGCCCCCTGGACCACAGTTTGGAGACCACTGGTCTAGGGGACTGTTTTTCCATTTTGTAACATTCAAATTCTGTTAATATTCTGCTTCAGCTTTTTTTTTTTTTTTTTTGTTAGAGGGTCCAGATGTATACAGAGGAACCTCGCATTGCGAGTAACGCGGTTAACGAGCGTTTCACAATACAAGCACTGTATTTACCAATTAAGGACCCCTTCACGCCGATATACGTCTGCAGAAGAGCACGGCTGGGCACAGGCATGTACCTGTACGTCCTCTTTAAGAGCCCAGCCATGGGGGCGCTCGTGACCCGGTCCGAAGCTCCGTGACCGCGCCCACGAGACCCGATCGCCGCCGGTGTCCCGCGATCGGTCCCTGGAGCTGAAGAACGGGGAGAGGTGTGTGTAAACAAACCTTCCCTGTTCTTCGCTGTGGCAATGTTAGTGATCGTCTGTTCCCTGATATAGGGAAAGACGATCACTGACGTCACATGTCCAGCCCCGCCCCCCTACAGTTAGAAACACATATGAGGTCACACTTAACCCCTACAGCGCCTCCTAGTGGTTAACTCCTTTTTATAGCACTTTTCGCTGTGAAAATTACAATGGTCCCAAAAATGTGTCAAAATTGTCCGATGTGTCCGCCATAATGTCGCAGTCACGAAAAAAATCGCTAATCGCCACCATTAGTAGTAAAAAAAAAGTATTAATAAAAATGCTATAAAACTATCCCCTATTTTGTAAATGCTATAAATTTTGCGCAAACCAATCGTTAAACGCTTATTGCGATTTTTTAACAAAAATATGTAGAAGAATACGTATCGGCCTAAACTGAGAAAAAAAAATTATATATTTTTGGGGGATATTTATTATAGCAAAATATTGCATTTTTTTTTTCAAAATTGTCGCTCTATTTTTGTTTATAGCGGAAAAAAAAAAAACGCAGAGGTGATCAAATACCACCAAAAGAAAGCTCTATTTGTGGGAAAAAGGGACGCCAATTTTGTTTGGGAGCCACGTCGCACGACCGCGCAATTGTCAGTTAAAGCGACGCAGTGCCGAATCGCAAAAAGGGGCAAGGTCCTCAACCTGCATAATGGTCCGGGTCTTAAGTGATTAAAAAAATCGTAACTCGGTTTGCGAGTGTTGTCTCGCAAAACGAGCACGTTTCAGGCCAAAGTGGTGTGCAGTACCGCCTTCGGCCTGAGATGGGGGGGGAGCAGAGCCAAACAGCGCTGATCGCGCCTTTCAGAAATCCACGGAAAGGCCCGAGGACAGCTCGGCTGACCTCAGCAAACCTCGGGAACAGATTCTTTCTGAGGTTTGCCGAGGTCAGCCGAGGTGACCTCGGGCCTTTCCGGCCATTTGCGAAGCTCTCCGGGGCCCCCCACCTCTGGCCACATGCGGTATTGCATGCCATTGATGTCAATGCGGAACAAATAATTTTCGTTTCTATTGACTTCAATGGGGAAACTCGCTTTGATATGCGAGTGCTTTGGATTACGAGCATTCTCCTGGAAATTTTTAGTGCAAAGTGGATTTGCCTTTCGTAAATAACCCCCATTAGAATTAAACTTCTGTGGGGGGGGGGGGGGGTGGCTGAGAAAACTGACTTCTTTAGAATTAAGCAACATCTTTACTTATTTCTCAGGAACTCCACATCTTTCCTGTACTGAAGAATTGCCTCCTCCACACCACGTGGAATGTAAGTAACAGATCCAGTTCTTTTTAAAAAGAAATCCATAGTCATATTCTGGCTCAGGGCCGATTTCTTTGGAATCACATACAATCCCTGTACAGGTAAAGGCGTTTATATGCAGGTTGTCATCGACTGGCAATAAATAAATGACTCTGAGCGGTGTCTAGACACGGTCTATAAATTCTACCCATCAATCTGAGAAAAACATGATTTTATAGGGAAGCAGTTATGATTAGCCTGATAAACTTGTAAAAATGAGCTTACAGCACCACCTGCTGGTTGAAAAAGTGTTAATTTCTATTATATTATTTTAATTCTTTAACATAATAAAGAACATGCATATGAAAACGCTATATTCACAATGGTCAAAGCAACAATACACAGTTATAATTCACAGATCTGAAACTGTCTTACAAAAAGGATTTGTATTTCTTCCTAGCCACTTTGGTCATTAAAGTGTTATTAAAGGCGACCTTGCTTTGTGCACTGGTGCGCAGTCATGTTGGAACAGGAAGGGGCCGTCCCCAAACTGTTCCCACATAGTTGGGAGCATGAAATTGTCCAAAATGTCTTGGTATTGTGACCCCTTAAAAGATCCCTTCACTGGAACTAAGGGGCCAAGCCCAACCCCTGAAAAACAACTCCACACCATAACCCCCCCCCCCCCCTCCACCAAATAATTTGGACCAACACACAAAGCAAGGTCCATAAAGACATGGATGAGTGAGTTTGGGGTGGAGGTACTTTACTGGCCTGCACAGAGTCCTGACCTCAACCTGATAGAACACGTTTGGGATGAATTAGAGCCAGGCCTTCTCATCCAACATCAGTGCCTGACCTCACAAATGTGCTCCTGGAAGAATGGTCAAACATTCCCATAGACAAAACGACTGTACATAAACGCTGCAAAAAGCTTATATTCTATTTTATTCTATTCTATTTTTCTTTTCTTTTTTATTCTATTCTATTACTTTATTTTCTATTTTATTTTATTCTATTATTTTATTTTCTATTCTATTTTGTTCTGTTTTATCCTATTCTTTTATTGTCTATTCTGTCCCTTTTTTTTCTATTCTATTTTTTGCTATTCTTTTATTTTATATTCTGTTCTATTATTATTTTTGTTATTATATTATTTTCTATTCTATTCTTTTCCTTTATTTTATATTCTCTTCAGAAATTCGAATTTGATTCAAAAACTATTAAAATTCGATTAGAAAACTATTTGAATTTGAATTTCATCCGAAAATATATGACTCCTTATTTCGGATTCATTTAAATTTGCTGCTATTGTAATTCGGAAAATCGGATACATCTGAATTTCTGAAAAACAAAAAATTTGTCTGAATTTCAGTTAGAAACAAAACAAAATTAAACTAAACTGTAATATAGAAGACTATTTCATTAAGAACATAACAGTGTGCTCCATATCTTGTTTTTATTATCATTATTTGTTTTACTACTGTTTTTTTTTCAGTCTAAATGTCAAAAATGTAATGTAATTTTGGATTGATTTTTTTCATTCTTTTATTGTCTATTCTGTCCTTTTTTTCTATTTTTGTTTTTTATTATTATTATTTTACTTTATATTCTGTTCGGTTTACTACTGTTTTTTTTTTTAAATGTCAAAAATCTTATGTATTTTTGGATTGATTTTTTTCATTCTTTTATTGTCTATTCTGTCCTTTTTTTTCTATTTTTGTTTCCTATTCTTTTACTTTATATTCTGTTCTGTTTTACTTTATTATTTTTTGTTTCTGTCATATTCTTTTCTATTCTTTTCCTTTATTTTATATTCTATTTTATTCTCTCATAAATTCAAATTTGATTAAAAAACAATTAGAATTTTATTAGAAAACGATTTGAACTCGAATTTCATATAAAATGTTAACTCCTTATTTCGGATTAGTTTAAATTCATTGCTATTGTAATTCGGAAATTCTGAAACATCTGAATTTCTGGAAAACCAAAAATTTGTCTGAGTTTCAATTTGAAATGGAAAGTAACCGCACAAGTCTAAAAAGAATCCTAAAGCTCCATATTATACAAAATATTAATCAGCAGTCTCTCTTATTTTTGGGGAACAAAATGTTTTTTTTTTTTTTTTTTTTAATCCTGACCATGAAAATAATGTAAAATGTGTACAATATGTCCCTTTAATATAGAAGATTACAGTGGAACCTCGGTTTAAGAGTAACTTGGTTTGAAAGAATTTTGATTTGCAAGCAACATTTTTTTTTTAATTCTGACTCGATTTGCGAGTTTGACTCACAAGACGAGCAGAATTCAAGCTAAATATGCCTGCAGTATCTCATTTGGCCTGAGGTACAGGGGCGCAGGACCCGAGCAGAGCCGAAAATAGGCCTGCAGTACCTCATTTGGCCTGAGATATGGGGGCGCAGGACCCGAGCAGAGCCAAAAATAAGCCTGCAGTACCTTTTTTGGCCTGAGGTATGGGGGCGCAGGAGCCGAACATTGGCCTGCAGTACCTAATTTGGCCTGAGATACGGGGGCGCAGAAGGTGACCATTGACCTGCAGTACCTCATTTGGCCTGAGGTACGGGGGTGTAGTAGCCGGGCTGAAGTGTCCTCGGGTCTTTTCAGCAATTTTCAGCGCTCCCTTGTACCCCCCACCTCTGGCCGCATTCGGTATTGCATCCCATTAAAGTCAATGCGTAACAAATTATTTTCGTTTCCATTGACTTCAATGGGAAAACACGCTTTGATATGCGAGTACTTCGGATTACGAGCATTCTCTTGGAACGGATTATGCTCGTAATCTGAGGTTCAACTGTATTTAATTGAGAACATGACAGTGTGCTCCTTATCTAGTCGTTTTTTTTACTTTACTACTGTTTTTTTCAGTCTTAATGTCAGTAATTAGATGTATTATTTAATTGATTTTTTTTGTATTCTTTTATCCTCTATTCTGTCCCTTTTTTTCTGTTCTTTTACTTTATATTCTGTTCTATTTTACTCTATTATTTTTTTATTTCTATTATATTTTTTTCTATTCTTTTCCTTTACTTTATATTCTATTTTATTTTCTTCGAAAATTCAAATTTGATTCAAAAACGATTCCAATTTCATTAGAAAACTATTTGAATTTCAATCCGAAATTTTGATTTGTTATTTTGGATTTGTTTGAAATTTGTTGCTATTGTAATTCGGAAATTCGGATACATCGTAGTCTTTTTTTATTTACTTGTTTTACTCCTTTTTTTTTTAGTCTAAATGTCAGTAATTAGATGTATTATTGGATTAATTTTTTCATCCTTTTATTGTCTATTCTGTCCCTTTTTTTTTCTATTCTTTTACTTTCTATTCTGTTCTGTTTTACTCTATTATTTTTTTTATTTCTATTGTATTCTTTTCTATTCTTTTCCTTTATTTTATATTTTATTTAATTCTCTTCGGAAATTCGAATTTGATTCAAAAACTATTCGAATTTGATTATAAAACTATTCAAATTCAAATTTAAATCCAAAATTTTGATTTGTTATTTCGGATTCGTTTAAATTTGTTCCTATTGTAATTCGGAAATTCGGATACATCGTAGTCTTTTTTTTTACTTGTTTTACTAGTTTTTTTTTCCAGTCTAAATGTCAGTAATTAGATGTAGTATTAGATTGTTTTTTTTTTTTTTTTTTTTCATTTGCAGTGCGTTATTAAAAAATATTATCCCTCTATTGTTTTTTTAATGAAAAATTAGGGAAAATATATATTTTTTGTTTTTACTTTTTGACTTCTAAATCTTTGTCCCTCTGCGTCTTTTAGGTGAAGATAAGACCCACATAAAGCCAGAAGCGGTGAAGAAACACAGAACACCCAAACGCAACCGGGCAGGTAATGTAGATAAATAGAATACCATGCACAACCCAACCCATTAACTACAGTCCTTGAACCATCAGCTTCACAAATCAAAATAATAATTTAAAAGTCAGTTCATACATTTCTTAAAGCTGATGTTTGGGTATGTCAGATTTCACACAGTTACATTTGTGTAGCTGTGAGATCGCAGTGAAATGTGGAAATCGCTCTAGTAGACATTGCTATCCAAGTGATCTCTACTGTACTACCTTCCGGGCCCCGTGCCGAGCAGCTGCTTTTCTGCTTGCTGAACACCGGGGGTCCCCCACTTTGTAGGGATGACACTTTTTACATTTTCTCATTCAATTTAATCAGTGTTCTCTGATTAGACGAGGTGGGGATTGTGACGTCATCACGCCTAACATCAATAATATGCAAGGTGTTTGAGGGAATGCTAAGAAATTAAAACTGGATTCCATGTATGGCAATTCTTACTTACACTATATTACCAAAAGTATTGGGACACCTGCCTTTACACGCAGATGAACTTTAATGGCATCCCAGTCTTAGTCCGTAGGATTAAATATTGAGTTGGCCCACCCTTTGCAGCTATATCAGCTTCAACTCTTCTGGGAAGGCTGTCCACAAGGTTTAGGAGTGTGGCCTCGTACACACAGGCCAGAATCTAGTCAGGAAAAAAACTAGATTCTTGGCAAGAACCGCGGTTCTCTTGAAAGGCAAGAAAGCGGTAACGTCATCGCGTACGACGAGCATGCACTCGTTACATTCGATGCCATCACCGCCATCTTGCTTCACCCTACCTATGCCATGGAAGCTACCGCGCATGTGTCAAAGTCATTTGTAGCATGCGCAGGTTTCCACAGCGACCAGGTAAGTATACACATTTTTGGGTTTCTCGGCAGGAAAACTGACGAGAATCTCACGACGAGAAAATCCATCTCGTCTAGATTCTGGACAGTTTTCTTGTCGAGAAACCTGAAAGCCTCGTACACACGCTCGGTATACTCTGCAAGAAAGCTCTGCCAGCAGTTTTCTTGCTGGTTCTTGCCGAGTTAACCAAGCGTGTGTCTACGAGGCTTTCAGGATTCTCGACAAGAAAACTGTCCAGAGTCCAGGCTTGTGTCTATGGGAATGTTTGACCATTTTTCCAGAAGCACATTTGTGAGGTCAGGCACTGATGTTGGACGAGAAGGCCTGGCTCGCAGTCTCCGCTCAAGTTAATCCCAAATGTGTTCTGTCAGGTTGAGGTCAGGAATTCACACAGTTACATTTGGCACAGTGAGGCTGCAATTGTTTTTATTTTCGTTTGTTTTGAGCACCAGCCGCCACTGGCAATTCGCTCTTCTGCTTGATTCTGAGCATGCTTGTTTTTTTGCGTGTCAGAATTCCATACAGACGAGCAGATTTTCAATCGGAAAAATAGAGAACCAGCTCTCAATCTTTTGTTGGCGGAAATTTAGACAGCAAAAGTCCGATGGAGCATACACATGGTTGGAATTTCCGACCAAAAGCTCACATCGGACTTTTCTTGTCGGAATTTCCGATCGCGTGTATGCGGCATTATAATTCAGAAAACACACCTAAAACTGAAGGCCATCAGAACAGAATGTAATACACCGTGACCCCTCCAGGGAAGCTTTGAATGACAAGGTTGCTCTTTTAGATGCTGAGTTAGGCCCCTTTCACGCTGACACGTTTTTCAGGCGGTTTAGCGCAGAAAATAGCGCTGCTATATGGCCTGAAAAAATCATACCCTGCAGTCTTTAATGTCTTTAATGTGAAAGCCTGAAGGCTTTCACATTGAAACGGTGCACTAGCAGGACCGCTCCAAAAGTCCTGGTAGCCGCATCTTTGGAGCGGTATAGGAGCTGGGTGTTTACCGCTCCTCCACCGCTCTTACCCATTGAAATCAATGGGAAACCACGGTAATACCGCCGGCAATGCGCCTCTGCAGTATTAACCCTTTTTCGGCCACTAACGGGGGTTAAATCTGCACCGCTAGCGGCCGAATGTCGCAGTAAATACGACGAAATAGCGGCGCTAAATATCGCACCGCTATACCGCCACCACACCTCCGCTGCCCCGTGTGAAAAAGGCCTTAGAATATGATAGCTGGAATCATGTTGGTTTGCTATTGTCAACAGTCATTTTTCTTTTGGTGGCTGAGGTAAACGAGGCCCGGCACTGAGTGAAGAAAATCTCTCTGTTTCAGGTTTACACAGTTCTCACCTGTGGGAATTCCTCCGTGACCTTCTCTTGTCACCCGAGGACAATCATGGCACCTTGGACTGGGAGGACCAGGAGCAGGGCATCTTCCGGGTGGTGAAGTCTGAAGCTCTGGCGCAGTTGTGGGGTCAGAGAAAGCGCAATAACAGGATGAATTATGAAAAGCTCAGCCGGGCTATGAGGTAAGGGTCAGCTCTATGGTATGGCTTAATGAGAGAATCACCCGGGTTAAACTTTGTATTCAGATTACGTGACCCCGGTGGCTTCTCCCCCTCACCAGTTCATTTATTTAAGTTGTGAACTAAATCAGTTTTTGCCGTGTTCATTTTCTAGCATCATTTGCATAGACCAGTTGGATGACATGTAGAGGGGGGGGGGGGCAGGTTATCTTATGCTTGCCACCTCATTTAATCAGAAAATGCTTTGTATTTATTGAAAAAATGCAAAGCATTCCATGAATGGCAGTGGCACCCGTGCTAAGCGCCCGAGCTCCGGTGCTCAGAATGCAGAAGGGCAGTTGCTTGGCGTAGGACCCAGAGTGGAGATCACAGGAATAGGCATGTCTACTACAATGATTTCCACCTTCTAAAGCAGTGGTCTCCATACTGCGGCCCTGGGGCCAGATGTGGCCCTTTGCTTGCTTTTTTCAGGCCCTTGGAACACTATTTAATCCACTGATACTAACAGTGGGGCATATTTCCTCCCAATGTCACCAATGATGGGATCCAATGTCTCCAAGTGACACCAACGATGGGACCCCAGTTCCTCCCATTGGCACCAACAATGGGGCCCAATGACACCAACAATGGGGCACTATTCCACCCAATGACAACAAAACAATGGAGCACAATCCCTTGCATTGACACCAAAGATGCGGCATTGTTTTTTCACACTGACATCAGGACCTTTTCTGCACCCTGTGACCACATAGAGTGATTTCACAGGTATGCTTTATGCCTGGTTACATTGTACAGTGGAACCTCGGTTTACGAGTAACGCGGTTAATGAGTATTTTGAAAGACAAGCAACTTTTTTATTTTATTATTCTGACTCGGTTTGCGAGTGTTGTCTCTCAAAACAAGCATAATTCAAGCTAACGGGAGTGCAGTACGACATTTGACCCCATTTGAGCAGAGCTGAGCGGAGTCGATCGGAAATGCTCGGAAATACTCAGTTCCCAGGTGTTTCAAAGCCTTTTCAAGGGTTACCGGGGTCAGCTGAGCTGTCCTTAGGCCTTTCCGGGTGTTTCCGAGGCTCTCCAGCACCCCCCCCCCCCTCACCTCTGGCCCCATTCAGTATTGCATGCCATTGAAGGCAATGCTGTATGAATATTTTTTGTTTCCGTTGACTTCTATGACTTCATATTTGGCTTTGATATGCGAGTGCTTTGGATTATGAGCATTCTCCTGGAACAGATTATGCTCGTAATCCAAGGTTCCACTGTACATTGGTTCAAGCAGGTCCAATGTAACTATGTAAAAAAATACCAACCCAGTTTTGACTGTTTTTCTAAATATAATACTGGATTTTCAGGCTTGTAGCTTTAGTGCAGTTGGGTGAAGAATGGCTTGTATAGAATTGTTTTTTTTTTATAAGTGATAACAAATCCACTGGAAATTGTAGATCTGTGGTTCTCAACCTGGGGGTTGAATGATTTGCCAGGGGTCACCAAATCCTGGCCTGTTTCTGAAGCCCACACCGCTCTCCCAGTCTTTTCTTGCTGTTCCTGGAGCCCGCTGCTGCCCACTTAACCTCTTTGCAACTGCCCATTCAGTTCACGGCATGGCTCGGGGGGGGGGAGACAAGAAGTCATCTTAATGGTGAGGAAAGTGAAGTGGGAGGGGCTAAATGAGACCCTATCTTCTGATTTCAGCATAGGTGTCACTGCTGCGAGACCACTGTAGTACGGGTTCCACGCTACGAAAATAATTTTACTGTTAGGGGTCCCCACAATTTGTGAAATGTTATCAAGGGGTCACGACACTAGAAAGGTTGAGAACCACTGGTGCAGATACATAGGTATATGCAGCATCAAAGTATTCCGCAGTACAATTCATTTTTATTACCTTTTCATTTCATCACCGTGCTCGTAACATAAAACACGTACCTTAATTTTGTGGTTTCCCATGATTGCGATTCATTGGGCCAGATTCAGGAAAGGTTACGCTGGCGGATCGAGTGATCCGCCAGCCTAACTGTGGCTTTGAGCCGGCGTTTCTGTTTTCTGTAACCAGAAAACAAGAAACGCCGGGTTGAAGTTCCGATGCGAGCAGCGTAACTGAGTTTCGCCATCGCATCGTTACTTCAACTTAAAAATGGCGCCGGGGGCGTTCCCGCCGATTTACGCTCAAAAAATATGTTAATGAGCGGAAATCGGCAATTCACGATCGAAATCCGGCGCGACGCAATGACGATACGACGTTTCCGGACGGGATACGCGGCGCATAGATATACCTACATGGGGCTGGAGTATCCTATGTTAGGTATAGGCGTCGTCATCGCGTCGGAAAAAAAAAAAAAAAAACGTCGCTTGCGTAAAACGGTCATGAATGGGAATGTGACGTCATTGACGTTCATTCACAGATTTTGGAGCATGCGCACGGGGATGTTTTGACACTCGACGCATGCGCAGTACGTTGGCGGCGGGATCGCGCGTAGTTAGCATACTACACGCCCCGTACCCGCGACATTTGAATTCCGCCGGCTCATTTGTGATGCGCTGCCGCAACTTTAGGAGCAAGTGCTTCGTGAATGACAGCACTTGCTCCTAAAATTTCGGCAGCGCAACGCAAATCAAAAGCGTTACTCCAGAGCAAAGATGCTCTGGAATACGTGAATCTGGCCCATTGTCTCTATATAACTGAACTGACTCAAAATGACTTGAAAGGCTGCCTCCCTGCAGACCTGAGAAACAGTACTTATGACTTCTGATGCACCTTTATTGTCATTACAGGCACTACTACAAGACGGGCATCCTGGAACGGGTGGACAGGAGGCTGGTGTACAAGTTCGGCAAGAATGCCTATGGTTGGCACTGACATCGAGTGCTCAGAACAATGGCCGCTATGGCACGAAGATGTAGATTCCATGAATCAAATTTCCACTCTTCCCAGGGAGAAGGGTGAACTTAGTAATTCCACCAGTATTATATTAACTTTAAGGCTCAAGATTTTCAAGTTCAGTAAACCAGGGCAGTAATAATAATAATAATTTGTATTAATGCAGTTATTTCCCTCCCCCCAAGAATTTAAAGAGGTGGATAGAGTGATTCAAACGCAGTACTGTAATATGTATGGGCTCTTGATTTCCATAGTCTTGAATTTTGTCCAGGAACAGAGCCCTCCATGAAATAAAGTTGGGAGTGATTTTCAAAACATAATTGTCGCCATGTTGGAGCCCAGAGTAGGAAGATCCGGGCATCTCATGAGTTCAGATGGATTTTGGGAATGGCTGGGTTTCTTCTGTTTAAAGAATAGATTTCTGCATAGTCAACATAGGCGACTAAGAGCCGGTTCACACAGGTGCAACATGACTTTGTGCGTGACTTTGCGAGGCGACCTCAGCGCGACTTGAGTGTGAACCACAGCGTGACTTGGAGTGATTTAAAATCACCTCCAGGACAGGGGACTTTGCCAGTGGCCAATCAAAGCGTAATTGCTCTGTGGGAGAGAGGGGTTTGATGCGAAAACTAATTTTACTTCCTGGAAAGTTGCTTCAGTTAAGACAGGGGATCCAACTTAAAGCCGACTTCAATTGAAATCAATGGGTACAAGTCGCCTAGAAGTTGGATTGAAGTAGTACAGGAACCTTTTCTTAAGTCAGAGCGACTTCAGTAGTGTGTATTAAGACGGCTCCCATTCACTTAAAGGAATTTGACATGTTGCGCAACTTGGGGCGACTTTAAGTCGGATCCCAAGTCGCCCCTGTGTGAACCGGCTCTTAGGATGGCAAGGTGGTAAAGCAAAACACGCACCCATCCACATATCACGATGTTGACAGAAACAAACACATGGCTGTGTATATTAGGTTCCAAGGGATACTTGGAAGATAAAGAGCATATATATATATTTTGGGAAATACCATCTTGAGGCATCAAGGAGATAAGGAGCACCAAGAATATTGTCCAAAATACTGTCCATTTATTACTTTATATTGAATTGGAAGAGACAAGCCAATGCATTTTGAGAGTTCCAAGGGTCTCTCTTCATCGGGACTCAAGGCTCATTGTGCTGGTTTTATATAAATATGCTGGACACTAGTAGAGGAACTAGGAAGGCTTTCTACTTTACAAGGATCTTATCTACGTCTACTCTGAGTCCAGCATACAGTACGTGTATAAAACCAGCACATTGAGTCCTGATGAAGGGGGACATTTGGAATGCTCAAAATGCTTTTGGTTTGTCTATTTCATTTCATATAAAGTAATACATGTATTGTGGACAATATTCTTGGCACTCCTTGGTCTACATATGAAAACCCCTTCGAGGATAGAACCTGCCTAACCAAAGTCACTGCCCATCTCATAGGATTTCTATAACATTCCAAAGCTTGAGTGTTGGTATCCAGTGACCTCTTCCATAACTCCTTTCATGCCTGTCAGATTTTCCAACGGAATCCTGCTCAAGCTGTCTTGCATACACACGGTCACACCAAATTCCGACCGTCAAGAACGCGGTGACGTACAATACCCGAGAAAAATGCTTCCGAGCATGCGTAGACTAGATTATGAGCATGCATGGTTTTTAGTTCATCGAAATTGCATCCAGACAAACAGAAATTCCAATAGAAATTTTTTTCATCGGAAAAATCGAGAACATGTTCTCTATCTAATTCCGCCGGAATTTCTGAAGGAAAAAGTCAGATGGCGCATACACACGGACGGAATATCCGATGAAAAGCTTCCGTCTGACTTTATCCGTCGGATATTACGCTCGTGTGTACAAGGCATTATAGTTTTATTACCGCAGGCCCTGTGTGGGCATTTTTGTTAATGTCCTAGTATTATGCATACTTACATTTTACTCCCTCTGGAGTAGGGTGACCACATTTCCAAACTACCATTCAGGGACACCCTCCCTTCCCAAAAATCAGCTTGTGGTGTAACGAATCACAGCACAGTGATTGGACACAAGAGGCAGGATTTATGATTTCTCCAATCACAAGCAGGGGGCGGGGACTGTGCTCTTCCAGGCATTCCCAGCCAGGACAAGTACTGTCAGTGAGTAAAGCGGTGATGTGGCGGCCTTTTTTGGGGGCATCAGATTGGCCCAGGGGGTGGCTGTGGCTGTGTCAGTTTCATTCCGGGACACTGATTTGTCCTGGAATGTGTCCGGGACAGACCTGCAAAATGCGTGACTTTCCCGGGAAATCGGGGACACGTGGTCACCCTACTTTGGAGCCATACACCTTTAACCGAACTACTAGAGTAGGGTGACATTTTTCCTACTCTCCTAGTCTTCAGATTGATTTGGAAACAGATCTGCAAGCAATGTTAGCAATGTGTGCCTTCATATTTATTTTAATAGGGTTTCCTTCTGCTGTCTTTGGGAATTTTTTACACAGCAAAATACACGGTTGAGATAAGGCTTTGTATTTAAGACTAAATATTTAGATTCTTGCATGTGCGCAATCATGACTGGTCCTCTTTTAGGTATTGTGCACACAGAGTGCATTGCACATCAAAAATGCTAAATTACAAACTGAAGCAAAATACAAATGCCGGGTACACTAACCCTTAGAAACCTACAAGGAAAATACAAGTTCTTTAGAACATACTGTATATGATATAACATGTATAACTGCCAAACAAGTCATTTTTGTATTTAATGTTAATAAAGTTACCGCTAAATCTCAGCCTCTAGCCTGCTAAAATTTTCTAATATTATAAAAGATTATATTTAATATTTGCAGATCGGGTTTTGCTTACTCTTCACCCTCCTTGACCTATAACCAGATCACTGCCTCTCATAAAAGAAAATACTTCCAAATACTTTTGAATTATTTGTTTGTGAGATTACATTGGATCACTGTTATTCTATATATGACTATTATTCTATATACAGGGCTGTTGATAAGGGGTTACCACTGTATGTATGATGCCAGCTGGGGGGGGGGGTCCCCTGGGTGATTCAGATGTGGGCAGGGAGGGTGATTGGTACAGAAGGAGGAAGCAAATACTGGAACCGACCCCATGTATTGCTCTCTCTGCAGCAGCTGAAAGCTGGCTTCTTCTCCTCTCCCTCCTACTGTCTTTCAGCTGCTGCAGAGAGAGCCATACAGGTGATCAGTTCGAGTAATTGCCCCCCCCCCCTCTGAACCGATCACCCTCCCTGTGCACAAAATGTTTCCCCCACTGACTGCCCAAGCCCCCTGTGTGTCCCCCTACCCCCACAGTGCTGTCAGCTTCCCTCCTCTCCTTCCCAGGGCTGTCTTAATGAGAGGGAACACCTGGGCACTGCCCAGGGGCCCCAGCTGCATGGGGAGCCCCTGCACTTTTCCCAAAGCAGCTGGACCTTGAGCCCATGCCGCCCTGAAATTTGGCACTGAGAGTGATAGATACACAGGGGCGGCAGTCTGCCTCCTACCTACTTGATGTCTGTTTTCCTACACTGTCATCATTGTAGGGGCCCCAGAACATTACTTTGCCCAGGGGCCCATGATGCTATTAAGACAGCCCTGCTCCTTCCCACCGGCAGCTGTAAGCATACAATAGGATTCTTCAGGATAGAGAGCGCAGCAAGGGTCTGGTAAATATGTCACATTTTACCAGCCCCTTCCTTTTCTTAAATGAACACAATCAGTGATCATTACCAATCACTCACTGTATTCATTCATAACTGAAGCATAGTAAACTGTGTGGTGGGGGCTGTCAGGTTGATGTATGGGGCCCCATGGTTTCGGCAGCAGCCCTGTCTATATATGTCTTTTATTCTATGCATATGTTTTTTATGCTATATACAGTATGCTTCCTATGCATATACTATATAATATTGGATCCTTTTCCTGGATTTACTGGATTAGGATTGGCTGCCCAAAGTCAAAACAGTATATACAACTCACAAGCTTATGTGTCTAATGCCACGTTTTGGAATACCATTTGTTGGACAAGGGGGTGATGGAGTGGGACGATATGTTAATGGAGCTTGGAATATACCATGGTCTATAACGTGTATATGGTTTTGTACAATAAAGCAATGTAAATAGAGATACAGTCTTGATATATTTATTTATTAAAAGAGAAATAGTTTGTATAGTAGATATATATATAGAATAATCGTGGCCTGTTGCAATCTTATAACAGGCTCCCTCTCAAAAAGCTTTACTCTTTTGGTCTCCAATACGGTGCCCTTTGCTGGTTCTCATCCGACCCATCGCACCAAGCCTTCATTGTACAATTCTACTTCCTCCTCTCCTCTTCCTTTCCCAAGGTTCTGTTCTTGGACCTCTCCTATTCTTCATCTACCGTGTTTCCGTGAAAATAATATATTAATTTTGGCAACAAAAGACCCAGTAGGGCTTATTTTCGGGGTCATGTGCTGATTTCTCCCCCAATCTCCCTCCCTGCCTGTCAGGAATCCCTAGTGGCCAGTGGAACCGAGTAAAAGTGCCTGCAAAACTCAAGAATGCTCTGGATTACAGTATCAGATAATGAGAACTGTACCTTTCTGCAATCCATGTGTGACAAACACCTCCACATAGCGCCGCACCCGTGTCCTGACAGAGCACTGCAAATGGAGGGGGGTCCGATAATCCCCACAGAAGAGAGCTGGCAGAAGAGAGGAGAAGAGCAGCGGGACATCATCTGAGCGCCGCTATGCGCTTCCATGGCCCTCTGGAGCTCTTGTTCCCGCTACGAGCACTGAGGGGGGCCAAAATCCCCCACTGACAACTGGCTGAAGAGGAAGAGAGCAGCGGGAGGCCAGCTGAGTGCCGAGCGGCGCTATACCGAATGCATCAAGTACACACAGCCCACATCACATACCGCACTAGGTCTTATTTTCAGGGTAGGGAGTATATTGCAACTAGGGTTGCCCCGATACCCCTTTTTTAGGGCCGAGTACAAGTACCGATACTTTTTTTCAAGTAGTCGCTGATACCGAATACCGATACTTTTTTTTAAATGTGTCCCCAGGGCCAGATTAAGAACATCATGGGCCTGGTGCTGAGGATTTTGGTGGGGCCTTTTATAAATAATAAATAAATGCGTGAGAATCACAGCGCAGCAATGGAGGGCCCAGTCTGAAAATTTAAGTGTACCCTAATGTGCTAATATGCTGTGCATACTTGTACATTGTGGCATAACCTACCCCAGGGCCTCTAAAAAGTAGTAATGTCAGGAAAGTTTACTACCGCTTTATTATCCCAGGATCCCAGAAACCTCTCATGGGGCCCCCTACTGACCCAGTGGCCCTTGGGCAGTGCATAAGTGCATAGTTGCCAACATTTAAAAAATATTTTCAGGGACACTTTTTTTCACAAGTGCTATATTTAGAGTAGCTGAGATCCCCTATGTTCCTCTGTACATCACAGTAGTAATCACAAAATTAAATACGTTCTAGTAACAGAACAAATATGAGAACTGAGATTTCCTTTAGTTGAACTAACAAAAGTGTGTCCATTCTAGAGCTGGTAACATTGAGGGTATTCAGTATCATTTTAAAGAACTGTTTTTTGTGGGTAAGCGACATAGGGGAGGAGTATGGACCGTATATAAGTGGGAAGTATGTGCAGGTGAGTGAGATGAATGTGGAGGGTCTAACATTGGGCACTATGTACAGGAGAAGAGTGCAAAGGGTACAGCAAAAGGCACAATGTACAGGAGAGAAGTGTGGAGGGGATGACAGTGGGCATCATGTACAGGAGAGAATCATGGAGGGTACAACAGTGGGCAGTATGTACAGGAGAGAAGTGTATGACAGCAGGCACCATGTACAGGAGAGGAGTGTGGAGGGTATGACAGTGGGCACTATGTACAGGAGAGGGGTGTGGAGGGTATGACAATGGGCAGTATGTACAGGAGAGGAATGTGGAGGGTTTGACAGTGGGCAGTATGTACAGGAGAGAAGTGTATGACAGCAGGTACTAATGTACAGGAGAGGAGTGTGGAGGGTATGACAATGGGCAGTATGTACAGGAGAGGAGTGTGGACGGTATGATAGTGGGCACTATGTATAGGAGAGGAGTGTGGAGGGTATAACAGTGGGCAGTATGTACAGGAGAGGAGTGTGAAGGGTATGACAGTGGGCAGTATGTACAGGAGGAGTGTGGGGGTATGACAGAGGGTAGTATGTACCAGAGAGAAGTGTGGAGGGTATGATGGGGCAGTATGTACAGGAGAGAAGTGTGGAGGGTATGACAGTGGGCAGTATGTACAAGAGAGGAATAGGGATGGTATGATAGTGGGCACTATGTATAGGAGAGGAGTGTGGAGGGTGCAACAGTAGGAAGTATGTACAGAAGAGGAGTCTATGACAGCAGGCACTATATATAGGAGAGGAGTGTGGAGGGTATGACAGTGGGCACTATGTACAGGAGAGGAGTGTGGAGAGTATGACAGTGGGCACTATATATAGGAGAGGAGTGTGAAGGGTATGACAGTGGGCACAATGTATAGGAGTGGAAGGATGTTTAGGGACTGCGTAGTGGTTAAGCGGGTCATACATGAATTGAAATTACATCAATTATGCAGAGACCAGCCATAGTCGATCTATGTATGGGCTAGCTGGTTTTACACAAGTCAATCTATTAATTGACTTGAGTACAACCAGCCTGTTTTTCCAAAAACAATCAGTGCTGCCAGCTATAGATAGCAACACTGATTATTGTACTCACTGGCAGAACACAATAACACTACAGGAGTGATTCCCCCATCTACAGGCAGAGCTGTATCCTGGCCTAGGCCAACAAGGCCCAGGCCTAGGGCAGCACGTTGCAGGGGGGCAGCACAGAAAGAGTATCCGCCGGCTTGCACTATTAGTGTAGCACTGTTAGTGTAGCTCTAGTCTTATGGGGCGGACTGGCCAGAGAGGAAAGCATTCCGCAACTGTAGGGGGGGCGGAGCTTCTAATTTTGACTGTCCTATCATCCTGGACCACAAACCTTCCTCGCTGTGCTATATGTTTTCTGCTGTACCATTGGCATGGTTATATCTTTTTAGTCCTCTCCATAAAATTATCAGAATTTTGGGCCTAAAGTAGAACTATAGGCAACACTTTTCTATTTAATTTTGGATAGAGTAAGGGAAGGGCGGGTCTTTAACAGCAAGGGGTGTGGCCTTGACAGGAAGGGGTGGGTCATATTTAAATTAGGGGTGCACGAGTTTAGTCAGGCCTAGGGCAGCACAAAACCTAAATACATCCCTGTCTACAGGTCAGCAGGTGAGAAGGTGTGTGGAGACAGGCTGGGGAGAGATACCAGTCAGTGGCTGGGTAGGCACTGGCTAGTATCAGAGCCAGATACACACAGGTAACATACGTCGCGATCGTTAGAGCGAGAGCAATAATTCTAGCACTAGACCTCCTCTGTAACTCTAAACATGTAACCTAAAAAATGTTTAAAGCATCGCTTAGGATACCAAAAAAAAAAAACAATCGTGCTAACTTTAATGTTTTTTTTAATGTATGAAACAGTTTATTTCCAAAAAAAACATGTTTGAAAAATTACTGCGCAAATACAGTACCGTGCTAGAGCTGCACAATTAATCGTTAAAATTGTGATCTTGATTCAACCCCCCTGACATCTCCAATGCAGAGTTTGCTGATTCTTTCATATAACAAGTGGAGAGACTTTCAGCTGTCAAAAGAAAATATCTGGACAGTCTGCCAAGTTCTTAGCAGGAAACATTGTAACTAACGCTTTCTTCTTATATCAAAGGGATAAACTTCTGTGTGTAAAGAAAATATCTGACTGTCTGCCAAGTTTGTAAACAACATGAAACATTGTAACCAACTTCCTTCTTAGATCAAACTTCTGTGTGTAAATGCAAGAAATGTAACCACTTAAAGTCCAACACTTGTTTAAGTTAAAGGGGTGTTCCAGCCCTAAGTTGTGTTTATTAAAAGTCAGCAGCTACAAAAAGTGTAGCTGCTGGCTTTTAATAAACACTCACTTACCTGCTCCTGCGTTCCAGCGACGCGCCGACCGGGGCTCCGCTCCTCTGCCCCCCTCCCCGGCCGGCGTCTCCATCCTGACTGTGGGCACACAGCCGTGACAGCCTTCGGCTTCACGGCCGGGCACCCACTGCGCATGCGCGAGCCGTACTGCGCATGCGTGCGCGGCGCGGCTCGCCGCTGATTGGAGAGGCGATCGCATGGGACCTGTCAGTGTCCCATGTGATCGCCTACAGGGAGGGGGCTGGTGTAGGCGATTAAGCTTAATCGCCTAACCAGCCCCTCGGCGGAAGCAGGAAGTGGGACAGGAAGTCCCACTCCTACTGAAGCCCCCACTCCCCCCCCAAAAAAATTACATGCCAAATGTGGCATGTATGGGGGTGAGGAGTGGATTGAGAAGGGGTCATTTTTTTGGGTGGAACACCCCTTTAAAAACCAATATTTTCTGCTAGAAAATTACTTGGAACCACCAAACATTATATATATTTTAGCAGAGACAAAGATGGCAATTGCTGCAATATTTTATGTCACACTGCATTTGCCCACTTCATTGAATAATAAAAACCATAAAAACAAAACAGTAAAGTTAGCCCATTTTTTTTTTCATTTTAATGTGAAAGATGATGTTATGCCGTACGAATCGTGAGAGAATCGTCATCTATCTTGTAAGCAAAAAAATTGCAGTTGTCGTTTTAGCCAGAATCGTGCAGCTCTATACCGTGCAACATAAAAAGTTGCAAAGACTACCATAGAGTCATTTTCTAGCAAAAAACAAATGATGATTTTTTTTCTCAGTCTGCTGCAGTGTGTCGGCTTGTATTTATAATGGCTGCTCTGTATGTAGCTTCTGACAGGCTGTGCAAGCAGGCCCGTATCTCCGGAACCATAAATGATAGCCATCCCATATTTTGACCGGTTGTGGGGTAGGTCTTCAACTGACTACCCCCCAAATGTGAGGTTTCTGTGACCTCTGGTCATCGAGCTACAACCCCTGAAGTCGATCTAAAAAAAAAAAAAAAAACTTTTTTTTTTTTTTGGGGGGCAAATGGGCCTATCTTGAGAAAGGGGCCTGGAGCTGCAGCTCCATCAGCCCCTCTGTTAATCCGGCCCTGTGTGTCCCCAAATGCAGCCATGTCCCCCCACATATATTGCAGCCATGTCCCCCCACATATATTGCAGCCATGTCCCCCCACATATATTGCAGCCATGTCCCCCCACATATGCAGCCATGTCCCCCCCCACAGATGCAGCCTTGCATGTCCCCCACATATGCAGCCATGTCCCCCACAGATACAGCCATGCATGTCACCCACAAATGCAGCCATGCATGTCCTCCACATATTGCAGCCATGTATGTCCCCCACATATTGCAGCCATGTATGTCCCCCACATATTGCAGCCATGTATGTCTCCCATATTGCAGCCATGTATGTCCCCCATACCTGTTGTAGTCGATATGATGCCGCCGCATACCGCCGCGTTAATCCCCCTGCATTACAAGCTTTCATTTGAATACTTGTAATGCCTGCCGCACCATGTATAGACACTCCCCTTCTCGGTATTGGACGGATCCGTCCAATCCCGAGCAAGGGGGAGTGTCTATACACGGATCCGTGCATAGACACTCCCCCTTGCTCGGGATTGGACAGATCCGTCCAATCCCGAGAAGGGGAGTGTCTATACATGGCGCGGCAGGCATTACAAGTATTCAAACGAAAGCTTGTAATGCGCGCTATAATGCAGGGGGATTAACGCAGCGGTATGCGGCGGCAGCGGGGGGGGGGAAGTATTCTATTTAGGTATCGGGGGTATTTGCGGGAGTACAAGTACTCCCGCAAAAACTCGGTATCGGTCCCGATACCGATACTGGTATCGGTATCGGGACAACCCTAATTGCAACCCTCCCCGAAAATCGCAATAGGGCTTATTTTCAGGGAAGGTCTTATTTTCGGGGAACCACGGTACAACCCCTCTCTGGGTCAGTTGGTAGCCTCCCATGGCTTTCAATATTTTTACTCTGATGACACCCAAATCCATCTCTCTACCCCTCAGCTCACAACATTAGTAATCTCACGCATCACTAATTTACTGACTGGCATACAGTATCAGTCTGGACGTCACACCACTTCTTCAAACTCATTCAATCCAAAACTGAGCTTATAATATTTCCTCTCCCATGTGACCCTTCTCCTGACTTCTTTGTCAAGGTAAATGGCACAACCATCAACCCGTCTCCACATGCCAAGGTTCTAAGGCCGCGTACACACGATCAAATCTGTCTGCTGGAAACGGTCCCAGCAGACATCTCCGATCGTGTGTACGGGCGAGCCGACGGATTTGGCCACCCGACAGATTTCAAAGCATGCTTTGAAATCTATCGGGTGGGAACCCGTCCGCCCGACATGTCTGCTGGTTAGTACACTTACCAGCAGACATGTCGTCTCATACTGGCGCCGAATGGATTCGGCGCATGCGCGGAAGTGTTTTACTTCCTGGTGCAGTGACGTGGCGGCGTTAACGTCACCGCCACGTCAGCGCGCCGTCTGCTGGCGGGGATTTTGGTTTGCTCGTGTGTACACGCGAGCAAACCAAAATCCCAGCAGACAGATTTGTTCAAATCTGTTGGACGGACAGATTTGAACAAATCTGTCTGCTCGTGTGTACGAGGCCTAAGAGTAATACTGGACTCTGAACTATCCTTTTGGCCTCATATCCAGGGCTTTTTTTCTGGGGGAACTTGGGGGAACTGAGTTCCACCACCTCTGGCTGACCCTTTGGTGTCTGCTCACCACAATCACTTGTAAACACAGAAGTCTGGTTTCTGTGTTTACAAGTGATAGCTCTGCACTCTGTGTGTAACCCCCTGAACTCTGCACTCTGTATGTAATGCAATTCTGGTATTTAATGCCCCTTTAAGACCCTTCTACTGTTTGTGAAATTTGAATGGGGTCGTGGTTGAGTTCCTGCACCTATTTTTTTAAAAAAAAAGCTCTGCTCATATCCAATCACTTTCCAATGCTTGCCGCCTCAACAATGGTATCATCTCCAAAATATGCCCTTTCCTCACCAATGACACCAAAAAGCCACTCCCTGGTCTCTCGCCTCGACTGCTGCAACTCCCTTCTGATTGGCTTACCTTTACATAGGCTATCCCCTCCTTCAGTCCATCCATCATGAATGCTGCTGCCAGATTCATCCACCTTACCAACCGTTCAGTGTCTGCTACCCCTCTCTGCCAATCCCTCCATTGGCTACCACTCACCCAATAAATCAAATCCAAAATACGAACAATAACTTACAAAGCCATCCACAACTCGGCCCCCAGCTACATCACTAACCTAGTTTCAAAATACCAAATTGTTATTTTTGTTATTCCTAATGTCTCGATCACTTTTTGTGATGAAAAAAAACGACGTTTTATGCGACGAAACAAAAGGCCTTTTTTTAAACTTAATTTCCCAAAACGACGTTGCCTACACACCATCGTTTTTCCAAAATGCTCTAGCAAAGCGTGGTGACGTACACCACGTTCGATGGCACTCTGTTCGATTGAAGCTCTGTCTCATAACTTGCTTCTGAGCATGCGCGGGTTTAAAAACGTCGTTTTGCCCACACACGATCACTTTTTATGACACAAAAAATGACATTTTGAAAAACGACACAAAAAATTCAAGCATGTTCGAATTTTTTTTTGGTCGTTTTTTTTAAGACATAAAACAACGTTTTGCCCACACACGATCATTTTAAATGACGTTTTTGAAAACGTTGTTTTTTTTTCATCACACCAAGTGATCGTGTGTACGCGGCATAAGACCTCCTGCTCTCTAGTTCTCATGTCACCTCCTCCCATGCTCGCCTTAAGGACTTTTGCAGAGCCTCTCCCATCCTATGGAACTCCCTAATCCAATCTGTCTAGCTATCTCCTATTCTCTCCACTTTTAAGCGATCCCTGAAACCTCATCTCTTCAGAGAAGCCTATCCTGCCTCCACCTCACAACTGTAATTGCACTTTCTACATCAACTCATCCCACACAGTTATTACCTTTAGTATCACTTGACCCTCCTTGGATTGTAAGCTCTAATGTACAGGGCCCTCTGATTAATTCTGTATTGATTTGTATTGTAACTGTACTGTCTATTCTCCTGTTGTAAAGCGCTGAGCAAACTGTTGGCACTATATAAATCCTGTATAATAACATTATAATTTATTCATTACAGATACTTATAAAGCACCTTCAATTTATGCAGTGCTGTACACATATATTGCACATTCACATCAGTCCCTGCCCTCAAGGAGCTTACAATCTAAGGTCTCTAACCTCAAATTAATACTAGGGCCACTTTTGGCAGGAGCCAGTTGACCTACCAGCATGTCTTTGGAGTGTGGAAGGAAACTGCAGGCAGAGGAAGAATATGCAAAATCTGTGCAGATAGTGCCATGGTTGGGATTCAAACTTGCGACCCTAGTACTGCTAACCACTTAGCCACTGTGCTTAAAGTGGAGTTCCACCCAAAAATGGAACTTCTACTCCGGTGTCCGGTGTCACATTTGGCACCTTTCAGGGGGCAGCAGATACCTGTGTATTTGCCCCCCCATCCAGGCATAGATCACCTTGGCGATCGAGTTGACCTACGTCACTTCCTGCGCCTACACTGTCCTCCCCCGCTGTCTTCTGGGAGACACACAGGTCCCAGAAGACAGCAGGGACCATTGAGGACGCGCAGTGCGACTAACACATGTGCAGTAGGGAACCAGGAAGTGAAGCCGCAAAGGCTTCACTTCCTGATTCCCTCACCGAGGATGGCGGTGGCAGCGACTGGTCGGCTTTGGCTGCCGACATTGTGGGCACCCTGGAGAGGTAAATGTCCATATATTAAAAGTCAGTAGCTACAGTATTTGTAGCTGCTGCCTGCTGGCTTTCAATAATATTTTTTTAGGCGGACCTCCGCATTAAATAGTAGTTAAAGCGGTAGTAAAGCTGCTGCAAAAGCCATAATGAGCTAGTATGCACCGCATATATTTACCTTGTAACGAGGTTAGGGAAACTTACCTGGTCCACGCCGAAGGAGATGTCATCTTGCCTCGGCGTGTCTTCCTGGTATTGCCGCTCCAGCGCTGTGATTAGCTGGAGCGGTGATTGGCTTGCGCGCAGGAGACTTCTTTCCGGCAAGGTCCGGTGGCTTCCGGGCCTTTAGCTGAAGATCCCTGCTGCACATGCACCAATGCAGTCAACGGCGCATTGCGAGGGGAATATCTCCTAAACCGTACATGTTTAGGAGATATTCTTTATACCTACAGTTAAGCCTTATTATATAAAAAAATCATGCCCTGTAGTCTTCAATGTAAAAGCCCAAAGGCTTTCACACTGAAGCGGTGCGCTGGCAGGACTGCTCCAAAAGTCCTGCTAGCCGCATCTTTGGAGCGGTATAGCAGCGGGGTGTTTACCGCTCCTTCCCATTGAAATCAATGGGAAACCACAGTAATACTGCCCGCAATGCGCCTCTGCAGGGGCGCATTGCGGGCGGTATTAACCCCTTTTACGGCCGCTAGCAGGGGTTAATACCGCACCGCTAGCGGCCGAATATCACGGTGAATACGATGGTATAGCAGCGCTAAAAAACACGCTGCTATACTGCCACCGCGCTTCCCGCTGCAATGTGAAAGCAGCCTTTAGGTTAAAAAAAAATCCCTAAATAGCTTCCTTTTTAGTGGGCGTCCTAACACTCCGGCTCACCCCCTCCCCCCTCAAGATGCTTTCTCCACACCAGGGAGAAAGCCTCGCATTACTGTGTGGAGTTACAGACAGAAGAACAGGAAGTGAGGATTTCTCAGAAGAAAAAAGGACATTTAAAAGCAAAATGGAAGGATGAGGTAAGTGAAGGAGGACTGCACTAAGGGAAAGGAAGCTATTTAGGGAACAATTATTTTATCTTTACAACCCCTTTAAAGGACTATACTATATATAAAATATAAATATACAGAAAGCCCAATAAACTTATTTAAAAGACAATTCTTATTTGTCCAGAAGACGGTGCCACTTGAATGTATGGAAATCCTGGAGGCATTACCCGTACTGCATTCTATTTGAATAAATGGCAGCTAATTTTAAACAATACAACCATTTTATTTTGTTGGACCCCCTAAGCCAAAATGGTAAAAGACCATTTTCACCCACACAATTATATACACTGGGACTATCAAATTTTTAGATCAGTGCTTCTTTAATTCACACAATATGCAGAGGAAAAAGATAACATTTTATTTCTGATTAACAACAGGAACGCAAATGATATATTTTCTCAAACAGATAATAGCTAACAGCAATAAAACCTTAAACTGGCCACAGACTTTCAGATCCAAGATCAGCTGATTTCAGGTCAGGGTTTAAAGGGGTTGTAAAGGATTTTTTTCCCCCCTAAATAGCTTCCTTTACCCTAGTGCAGTCCTCCTTCACTTACCTCATCCTTCCATTTTGCTTTTAAATGTCCTTATTTCTTCTGAGAAATCCTCACTTCCTGTTCTTCTGTCTGTAACTCCACACAGTAATGCAAGCCTTTCTTCCTGGTGTGAAGAAAGCCTCTTGAGGGGGGAGGGGGCGAGCAGGCATGTCAGGACACTCTCTACTTTGCAGATAAAGGAGCTGTGTGTTAGTTGGGCATCCTGACACTCCTGCTTGCCCCCTCCCCCCTCAAGAGGCTTTCTCCACACCTGGGAGAAAGCCTCGCATTACTGTGTGGAGTTACAGACAGAAGAACAGGAAGTGAGGATTTCTCAGAAGAAATAAGGACATTTAAAAGCAAAATGGAAGGATGAGGTAAGTGAAGGAGGACTGCACTAAGGTAAAGGAAGCTATTTAGGGAAAAAAAATCCTTTACAACCCCTTTAAGGCATTTCTGAATATGGTTGTCCTGCCGCTCTACTAAATGTCAAACGGTTAGTGGGCCAACATAATGACAAACATAAGCTGATGTGGTCATCAGGTCTATGGGTTTTCCATCCCACATGAGTGGATAACAATGGGGCAGAACAATTATTGACAAATTAGGTCTAAACCTTTCATGGCCACCCCACCCCAGATATACCTCCATCCCCCTTGGTATTGGTTCCAACCAGAAAGAAATCTGCTATGCCTTGTCATTATCTACATCTAGACTGCTCATCCTTCGTTATCACCCCCACCTTTAACCTTATGGTAGATACCATGACTAATATCGTAAGAATGGAGAAGATACAAGCCAACAATAACAACTGAAGGGAGGCATGTGTCCCAATGGTACATATGGATGGACCTCTAGTTCTCACACCTTATCCTCTAACCTACATTAAACTTTATCCATACGAAGGAATTGAATTGGACATGCTCTTATCACTGCTCCCCACTTCTAATGATAAGACCTGGTCACATCTATTACAAGCTTTCCCCTGTCATTTCCTATCCCTCTTATCTGCATCATCATTTGCCTTAGTATTCATTTACTTTTCTTACTTTCTACTCTCTTCCTTTAATCCTTTTTATCACCTTCAGGTTTTTTCGGATTGCCTTCAAAATCTTTTTTTTTTTTACATTTACACATACTGGGTAGCAATATCCCATCCTAAAGATAAAAAACGGCGTACCCATACTCTTCTGTATACGTCTCCTAAATGTATTTCTCTACCAGGGGCGGACTGACCATTAAGACATTCGGGCACTGCCCCATCAGGGTTGCCAGCCTCAGTAAAATCAGGGACAGCATGTAGAAATCTGTGTTTTTACCATCTGTCTCTGAAGCCCTCTCCAGTACCTTCTCAGTGTGTGTATGTGTATTCTGTGTGTGTACTGTGTGGAGAAAAATATAAATTTAATAAGTTAAAATTGCACTTGAATAGTAATGGTGAACCTTGACACCCCAGATGTTTTGGAACTACATTTCCCATGATGCTCATGCACTCTGCAGTGTAGTTAAGCATCATAGGAAATGTAGTTCAAAAACAGCTGGGGTGCCAAGGTTCACCATCACTGCTCTAGAATGAATACATAAATGTCATTCAAAAAAATGGATCATTTATATACAAACAAAACTGATTAGTCTACTCTCTACATGTTTCCCTGTTTAGATGGCTTATTTGGGAGAACTTTGATATCAGGAACAATGTACTGTATATGATCACTCTACAATGCAAAAGTACATATTTAGAAACAAAGAACAAACAAAAAAGAATACATATGTATTCTTTCTTGTTTGTTCTTTGTTTCTAAATATGTACTTTTGCATTGTACAGTGATCATATACATTGTACCTGATATCAAAGTTCTCCTGAAGAAGCCATCTAAATGGCGAAACATGCAGACATTAATCAGTTTTGCACCCTTGTTTGTATATTAATGATCCATTTTTTTGAATGTCATTTTATGTATTCATTCTAGATCAATTTTAACTTATTAAATTAATATTTTTCTAGATGTGTGTCTTTCCTGAGCCTTTAATAGTCCCATAACCCTTGTTCTCATGTGTGTAGCTTTAGCTACATACAGCATACCGCAATGTGTTCCGGGCACGAGCCCAGACTTCCTGTCTCATACCAGGAACACAGAAGAGTGTGCTCAGAGCAAGCAATGTATTCTATCAATTAATACAAAGACTCAGAGGTTGTGACATCATCAGCCCGTCTCTCTGACTCAGCCAATCAGAAGAAGCTTTGTATTCATTGATAAACTACATTGCTTGCTCTGAGCGGCGCTGGGGTAGACTCTTCTGTGTACTGGGTATGAGATTGGAAGTCTCGGCTTGCACCCGGAACACAATGCGATATGACGTCTGTAGCTGCAGCTACATACAGTTTATACCGCACATCCAACGGCCTCACTGTTACTGGCCCAAACGAACTATGTGAAGTGTGTGGAAAGATGGAGTCCTTCTTTAAATGATTGTTAACTATGTCATTTTCTAAAATATTAAGAAACAAATTCAACCATCAACTTTCATTGGTTGATAAAAAAAAAAACATGTAGGAATTATTGAAAGCCCAACTGCATTTTGTTTTGAAAAGGGTGGTCAGGATTTATATGCCCTCTTTGTCCATTGCTTAAAGATTTCCTGTCACTTCTTGCTCTATCTGTCACCTGGACAGGAAGTAAGAGGAAATCTCACCCACGGGGATTCAGACAGCAATCTTGACATTCTAATCCTTCCTCAATGTACATAAAAATTCCCCAATCTATCCATAACTGAAAGAAAAAAAAAATCTTATTTTAACCTTTAACATAAAAACTATCATATACTTAGTTATGAAATTGTAGGAACATTAAGGCTTTAGTAATGAAATCAGAACGTATTCTTCCTTTCTCCGTCTGTAGAAGTTTCCTGTCCCCTACTGCGCCTTGTAGCGAGTATAATTGTGCAGGGGTTCCTACGGGAAAGGGAAAAAATATTGATTAATTTTAGTCCAGGAGAGGAGTCTACAACTGCGCAAGAATCAGGGTGATGTCTTGTACACACGATCAGTATTCCCGGCAGTAAAATGTCCACCAGGAAAACTGAGAACCTGCTCGGTAGCTTTTTCCCCCCTACACACGGCCGGTTTTCCCGACAGGAAAACTGCCATGAGAACTTTGGTCGAAAAACCCGGCCGTGTGTATGCTTCACTGCAGCTTTTCCCCATAGGGAAACTGCCGGCTTAAAAAACGGCGGGAAAAAAGAGAACGTGTTTTCTTTTTTCCCGCCGGTTTTCCTGTCTGGAAAACTGCGATGGAGCATACACACGGCTGGGATTCCCGGCCAAATGCTCTCATGGCAGTTTTCCTGCCAGGAAAACCGGTTGTGTGTACGAGGCATGAGGCTGTTTTTTTAGCTTTAGCCTGTGAAATGCTCAGCACATTAGGTAGCAGTGGCAAAACAAATAAGAGAACTTAAAGTATATATTGTATATGTTGTTGGTCTTGCATTTAGGACATTGTTCTTTCTCACCACCCTGGAGGAATTTGATTTGCTTTGTCAGTGGACTGTACGATTTCCCTAAAGTTTTCTCACTAGGTTAGCTTTTCTCAACCAGGATTTCATGGAACCATAGGGTACCTCCAGAAGTTGCTAGGGGTCTCTTAAATGGTGGCTGATTGACCTCCCATGGTGCCTGTATAGTTCCAAACCCAACACCATTTGGCAGAGTCAGTGGCATGATACCTGATACCTGATACCTGATACCATGATTTTAACTGTCTATAAGGCCGTCTATAAGGCCCCTCTCACACGGGCAGTCGAGGTGCGGTGGCGGTATAGTGGATCGATTTTTAGCGCCGCTATACCGTCTCCAGAGGTGCATTGCCGGCGGTATTACCGCAGTTTCCAATTAATTTCAATGGGAAGGAGCGGAAAACACCTAGCAGGACTTTTGAAGCGGTCCTGCTAGCACACCGCTTCAGTGTGAAAGCCTTCGGAGCTTTCACATTGAAAAATGCAGCGTGCGATTTTTTCAGGCGGTATAGCAGTGCTATTTTTAGCGCTAAACTGCCTGAAAAACATGTCAGTGCGAAAGGGGCCTAAGGGATGCATTCTTCGCATTGACCTCCAATGTAGGGGACATTCTTCCCACTGACCGCCAATGTAATGGGCACTGACCACCAATGTAAGGAACATTCTTCCCACTGATCACCAATGTAAGGAACATTCTTCCCACAGACCACCAATGTAAGTAACATTCTTCCCACAGACCACCAATGTAAGGGACATTCTTCTCACAGACCACCAATGTAAGGGACATTCTTCCCACTGATTACCAATGTAAGGGACATTCTTCCCACAGACCACCAATGTAAGGGACATTCTTCCCACAGACCACCAATGTAAGGGACATTCTTCCCACTGATCACCAATGTAAGGAACATTCTTCCCACTGATCACCAATGTAAGGAACATTCTTCCCACTGATCACCAATGTAAGGAACATTCTTCCCTCTGATCACCTCACCAATGTAAGGAACATTCTTCCCACTGATCACCAATGTAAGGAACATTCTTCCCACTGATCACCAATGTAAGGAACATTCTTCCCACTGACCACCAATGTAAGGAACATTCTTCCCACTGATCACCAATGTAAGGAACATTCTTCCCACTGATCACCAATGTAAGGAACATTCTTCCCACTGATCACCAATGTAAGGGACATTCTTCCCACTGATCACCAATGTAAGGAACATTCTTCCCACTGATCACCAATGTAAGGGACATTCTTCCCACTTATCACCAATGTAAGGGACATTCTTCCCACTGATCACCAATGTAAGGAGCATTCTTCCCACTGATCACCAATGTAAGGGACATTCTTCTCACTGATCACCAATGTAAGGAACATTCTTCCCACTGATCACCAATGTAAGGAACATTCTTCCCACTGATCACCAATGTAAGGAGCATTCTTCCCACTGATCACCAATGTAAGGAGCATTCTTCCCACTGATCACCAATGTAAGGAACATTCTTCCCACTGATCACCAATGTAAGGAGCATTCTTCCCACTGATCACCAATGTAAGGGACATTCTTCCCACTGATCACCAATGTAAGGAGCATTCTTCTCACTGATCACCAATGTAAGGAGAATTCTTCCCACTGATCACCAATGTAAGGAACATTCTTCCCACTGATCACCAATGTAAGGAACATTCTTCCCACTGATCACCAATGTAAGGGACATTCTTCCCACTGATCATCAATGTAAGGGACATTCTTCTCAATGACCACCAATGTAATTTTTTTGTACAATAAATTGGTTTCAGCAGAGGTTTATCGAGCTCTGAATATTATTTCAAGGGTTCCTCTGAGGAAAAAAGGTTGAGAAAGGCTGCACAGAGGCTGCACAGAGGGTCTCCAGCCAATTCCAGAAGAACACTGAGCTCTATTATGAGCTCCCTGCATCTTTTCTTTTGGATGACAATCTCTGCCTTTTGGCATCCGCAGTGATGTAATTTCTTACACTGGGGTAAAATGTACATTACTGTATATAAAAGGACACTCACCTTTTTTCCGCGGTCGGCATTGTACTTATTCAGAAGGTCCTCAATATGGGAGCCATATTCTTGGTCGATATCCCTGAAGTTTTTCACCTGATAAAAAATACCATGTTAGACAAATAATGATATAAAAGGTCATTCCAACCAAGACAGTTCATTTCAATCTTTGGCACATGCTGACCATCTAAATTACCCAACAGCTGTTTTTGTATTTTAGGGATTTCAGTGGTGAGATGTCTGGGCTGAGTACCGTTCCCAGGTCTGTACATTATAAGGGGCTCCCACCATCCCTGTTGGACTTTTATTTTTCTACCAAAGAAGTTGCGTGCACGTGCTCAGTGTCATATTCAGAGGTTGCATTTGGGAAATAGACGTATAAGTGCTGCCAGCATTGCTGTAGAGATTGAAGGGGTGGGGGGGGGGGTCAGCCTGTCAGTGCTCAGACCATACGCCGCACACTGCATCAAATTAGTCTGCATGGCTGTCATCCCAGAAGGAAGTCTCTTCTAAAGATGATGCACAATAGTTTTCTGAGAAGAAGCAGACTGAGGACATGGATTACTGGAACCATGTCCTGTGGTCTGATGAGACCAAGATAAACATATTTGGTGTCAGATGGTGTCAAGCGTGTGGGGCGGCAACCAGGTGAGGAGTACAAAGACAAGGGTATCTTGCCTACATTTAAGCATGATGGTGGGAGTGTCATGGTCTGGGGCTGCATGACTGCTTCCGGCACTGGGGAGCTACAGATCATTGAGGGAACCACGAATGCCAACATATACTGTGACATACTGAAGAAAAGCATGATCCCCTCCCTTCACAGACTGGGCCGCAGGGAGGTATTCCAACATGACAACTACCCCAAACACACCTCCAAGACGACCACTGCGGCACTGCCTTGCTAAGGAAGCTGAGGGTAAAGGTGATGGACTGGCCAAGCATGTCTCCAGACCTAAACCCTATTGAGCATCTGTGGGGCATCCTCAAATGGAAGGTGGAGGAGCGCAAGGTCTCTAGCATCCACCAGCTCCATAATGTCGTCATGGAGGAGGGGAAGAGGACTGCAGTGGCAACCTGTGAAGCTCTGGTGAACTCCATGCCCAAGAGGGTTAAGGCAGTACTGGAAAATAATGGTGGCCACTCAAAATATTGACACTCTGGGCCCAATTTGGACATTTTCACTTAGGAGTGTACTCACTTTTGTTGCCAGCGGATTAGACATTAATGGCTGTGTGTTGAATTATTTTGAGGGGACAGAAAATGTACACTGTTATACAAGCTGTACACTCACTACTTTACATTCTAGCAAAGTGTCATTTCTTCAGTGTTGTCACATGAAAAAGATATAATAAAATATTTATAAAAATGTGAGGGGTGTACTCACTTTTGTGAGATACTGTATATCATTTTTTAGTTATTTTTGCATAACTTCTGTTTCTTTTTTATGCTTGCTTGACCATACTTTTCACTTATTTATTTATTTTTAGAAATTTGGAGATTTCTAGAGGCTGTGTTTCCTGCGATTATCAGGTATCCCTAATCAACAACTGCTGAGGTAAATTTTTAGCCATATAGAAAGTGCATTGCTTTTAATCAGTCAGACATGACTGGATAACTGGCACAATGGCTCTTTCACACAGGCGGTTAGGGGACAGTAAAAAGAGGCACCCTGACCAGCCACCTGAATTATAACATTACGGCTGGACTGGGCTGTATACATGCATTGCTGGCATCGTGTTGCCCGTTGGCCCACGTTCACACTGAGGGCCAGTTTGAAATTGTGCGAGTTTGTCTAAAATCGCATGATTTCATACCGCCATTTTAGTCCGACTTCGGGGGGTTCACGCACAGATGTCTATTGAAATTGCCCCCAAAGTCACCAAAAGTAGTGCAGAAACTACGTTTGGAAATAGGTGCGGTGCTGCCAGGGCCAGCCTTTGGGGTGTGCGAGCTGTGCCGCCGCACAGGGCGCCATGCGCAACAGGGGCGCCGTGCGCCCATCACAGCTCGCAGAATGTGAGTCGCAGTGAGTTACTCACATAATCATCACAGGAGTCCGACTCCTACAAGTTACAGCAGCAGGCGCTGCCAGGTCCCCCTGCGTGCTGCCAGGTCCCCCTGCCCTGGGACTGGATGAAGAGCAACTCATCGGCTGCAGCACCTGAAAAAAAATGGCTGCTGCCAGCCCCAACAGGCACACTCCGCATGCACCGCCGCTGCTCGGGAAAGCCTGAAAAACGCTTGGCTATTCTCGGGCAGACGGCGCATGCGCAGTGGCGTCCAAGCACCAGGCGGCGCCATTTTTAAATACAAAGCCGCACTGTCCACTGAAAGGTAAGTCCCACTGAGCCCCTGGCCCTGCATGCATCTACTTTTTGAGATAAAAAGAAAAAGTATTTACTTTTTATAGCCAGCCTACACACACAGAAGGGGAGGAGGATATAATTGACACATATTTTTTTTCCTCTTTGTGTATGTTTAGGTGACCAAGGGGCAAGGGGTGAAGATGGAGGGGCACCACAGGATTAGTTTGCACAGGGCGCCTGAACACCTAAGGCCAGCCCTGGGTGCTGCAAAGTCAGCGTTGAACCGATTCGGACGGTGCCGGCAATAGGCTCTTGTTTGGCATGCGATTTGACATATGATGGGGGGCTACACCTGGAGTTTAATTAGGCCACACCGCAACAGCAAGCCAAATGCTCATCTCGCAGGTGCAGTTTGGTTACGCAATGTAAAATTGTAAAAAATAGCTGACATGCATGTCAGCAACTACTTTATCGCTCTTTAAAAAATGAGCCACCATTGATCTATTTTCAGAGGGCGGTAAGTTAAGATGCATAAAAGTTACTCTTTTTACATGTATAAAATAAATAAATAAGTAAAATGAATTTAAAGGGAAATGAGAGCGTGTTTAGGTAATTTTTTTAGTTTGCTTATTTTTTTAACCGTAATGCCGCGTACACACAACCGTTTTTTGGGTTCTAAAAAATTAAGTTTTTTTTATGTCATTAAAAACGATTGTGTGTGGGCTCCAGAGCATTTTTCACAATGTAAAAAATGTCCATTAAAAATTTCGAACATGCTCTAATTTTTCACTACGTTCTTAACGTTGTCGTTTTTCAACGTCGTAAAAAAATGGTCGTGTGTGGGCTTTGACGTGATAAAAACACGCATGCTCAGAAGCAAGTTATGAGACGGGAGCGCTAGTTCTGGTAAAACTAGCGTTCGTAATGGAGTAAGCACATTCATCACGCTGTAACAGACAGAAAAGCGCGAATCGTCTTTTTACTAACACAAAATCAGCTAAAGCAGCCCAAAGGGTGGCGTCTTCTGAATGGAACTTCCCCTTTATAGTGCCGCCGTACGTGTTGTACGTCACCGCGCTTTGCTAGAATATTTATTTTTCACGACCGTGTGTAGGCAACGTCATTTTAACGATCGGGTTGAAAAAAACTTGTTTTTTTCTAGACCATTAAAAAATACATTTTTACAACCCGAATAACGGTCGTGTGTACGCGGCATTAGGCCCTTTCACACATGCGGACAGTATGTCCGTATTTCATCCATCCGTTTTTGGATGAAATACAGACATACATGTATCCCTATGGGATAGCGGGTCCGCTGACACCCAATCTCAGTGGTCCCCGCTATAGTCCGATTCTGCAGATGGAGGAAAACCCTATTTTTGTATCCGTCTGCGGATCAGATGAACACAGACAGACGGTCCGTGTTTATCTGATCATCCCATAGAGGAAAGCGGATATCTGACAGGGCACAGTGTGCAGGGACCGCCCCGTCATCTGCCAGCTCAGCGGGATCAATGGAGCGATCCCCGCTGAGCAAGCTGATGAGAAAGGTACGGATTCTCAGGGGATCTGTACGTGGGAAAGGGGCCTAATGCCGTGTACACACGACCGTTTTTTGGGTTGTAAAAAATGAAATTTTTAATGGTCTAGAAAAGACAACGTTTTTTTCAACCCGATCGTTAAAACGGCCTTGCCTACACACGGTCGTGAAAAAAAATGCCCTAGCAAAGCGCGGTGACGTACAACACGTACGACGGCACTATAAAGGGGAAGTTCCATTCGGATGGCGCCACTCTTTGGGCTGCTTTTGCTGATTCCGTGTTAGTAAAAGACGATTCGCGCTTTTCTGTCTGTTACAGCGTGATGAATGTGCTTACTCCATTACGAATGCTAGTTTTACCAGAACGAGCGCTCCCGTCTCATAACTTGTTTCTGAGCATGCGCATTGTTTTCACGTCGTTAAAGCCCACAAACGACAATTTTTTACGACATGAAAAATTAGAGCATGTTCGAAATTTGGCCATTTTTTACATCGTGGAAAATGCTCTGAAGCCTACACACAACTGATTTTAATGACATTAAAAAAAAAATGAATTTTTTACAACCTGAAAAATGGTTGTGTGTACGCGGCATTATACCCTTTTTTTCTTGTTATTTATATATATAACTTTTAATTGACAAATAAACACTTAATACAGGGTTCTCTCTGCTGACACTGGTCTTCTGAAGGGAACGCAAATCAGTGACTGTTTCCTTTGAGACTCTCTCTCTCTCTCTCTCTCAGGTCATTGTGTCAATAATGTGACTTACCGCTCTCTCTTGGATGAAGAGTTGAGCATCCTTTAGATTACCAGCAATATTCTCACACAGTCTCTGGCGCTGCTCTGGGTTCAGGGTTCTTCTGTAGAAAGATCTCACCTAAAACCAAACATGAGGTCACTCATTATGATGTTCCATTACAGCAATGTTATTAGCATCACCTTAATGTACATAATATAAGGCGACATTGTACAGATTTATATGATGTTCCAATTGGTTAATGGGAGCTTTCAATCATGGAAAAAAAAACATTGCCACGTTATTTGCTGCAAAAGGGACCCGAGTCTTCTGGCAGGGGAAGATCAGTATCTGCTCAACTTCTGGGGTTATGACATCCACTACTTTATGGCCCTAGGATTCATTTTTCATAATTTTTTTTCTTAGACCCCTTTCACACTGGAGCAGTTTGCAGGCGCTATTGCGCTAAAATTAGCGCCTGCAAACCGACCCTAAACAGCCGCTGCTGTCTCTCCAATGTGAAAGCCCTGAGGGCTTTCACACTGGAGCAGTGAGCTAGCAGGATGGTAAAAAAAAAAGCCCTGCTGGCTGCATCTTTGGAGCGGTGAAGGACCAGTGTGTATACGGCTCCTTCACCGCTCCTGCCCATTGAAATCAATGGGACACCACAGCTATAGAGGCGCATTGCCGGCGGTTTTAATCCTTTCTCGGCTGCTAGCGGGGGGTAAAACTGCCTGCTAGTGGCCGAATAGCACAGCGAAATTGGCGGTAAAGCGCTGCTAAAAATAGCGGCGCTTTCCTGCCGACGCTGCTCCCGCCCCAGTGTAAATGGGGCCTTACTGTGTTTTTTCTGCCTCCTTGTAATGTCCTCCGTGAACTCCCTAACCTCTCCTTTTGCTGTCTAACTTGTGTTTGCTTGGAACAAGCAGTGAATATTAGTAGTGGTCATGTGCATTGTTCTATGCACGCCACAAATCCCAGCAAGAGAGGGTGGCTGCATTCCTACATACTGTGGGACCATGGAGAATGAATGTAGCCACTCTCTAATACAGGGGTAGGGGCAACCTTGGCCCTCCAGCTGTTTTGAAACTACAAGTCCCATGAGATGTTGTAAGACCCTGACAATCACAGGCATGACTCCTAGAGGCAGAGGCATGATGTGATTTGTAGTTTCACCACAGCTGGAGGGCCAAGGTTGCCTACCCTTGCTCTAATAGAAAGTCACATCACAGCAGCAAAAAATATATCTGGGGATTTGGAGGAGGCCGAGATCAATAAAAGGGAATTTTCTTTTAAACCAAAGTTTAGTGTCACTTTAACCACTTAGCGACCACCCCACGTACCTTTTAGTGCAGCAGGGTGGCGGCTCTGTGCCAGATATGTGATCTGGGTCTGGGGCGTGTGCGCACCTGCTGTGATTGGACACAGCCAACAACGGTTGTGCAATGAATGGGAAGTGACGTCACCCACAAACTTACTATGGGGTTTTTCGTTGTCGGCTGTGTCCTCTGCACCCGCCTCCACAGCGAAGCCACAGATGATGGCTCAACTAACGTGGGATTGGCTCGGATGGGCCGGTGACGTGTCATATTCGGCTCCCCCATCACAGACTGCTCCGGAAGTGCTGCGGCGGCCAACTGCGCATGCGGATGCGTTCCAAACGCATCTGCGATGCGTTCCAATGCATTTACGACACTGTACACCAGCTTCGCTCGGACGGCTCGCTCCGCTCGCTCGGCCTCCTGGCTCTTTTTTTTAACATCCTCCAATCCACGGGGATGTTAAGGAAAGAGCCTGGATGCCGAACGAGGTTTAGCTGGTGTGCACTGCCGTAAATGCATTGGAACGCATCGCGCATGCGCAGTTGGCCGCCCAGCACTTCCGGAGCAGTCTGTGTTGGGGAGCGGAGTATGACGATACACCGGCAGAAGAGGAATGTATACTGATTTTTTCTTTACAGGGCGAAATAGGTTAGTGTTATATTGTCGAAATCTGTAGATGCCGAGATTTTAGTTTTAGGGTGGACTTCTATTTTAACCTTGCTTCCCGTCCCCAACCTCATTACCTGGGACACGTTATCCTCTACAGAGCTGTCATGGCGGTCAATGTCTCCGGAAGATATGAAGGTGCTCTCCTTGTGGTGGGGTGTATTCTGAGGACATGTGAAGCTGTTTGGATAATAGTTTGGCAAGTGACCTATGAAAACAATGAGATATAATAGCAGTCATAAACATGTCAATAAATTCTAAGTTCTAATCGTGGTTAGGAGCATACGTTAATTTTGAATGAATACTGACTGGGCTTTTTTTCAGCGGGAATTGTGGGGGAATGGTATTTTGTTGTGGGTGGTCCATTGTTGCTGTGTGGGATGATCTATTGTTGTGTGAGCGAACTGTTGCTGGGTGGGGTCTACTGTTGCTGGGGTAAGATCTATTTTTTCTGCGTGGGTCTATTGTTGCTGGGGTAGCGTCCATTGTTGCTGGGGGTTTCTATTGTCATGTGGGAGATCTATTGTGGCTGGGGTAGGGTCTATTGTGGCTGGGGTGGGGTATATTATTGCTAGGGTGGGGTCTATTGTCGCTGGCTGCAGGGGATCTATTTTCCTGCTTTTGCTGTTATCATTAACAAATTCCATTAAAATAATTTAACACCAAAAGTGATAATTGGTTCTGTATTATCTAAAAGGGATGGTCTTGGAAGGTGGGTAGGGGGCATAACCAAGGGACGGCGATTAGAGGTGAGTAGGGGGCAGAGACAAGGGACGGTGCTTAGAGTTGGGAAGGGGGCAGAGACAAGGGACGGTGCTTAGAGGTGGGAAAGGGGCAGAGACAAGGGACAGTGCTTAGAGGTGGGAAAGGGGCAGAGACAAGGGACAGTGCTTAGAGGTGGGAAGGGGGCAGAGACAAGGGATGGTGCTTAGAGGTGGGAAAGAGGCAGAGCCCAGGGAGGGTGCTTAGAGGTGGGAAGGCGGCAGAGACAAGGGACGGTGCTTAGAGGTGGGAAGGGGGCAGAGACAAGGGACGGTGCTTAGAGGTGGGAAGGGGGCAGAGACAAGGGACGGTGCTTAGAGATGGGAAGGGGGCAGAGACAAGGGACGGTGCTTAGAGGCGGGAAGGGGGCAGAGACAAGGGACGGTGCTTAGAAGTGGGAAGGGGGCAGAGACAAGGAACGGTGCTTAGAGATGGGAAAGGGGCAGAGACAAGGGACGGTGCTTAGAGGCGGGAAGGGGGCAGAGACAAGGGACGGTGCTTAGAAGTGGGAAGGGGGCAGAGACAGGGGATGGTGCTTAGAGGTGGGAAGGGGGGCAGAGACAAGGAACGGTGCTTAGAGATGGGAAGTGGGCAGAGACAAGGGATGGTGCTTAGAGGTGGGAAGGGGGCAGAGACAAGGGACGGTGCTTAGAAGTGGGAAGGGGGCAGAGACAAGGGATGGTGCTTAGAGGTGGGAAGGGGGCAGAGACAATGGACAGTGCTTAGAGGTGGGAAGGGGGCAGAGACAAGGGACGGTGCTTAGAGGTGGGAAGAGGGCAGAGACAAGGGACGGTTTTTAGAGGTGGGAAGGGGGCAGAGACAAGGGACGGTGCTTAGAGGTGGGAAAGGGGCAGAGACAAGGGACGGTGCTCAGAGGTGGGAAGGGTGGCGGAGAGAAGGGACAGTGCTCAGAGGTGGGTAGGGGGGCGGAGAAAATGGACAGTGCTCAGAGGTGGGTAGGGGCGGAGACAAGGGGCGGTGCTCAGAGGTGGGTAGGGAGGCGGAGACAAAGGGCGGTGCTCAATTGTGGGTAGGGGGCGGAGACAGTGCTCAGAGGTGGGTAGGGGCGGAGACAAGGGACGGCGCTCAGAGGTGGGTAGGGAGGCGGAGACAAAAGGCGGTGCTCAATTGTGGGTAGGGGGCGGAGACAAGGGACAGTGCTCAGAGGTGGGTATGGGGCGGATGCAAAGAGGGACTCGGAAGGGGGGAGTTCCTATACCTATTCTCTGAGGAAAAAAAACCTGCATACTAAAGACTGCTGCTACAAGAGGGAAATCTACACTCCAACACCCACTTAGACACCAGTCCTTGCCTGACTGCTGCACACATCATACATGCTCTACATTAATGTATATGTGAACCCAATTCAGTTTAACCACTTAAGGACCGGGCCTATTCTTCAGACTTGGTGTTTACAAATTTATTTTTATTTTTTTTGCTAGAAAATTACCTAGAACACCCAAAGTTTGATCACGAGAGAAGAGCACACCGAGTTCCCAGCACAGCTAGAGAACTGACCACCCTGTGCTCTCATGCCCAGTGTGGTCAGTTTTTGATAGGAAAAGCAGAGTGACTGGCAGAATCATCAGGGATTTCAGACAAAAGGAAGCAATACAAAGGGAACAGGATACTTAGAATGCAAACATTGATTTATGGCCAAGAAGGAATTTTGTTTTAAACTGCAGTTCCCCTGGGGAGGAATGTTTCGGGGAGATGGACTGGATGTGTGAGAGGCAGATGATGATATTATTGTGTACTCAGATAACACGGCGGCATGTGACACTGAGAAATCGCCCTTTACTATATGCGCTGAATACTGGGAGTCTTATGATTATAATACAATATCTGAATAAAAATACCGGAGGAACCTGTGTACAAATTCCATCTTTCAGGACAAATGATAGCAAAACAAGGCCTATGATAGATGCTGCCATCCTCTGAATCCCTGGAGAGATAAAAAGCTTCTGGAAAGAGGCCTCATCTGCATTCCCAATGTGAAAGCCCAAGTGCTTTCAGAGCCCTTTCACACTGCCAGCGCCCAAATAACGCTGGTAAAGACCCCTTTCACACTGGGGTGTTTTTCAGGCGCATTGGCAATAAAAAAGCTCCTAAAGCGCTGCAAAGAAGCTGCTTGCTTTTTGATGCCCTGCCAGCGCAGCGCCTCGGTGTGAAAGCACTCGATCTTTGGGATTGCAGATGCAGCTTCTTTCAGGCGCTTTACAGGCGCTTTTTTAATGCTAAGACCCCTTTAGAGATGTTCTTTTTACAAGAACATTTCATAGCTATCATTGCAATTTACTTTTTAAGCCAAAGATGGGGCACTATTCCTCCCATTGACGCCAATGATGGGGCACTATTCCTCGCACTGATACCAATAATGGGTTATTATTCCCTCCACTGATACTGTGGTGAGCCCAGTGGGGTGAAGATGTCTGGGTTTGAAAAGGACGGACATTGCAACAAAGTGGAGAATTTTTGTATATATGTAAGGTCACATAGAGAACACTAATACCGGTCTCTAGACAGCCATCCACACAGTATAGGAAGTTTAATACAGGATGCATTGCTCTTCAAAAGCTAGCCGATGCATAAAGCAGATAAATATGTGAATTAAGGAAACCACAAAAGTTACAGGAAATGTGTGACGTTATTGCAAGTTATATGTATACTGTCAAAGCCTACAGTATAGACGGGGAAATGTTGGCTCTGGCATGAGTTGGGCTGATTGCCAAGTTGGCCAATGTGAAATAAAGATGGCTTTCCTAAAAGTTCGGTGTCCCGGAGTCGTTCCTGGCACTATTCCTCCAACTGACACCAATAATGGGGCACCATTCCTTCCGCTGACACCAATGATGGGGCACCATTCCTCCCACTGACACCAATGATGGGGCACTATTCCTCCCACTGACACCAATGATGGGGCACTATTCCTCCTAGTAATACCAATGATGGGGCGTTATCCCTCCTCCTACTGACCACAGGCAACTGAAAACCACACCTAAGGCATTGTTTACACTCACTGATGCTGAGCATGGAACATTTTCTACCCCCACTGGCCACAATCTGCCCCCCCCCCCCAAAAAAAGTCTGAAGTAAACTAGCCATTTGCTTGGAAAGTTTGAAAACTGTGACCCAGTCTGAAGCTTCGTGACCGCGCCTGCCATAAAACCCTATTTTGTAAACGCTATAACTTTTGCGCAAACCAATCCATAAATGCTTATTGCGATTTTTTTTACCAAAAATATGTAGAAGAATACGTATCGGCCTAAACTGAGGAAAAAAAAGTTTTTGATATATTTTTTGGGGATATTTATTATAGCAAAAAGTAAAAAATATTGTTTTTTTTTTTTAAATTGTCGCTCTTTTTTTGTTTATAGCGCAAAAAATGAAAACCGCAGAGATGATAAAATACCACCAAAAGAAATCTCTATTTGTGGGGAAAAAAGGATGCCAATTTTGTTTGGGAGCCACGTCGCACGACCGCGCAATTGTCAGTTAAAGCGACGCAGTGCCGAATCGCAAAAAGCGGCCTGGTCTTTGACCAGCAAAATGGTCCGGGACTGAAGTGGTTAATATCAATAAAATAATCACACACGATCCACTCGCACACAGATAAAGTTCTCTTACTTGGATGAGCGAACATGCACATCGGACCGTCCCTCTGGTAGTGACAGGCATTGGCTGACCGAGGACTGTTCACTGGAATATGCAAATAATTTGGCCCCAAGCGGTACCTGTGTGTGTCCGGGTAAGAGAACAGACGGCCCTGTGAACCATAAAATAATATTTAGGCTTTGACAAAGGGCCACATTTACCAAACCTACTGAAATTAGAACTGTTCTAGAGTTAGAGTCTGCTCAGATCACTTCGGAGATTCAGTGGGAAGTGGGAGCGGGGTACCTGTCAAAACCAGGTACTCATTCCCCCCCGAAAAAAAATTACAGAGGAGGGGGGGGGAGAACTTCCCCTTTTGGGTGAAGTTCCGCTTTAATGTTTTTTAGATCTTTTTTGTTCTTATGCAGTAGTCATATCATATGTACAGGCAGGGCCGTCTTAATAGCACCATGGGCCCCTGGGCAAAGTAATGCTCTGGGCCCCTACAACGATGACAGTGCAGTTAAACAGACATTAAGTAGTAGGAGGCAGACTGCCTCCCCTGTGTATCTATCACTCTCAGTGCCATCATAGGGCTCGCAATTTCGAGGCAACGTGGGCTCAAGGACCAGCTGCAGCTGGGGCCCCTGGGCAGTGCCCAGGTGTGCCCTCTCATTAAGACAGCCCTGTGTACAGGGGCAGCCATATGTGCTCATTGCGTACTTAAAGCCTAAGTACAGTCATAATAAGAAAAGCACAAAAAATCAGGACAAGGGACATAACTTACAGTCAGTAGGATGTGCCCCCTGTGCTAATGCCTATTTTTTTAGGTGAGTCTTCTCTGCCAGGGTCGGACAGATAGGACAGCCACCGGGTGCTTCGATAGGAGGATGGGGGGGTTGGAAAAAGGGCAGGACTTGCAGCCTAAGCTGCTGAAGCAGTTTATTGATCATGGAGGAGGTACAATTAGATCTTTTTCACTTTGAGTGCTAAAGAACTGGTAGGCACTGGAGCACAGGAGTTAACCTCCCTGGCGGTATGATTCTTTTTGGTTTTAGGTGCTGAAAGCGGTACCATTATTTTGCATGGAAATTTGGCGTTTTATATTGTAGGCCTGCAATTCTTAGGACTAACTCACTTAAATCTGTCCAAACAAGAATCTAGTAGACATCATGAGTATGATAAAGTTTGAAACACAAAATCATAAATTATAATATAATAAATAACTATAAATTATAACAAATAATAATATAATTATAATACAAATTATTCAATAATGTAATCAAATCAAAATCACTGAAATTTGCTCAGTTGCAGAATTGCCGCTGTCATTACTTTAAATTTTTTATGACGAATTTCCCCACAAATCGCTATCGCTCAATTCTGCAAGTGATTATAATTTATTATCGCTGTTTTCTAGCTGCTCTAAAATCACTTTTGACATAAAGGGACACTTTTGGTTGCTATGGACAATCTACAGTTTGCAGGCACATATAATATAAAAGTGCATGTAGGACACTGGGCAGACCACTAGGGACAAGGGGGGGTGTATTTTTTACATACAGTACTGTAATCTATGAGATTACAGTATACTGTATGTAATGTGTTTATTTTTTAATTTTTTTATTTTTGCGCCGTTCTCCGCCCGTGCGTCGTAATGTCACAGGGAACGAAGATCGGCGGCACACAGGCACTGTGTGAATCGAGCGAGGAGACACCGCTCGCTCACACAGCGGGGAGGCATCACAGGATCCAGGGACAAGGTAAGAAGTAAACCATGCCTGTGGTTACCGCTAATGGTATTGAAATCTTACCCCGAGCCAGACTCTGGAATACCACCAGGGGGGTTAAAAGGCACTGGGCACTGGAGTTAAAACATGTTGAAATTTGTATGTATTGCAGAAATGTATTATTTTTCTTTTTACACAAACACAAACTGTTGGCTCTGTATAAATCCTGTATAATTATAATAAATATAACTCACCTTGAAATATGCTTTGATAACATAGTAATGCTGGCCATAGACTATACTAAATATCGTCCGAACCCATTTTCGAAAAACGAACATTCGACCGTCAGAGCAATCGATGGAATCATCATTCAAAGTGGTTGTAAACGCTTACAGACCACTTTGACCTACAGGTAAGCCTAGATTAAGACTTACCCGTAGGTGCAAGAAATATCTCCTTAACCTACACGGTTAAAGTGGTTGTAAACCCACTCTGACAAGTTTTACCTACGTGTAAACCTAGATTAAGGCTTACCTGTAGGTGTTTGCAATATCTCCTAAACCTCCGCGGTTTAGGAGACATTTGGCACAAAGAATGCACCGTTGTCTACGGCGCATTAAATGCCGGAGACAATGGCGCTGGCGCACTGAGGATGCCGGTCTTATCAATGGATAATGCCAGCTTATGACGGCTCCCGCGTGCATGAGCGGACTGACGTCATCGCTGCTCCGGCCAATCAGAGCACCAGAACGGCGATACCCGGAAGTGGCCTTCCGGAGAGATGTCTGCGGCCGGAGGGGGAGACGAAGACGGCTTTGGGGCTTCGATCTAAGGTAAGTGATGCATAATGAGCAAGTATGCTAGTATGACCTTGTTCTAGGAAGGTCCACCTTATCTGGTAAGGTTCCATTTTTTACCTGTGGGTACCGTAGGAGAAAAAATACATCTTGGTGGTGGTGAACAGCCATTTTATCCCCTTCTTTCTTCAACTTTAACGTATATAGATTTTCCATTGGGGGACTGGAATTTTCCTTTTTCTTTTTAGATATATTGGACTATTTTTTATTGGCATATTTTTTATTCAATGTATGTTACATTTTATTACTCCATTTTTTTACACGCACAAACATTTTCCATCTTTATTCACGGATTTTTGTTTCACGCAGAAGGGATCTGTGTGATGGTTTGCATTTCAATATATTTTGCGTTTATATACATTTGGTGCTCTTCACTGTGTGTCACTTATCTGTGTAGTAGTTATATGCACTTGTTTAACATATTTTTTATTAGAACATTTCCTTTTCATATTTCAATAAGCACTTGGACTTTTCTATATACACTCTATGGGCCAGATTCAGGTAGATGAGAGTATCTTTCCTCTGGAGTAACGCTTCTCATTTATGTTACTCTGACGACCCTTTCAGCGCAAGTACTGTTATTCACATAGCAGTTGCGCGTAAACTTGCGCCAGAGTAACGATAATGCACTGGCGTAACCCGACGCAAGTGGAAGTGGGTGTGATCATATGTAATGATGGGCGGAGCCCAGCGCAGAGGCTTACGTTTAGCGCATCAACCACGGAGCATGCGCAGTGAGTGAGGCTCCACTCGCCCCCTTTGTGCGCATGCTCACAACTTCCGTCGGCACCACTTCACGGGAAACGTCAGCGCAATGCCTTCCGTTGGGCGTTTAAATGCGCCCGTAGAAGCGCCATTCCGGCACTAAAGTATATCCTGCTCCCCCTCCCCGCAGTGATGTTACTTTTGTTCTGAGATGGCTGCTCCCGTTCCCCGCAAACACACAGGAGAAAGCTGAACTTTAATGGCCAGGAGCTGTCAGCCGTCATCTCGGCTATGGAGACCTATGATGTCTTCCTCCATGGCTGTAAAATTTGACAGACAAGCATGGACAGAGGTGTTGTCCTGCAAGTGGGGGTGCTCAGCTAGCTCTTATCGTCGGTAACGCTGCTGTAGCTGCTCTCCTGCTGACCTGTGGCCGTCTGGAGTAAAGATAAAGCAGCCTTTTGTAGAAATAACTTTGCGCCGGACGGACGAGATACGCGCGGCGCATGTAGCCAGCGTATGGTGCTAATCCGTTCGTGAATTGGGAAAAATCCCTCATTTGCATATTTGCAGGGGAAATCAATGGGCGCGACTGATGCGCCCAGCGAAAATAAACGCTGACGATACTCTGGCGTCGGAACGTTCCGCCGGTCGCAAATGGCCCGTTATTGGGCGCATCTAGTTTGGTGGGTACGGGCACACAGAAACGACGGCGCATCATCACAGTTACGCGGCGCATATCGAAATACTCCAGCGCAAGTGTTGCTGAATCTGGCCCATAATGTTATTTTAGCGCGACTATTTCCTTTGCACAGTTGTTTCCACATGATTATCACATGTTTTATGTCGCAGATTATTAGTCACTTCGTTTAATTTTGTCATATAAGCACCACTAGCGCAGTATTTACCCTTTTCCTTACCATACTAGCTCATTATGCCTTTGTCTTGCAGGTTGTTTTTTTAATTTATTTTTGGGTTTACAACCGCTTTAGGAGATATTTCCAAGAAAGATGGCACCGATGTCTACTGCCGATGCGGCGTAGACAACGGCACGCAGGTGCACTGAGCGTGCTGCTACTAACGGCACCATGCCTTTGGTGACGGCTCCCGCGTGCATGCACGGGAGTGACATCATCGCTGCTCTGGCCAGTCACAGCACTGGAGCAGCGATACCCGGATTCACTCCAGGTATCATGGAGGAGGTGTCCGAGGACCGCTGCGGGGTCTTGTTCTCAGGCAAGTAATTCAAAATGAGCCAGTATGCTGTGCATACTGGCTCATTATGCCTTTGTCTTGCAGGTTTTTTTTTCTTTTAAGAGAGGGTTTAATTCCTCTTTAATGACCAATAAGTCATTCAGTGGACATAAATTAATCAATTTTTTGTTTGTTTTTTCTACATATACCTAGTGCAAACAGTTCAGACGGACAGCACATTAACCTTTCAATTTATCGTTCGTTATAAAATTTCTAAACTTGTACTTTGGCTCAAAAACGTCCCAACCATTTGCAATTTTGTGCCCATTAACTGGCTTAAAAAACGAATGAACTGGCCAAATGACAGAATTTCAGCCTATTTTTTTGTAAAGTGTATGGCCAGCATCAGCAGTTTTCCTGAAAAGTCATACACTATTTTGCCACAAGATGGCGATAAGACATAACTACATATCGTACCAGTTTAGCATTGGTACATGATAGATCAGCTCAATGAACAATTCCATAGTTTTACATTTCCACTGACCTGCAGCATTTTATCTGGGCTCGGCTCGATGCCAGGGGGCATGTTGCTTGGATCAAAGGCAATCTGCTCCACTTCAGCAAAGTAGTTTTCTGGGTTTCGGTTCAGCACAAACTTTCCAACGCGGATCAGCGGGTACTGCGAGTGGGACCAGACCTGGTGAAATAGAATAATGGTCAATCTGGGTGTCACTTCTGATAAAATTGCATCCAGCCCAAGTGTTGCCAACTGTCCGTATTTTTACGCAGTTCGTAAAAACTATCATTTTTTTCCCTGTTCGTAAATGTCCATGGTTGCGGAAATGTGCCAGTAAAAATAGCAGAGATCGGTTTGGCTTGGAACTGCGCATGGAGATTGGAGGCAGGGGGTGATGGCGGCTGCGGTGGCACCGCAGAGGGGGATGGAGGCAGGGGAAGGTTTGAGGCAGGGGAGATTGGAGGCAGAGGATGTTAGTGGCAGGGGGTGATTTGAGGCAGGTGGTGTTGGTGGCACCACAGAGGTGGGATGGTGGCAGTGCAGAGGGTGGGGGATGGAGACAGGGGTTGTTGGTGGCACCAGAGAGGGAGATGGAGGCAGGGGACAATGGAGGCAGGGGGCATGGGGGAGATTGGAGGAAGGTGGAGATTGGAGGCAGGGGGTGTAAGTGGCAGGGGGTGATTGGAGGCAGGGGGTCATGGTGGCACCGCAGAGGGGGATGGTGGCATGGTAGGTAAGGCTTTGATCTTGTATTCCTGCAAATCACACACACAGTGATAAAGCACGTTAGGAGCACATTTAACCCTTCGATTGCCCTTCATGTTAACCCCTTCCCAGCCAGTGCAATTAGTACAGTGAGATATTTTTTTAGCACTGATCACTGTATTGGTGTCACTGTTCCCCAAAAACTGTCAGTTAGTGTCCCCGTTTGTCCGCGGCAATATCGCAGTTCCGCTTTAATTTGCTGATCGCCACCATTACTAGTAAAAATAAATAAAAATTCCATAAAAATATCCCAAAGATTGTAGACGCTAGAACTTTTTCGCAAACCGATCAATATACGCTTATTGGGATTTTTTTTTACCAAAAATATGTAACAGAATACATATTGGCCTAAATTTATGAAGACGTTTGATTATTTTACATTTTTTTATTGGATATGTTTTATAGCAGAAAGTAAAAAATGTTGGGTAATTTATTTGTAATTGTCGGTCATTTTTTGTTTATAGCGCAAAAAATAAAAACCGCAGAGGTGATCAAATACCACCAAAAGAAAGCTCTATTTGTGGGGAAAAAAGGACGTCAATGTTGTTTGGGAGCCACGTCACACGACCGCGCAATTGTCATTTAAATTGACGCAGTGCCGTATCGCAAAATGTGGCCTGGACATAAGGAGGGTAAATCTTCCGGAGGTCAAGTGATTAAAATAAGGTGACCAGATTTTTTATATGAAATCCGGGGACATATAATTTTTTTACTAGTAATGGCGGGAATCAACAACTCTCTGCCCGTCGCCACCACTGCCCGCCTCATATCCTGCCAAGTCTTACTCTCTGTACCCCGGCTACTACTGGGTGGGGAGCGCAGGAAGATCACTCCACCAGGGAAGGCAAGGAGATAAGCAGGCAGGCGGCTGGCCAGGACTTGAGCCAAGGTAGAAGGACATGCGAGCAGAGCTGAATGGGCATTTGCCCGAAACTTAAGGAATATTCCCTCTGCTCCGACCAGCACATGATCATCAGAAAGGGGCACAGATAATGGAATAAAATAGCTAGTAGGAGCGGCGTAACGGGGGTGTGTAATTCCGATTTTTTTTTTTTTTTTTTTTTTATTGTGCACCAACTGTCTGAAATTTTCCCAGCACCTGTTCAAATCCAATCTGGGGACAAAAGCAGGGACAGACTTGGTCTGGGGACAGTGTCCTTAATCCGGGGACTGTCCCCTGAAACCAGGGATGTCTGGTCACCCTAGATTAAAAGGGCCCCATATATGTATATGTACTATCCAATTATCCTTTAAATGACCCCCCCCCCAACAACTGAGGGTCAGGATTTCAGGACTCTACATTCTCACTATATAAAATAATAAGAAGGTACAAACTTTATTAGAGTAAGGGTCAAAAGAATTAGGTTCACTTACCTTGGTCAAGTCAAAGGGATTGAAAGGACATTTCTCTGCTTCCTCAAAGGTCATGACCTGGATGTACATTGTCCAGGATGGGAAGGTCTTCTTGGCAATAGCTTGGAAGAGGTCCCGGGTTGCATAATCAGGGTCCTTCACCACCAGTCTGTCTGCTTCTTCCACTGTCAGGTTCTTGATACCTTGGTTAGTCTGCAAAACAATTCAAAACATTCTCATTAAATACATTAGCGAGTGGCAGCACAGACTAACTGAACAAACCCATACCGTGACCATTTGTTCGTCTCACCCCTTTGTAACCTTCAATAAAGACACAGACAACAACTTATCCTTGAATGGACGTAGGGGTCGGCCACAGCTTTATTTTGGTAAATTAAAACATAAACTTGTTAACCTTTATCAACCTCTCAAAGGTTGCTCACAGGGGGGAAGCAACCAGCCAGCCGCCGGCCTAAGCCGACGGGCATAATAGCCTTCCACCTCTCCTTTCCATGGCTTTAATCTCCTGTACCGCCAGCTGTGACTTGAATAAACAATAGAAACACTCATCCATAGCAAAGCAATTAAAAAAAAAACAGGGGCCTGTAAGGCCAACGACATATCACCTGTAAATAACTATATCAAATAAGCCCGTCCCTTGTTTAGTTTGGTTTTTTTTTTTTTAACGTGAAAGAAATTAACATGGTACTCCAAAAAAGACCGGGGCGGGAGGGCGGGGAGCTTTCTCCGCTGGCGCTGATCAGGTAAGAGGAAGTGGGGAGGGGTGTCACCCCTCCTTTTAGAACCTCTGTCCCCGCTCCTAAGCCTTCCCCCCAACCTGTAAACTATTGGTCCCACGCCAACCTATGGGAAGCCCCATCTACACTAGGGAGGGGAGGGGAAGTGAGGCTCACTTAACCCTGTACTGTCTACCCCCAGCCACTTCACTTAGTCAGTGGCACCTAGTCCTAATTGGCCCGGTGCCAACCAGTCGTATAATTACCATTGTGGTGTTGACAGTGCTGAGATAAAACTAACTGTGGTACTCCTATTCTCCTGAGACAGCGCTGGTGATTGGCTGAGCCCAGGTACCAGGTTTGTGTGGCTGTCTGTAGTCGTGCCTAAAGCTGGTATTAAAGTGCTTGCATGGCTGAGCAACCTGGGTAGCCATCTGTGGGAGGGTATTTAGTAGCTGTCATTGGTAGGCATCATTGGGAGGCCTTGGGGTAGCCATCTGTGGGAGGCCATTGAGTAGCTATCATTAGGAGGCCATTGGATAGCCATCATTGGGAGGTCACTGGATAGCCATCATTGGGAGGTCACTGGATAGCCATCATTCGGAGGCCACTGGATAGCCATCATTTGGAGGCCACTGGATAGCCATCACTGGGAGGCCACTGGATAGCCACCACTGGGAGGCCACTGAATAGCCGTCATTGGGAGGCCACTGGGTAGCTATTATTGGTAGCCCATTGTGTAGCCATCATTAAGAAGCTTTTGGGTAGCCATCTGTGGGAGGCCATTCAGTAGCCATCATTGGGAGACCATTAAGTAGCCATCACTGGGAGGCCATTGGGTATCACCATTCCTAGAAGTGTGATATGCCAATGTACATACTAACTCATAGAAAGTCAGTATTTGCTTAGCCTATCCTGGGAACTGTAGAAGGCTCAGGACAGTGGAGTGTTGACAAGGTAGGAACAGGGGACCTTATAGTGCCAGCTACAAAGGTTATGTTGATTACTACAGAGTCCTAAACACAGGGCACCCTCTAAGCATTAGCTGTGGATGAAACAGATGTGGGATGCTGGTGATACCCAAAGCTCACACATTACCAGGGGCCACTATACATTCATTTTCATAAAGTCACCCTTACCTTGTAGTGGAACTTGCAGTACACAGCATTCCCTTGTGCATTCACGAGCTTGAAGGTGTGAGATCCATATCCATTCATGAACCTAAATCCATCTGGAATACCCCGGTCACTGAACAGGAAGGACACCTGGCAACAACAATGACACTTACTACATTTAGCAGCGTTTAGGAGTGTTTCTGCTAGAAATAGCCTAGAGTAGTGTGCATGGACACATCTAGGAGCAGAAAAACAAATGCTAATAAGCTTAAAAAAATGCTAGTGTGCACAGAGCCTTAATCAGCCGCTGCAGCCAATCAGCTGATCAGTGTATTCTAACAGTAGAGGATGGGGGGACCTGTTCTTTTGTTTTTGTTCAGCCTGCTGGCTGAACAAAAAAACAAAACTCCATAATGACAGCATGAAAGAAGTTTGTTTGAAATCTTTGCAAATCTATTAACCACTTAAGGACCCGCTCACGTATATATACGTCGGCATTTTAAAGATGGATATCTCGGTAACGGCAGCAGCCGCTGCCACAACCAAAATATCCATCTTTCCTGTGAGCGGTCCTGTTAACGATAATGGTGGTCTCCGTAGTGGATTCGCAGCGAGATCACTGTTATCGGCGGCGGGAAAGTGGCTCTCCGCCACTTACCGTAGCCTTCGGCAGCGCCGGAAGCGATCGCGTCCTGTGTCCTGCTCGGCTGGGATACGAGTGAGGGCGAGATGGCCCCCACCCGTCTCCATAGAATAGCAGGACGGAAGCAACGTCAAAATGTCACTTATGTCCATGCTTCTTAAAGGCATATTTTCTTGTTGTAATTTTTTCAACCGACATTTTTAATTTTTTTTGCAATTTAGTCTAAATATGGGACCTGAGGTCTTTTTGAGCCCAGATCTCATATTTAAGAGGACCTGTCATGCTTTTTTCTATTACAGGGGATTCCTTGTAATAGAAATAAAAGTGACACATTTGTGTAAAAATGAATAAAATAAATAAGAAAACAAAAACATTTTGCTTTAAAGCGCCCCGTCTCGACAAGCTCGCGCACAGAAACAAACGCATATAAAAAAGGTGTTCAAACCACAAAAGTGAGGTATCACCGATATCGTTAGGGAGCAATAATTCTAGCCCTAGACCTCCTCTGTAACTCAAAAAATGCAACATATAGAATTTTTTTTTAAACATTGCCTATTAAAAGTTTGACGCTATTCCACGAGCGGGCGCAATTTTAAAGCATGACATGTTGGGTATCATTTTACTCGGCGTAACATTATCTTTCACAATATAAAAAACAAATGGGCTAACTTTACTGTTGTCTTATTTTTTAATTCAAAAAGTGATTTTTTTCCAAAAAAAAGTGCGCTTGTAAAACCGCTGCGCAAATACGATGTGAAAAAAAGTATTGCAATGACCGCCATTTTATTCTCTAGGGTGTTAGAAAAAAATATATATAATGTTTGGGGGTTCTAAGTATATTTCTAGCAAAAAAAAAAATTTTTTTTTAATCTTTTAAAAACCAAATCTGAAAAACAGGCAAGAATAGGAGACCTTATACACAGCCGATAGAAGTCTGCCCTTTTTATAGGTCACCCATGCGAGTCCTGTTATTTATTACTTGCCGTTAAAATCTTATGGCCATCTTAATATTAAAAACAAATATCATTATGAACCAGATACAACTACAGCTTAACGCATGTGAACAGATATCAAAGTAGATGATATCTTATGGGCAGGGTGTGCATTTTGGTTTCTTGCCACCTGCTAAAGTGCTGACTCATTGGTACAATGGTGATACGGTTTGGTGTATCTATTTATTTCAGGCTACGGTCACACTGCCATTGAAATGGGGCCATTGGCAGGCAGTTCAGAGCCCTGTTGATTGTCCTCCAAATGACCAACAACTTACAATGAGCCCATTGCTGAGCACATAAAGGCAGTTGGTGGGCACATTACAATTTAGCTTTATCCAAGCCATAGGGTCATAGTTATGCGCAGGGGGTGTGCCTGGGCACACCCTGATCACCCAGTAAGGCGGGTATTCTAAAAACGGGGCTCCTAGGAAAAAAAATAAAAAAATAATGAAAATAAAAAGCTACTGACACTGTCGACGGCCCTACTGACACCATAGGTTGGACTTGATGTACTTTTTTCACCTCAACTGCTATGTAACCTCTGCTCTACTGACACCATAGGCATGCGTAGGGGGTGTGCCAGGTGTGCCTGGGCACACCCTAATCACTCTGTGCATTGCCAATTTCCCCTACTGTTTTTTGCCCCCAACAGTGCTACTGGTTGCTTTCCTTTCCTCTCCTCTACCCCTGGCTGTTAGGGGGGATGTTTCATGGGTGCCCAACCTGTGAGGAGGAAAATACTTCACTGGCTACAACTAACAAAGACAACAAACAAGTCACCAGTGAGGTTGTAAAGACTTCACTGACCATATCGAACGAGGACAACAAACCAGTCACCAGTGCGAAAGCGGAGGCTTCACTGGTCAAATCCAACGAGGACAAAAAATCAGCCAATAGTGAGGAGGAAAAGACTTCACTGGCTACAACAAGGACAACAAACACGTCAACAGTGGGGGTGTAAAGACTTCACTGACTATATCCGAGGACAACAGAACAGTCACCAATGACAAATCAGAAAAACTTACCATGAAAAGTTTCACTTTCCATAGAATGTTTGGGAAAGGGGCCTTTGGAAAAGTGGTCTTGGCCTCTAATCCCATCATTAACAAAAAGCTGGCGTTGAAATTTGTTCAAAAAAGACAAGTACTTGATGATGATGATCCCTTGTGTGCCTTTGACGAGCGGGATCTAATGAAAACATGCAGCAGCTCCATATTTTTTGTACAATTCTACTGCTCCTTTCAAACAGAGACTCATCTGGTCTTTGCTATGGAGTTCATGGGTGGAGGGGAACTCAGAGCAGTCATAAATTCTTCAGCTCCATTCGAAACAAAACACTTAAGATATCTTACTGCCGATATTCTGTGTGGATTGCGACACCTTCATTCTCTACAGATCCTTCACAGGGATCTAAAACCAGAGAACATTCTTCTGGATGACCAAGACCACGCCAAAATTACAGATTTCGGTTTGGCAGCATCTTGTATCACAGAGTCCAACAGAGTCAGAGAGCGTGTGGGGACAATGACTTACATGGCCCCTGAAGTCTATGCTCGTAGGCCATACTATTACCCGGCAGACTATTTCTCATTTGGGATAATAGTATATGAGACGGCCATCTCAGTCCATCCCTGGTGCACACCCTAATACAATGGGCTCCGCACACCTATGACTGACACCGTCAATGTTTTAATACATTTGGGGTGCACACTCTTAGGCCGCGTACACACGATCGAATTTGTCCACTGAAACTGGTCCGATGGACCAGTTCAGCGGACAAATCCGATCGTGTGTATGGGCTAGCGGACATGTCTGACCGGCGGACAAATTTTAAAGCATGCTTTAAAATTTGACCGCCGGCGTCATGTCCGTCGAATATGTCCGCTGGTTAGTACACTAACCAGCGGACATATCTGCCCGCACAAGTGTCGTATGGATGCGGCGCATGCCTGGAAGTTTTTTACTTCCTGGTGCGGTGACGTGGCAGCGTCAACGTCACCGCCACATCACCGCTCTTGATGCCGGCGGGGATTTTGATCCGATGGTGTGTACACACCGCCAGACGAAAATCCAGAGGAGACATGTCCGATGAAAACGATCCGCGGACTGTTTCTATCGGACATGTCCCTCCGTGTGTACGCGGCCTAATGCTATACGCTATGCACACCTATGCATAGGGTGGTCAGTGCAGCATGACATGAATTAGCTAGTTTTTGTTGTGTATTGCATCATTAGTTATATTTAATCACATCTCTACTCTCTATTTCCTAATTCTTTTTTATTGCTGTATTCTTCTGCCCCAATCTATTTCTTTAGATTTGGTTGCCAGTCATGATCTGTCAAAATATAGACCCTCTATACAGTAGCAGTGATGGCGAATCTCGGCACCCCAGGTGTTTTGGAATTACGTTTCCCATAATGCTCATGCACTCTGCAGTCTAGGTGAGCATCATGGGAAATGTAGTTCCAAAACATCTGGGGTGCCAAGATTCGCCATCACTGCTTTATAGACACAGACACAGTGGCTGCTGGGATGACCCTTATCTGATTACTTACTGCCAGTCATTTTTACTACAGTAAAGATCACACAGAGAGGTAAAAAGAAATCAATAGAAAGTTCAGGGGTATGGAGTAGTTTAGAGGTCAGTAGTATGTAACGCAAGGTGCAGTCATTTGTAGGTAACAGAGAGCACACAGGTCAAGAGTAAGTAACAAAGAGTTTAGGAGTAACTAATGCAGAGTTCAGAGTTCAGTAGTAAGTAATGCAGATCATAAGGGTGTAGTAATAATGCAGGGTTACTAGTAGTGATGAGCGGAATACGCCATATTCGATTTCGCGATATTTCGCGAATATTTCGAAGAATATTCGCGAATATTCGTTAATATCGAATATTCGTGATATTTTATAAAAAAAAAAATTGCTATTTTTTTTTTATATATATATATTTTTTTATATATTTTTTTTTTTAATGCGAAATTTCGCTAGTGCGAATGCGAAATTGATTGCGAAATTAGAAAAAATATGAATATTCGAAATAGCGAATATTCGCCGCGATATTCGAGTTATTCGCGAATACTCGAATATGCAATTTTCGTAGCGTATAATCGCAATGCGAATATTCGTGAGCAACACTAGTTACTAGAAAGCACAGGGTGTGAATACAAGGAACCAGGGCCGGTGCTACCACTAGTCAAACTAGGGCTCCCTGCTGTCTAGGGCGCCCGACTACTGGTATTCCTACTCCCTTCTCTCTGCAGCAAACTACTAAGTCTCAGCATCAGCAGGCAGTCACCGCTCCATTGCATGGATCTGAGTGAATGTTAGCAAGCAAATTATGGCTGTCTGCTGGAGTATCTATCTGGAGGGAATTGAGCTAAAAAGGATGTCCTCATGGAAGGTGCACCTGAAAAGTATCATGCTAAGGTGTGTTACAGAGGAGCTGGGTAGAAGCTACTGCTGGACATTGTGAGAAGGATTTGTTGCCCACAGATCAAGGTATCTTCAACTGCTATCAGAGGGTCAAAAGCCAAAGGAGTAGAGAGATCCACTGCAATTTAAAGCGGAGGTTTACCCTAAAACTACTCTGTCCCATAGCATCCAGCATACTGGCGTCAGCGCCAGAATGCTGTTTTTTTTTTTTTTTTTAATCTCTCTAGTTACTGTTAAATGAAGAATTTTCTTTTCTCTCCGCCGCGGGTGAATGGCGCGGCTATGTCACGTCACGCCTTTCAAAAATAGCCGATTTAGGACTCGGCTCTTTCCGGCGTTATACGGCGCCTGCGCACAGACCTAGGAGCTGACTGCGCAGGCGCCGTATATAGCCGAGTTCTATTTCAGCTTTTTTCGGAGGGCGTGACGTGCCATAGCCATAGGACTCGGCTGTATACGGCGCCTGCGCAGTCAGCTCCTAGGTCTGTGTGCAGGCGCCGTATAGTGCTGGAAAGACCAGAGTCCTAAATCGGCTATTTTCGGAAGGCGTGACGTGACATAGCCGCGCCATTAACCGGCGGTGGAGAGAAAAGAAAATTCTTCATTTAACAGTAACTAAAAAAAAAACAGCATACTGGCGCTGACGGAACCTGGTTCCTCTATGACTTTGTGCCGTCAACAAGGGAATTAGCTGTCCAACTGCACACTGATGCCCCTGTGACCTCAGTGGCCATCTTGGGTCAGGACAGTATCTATTTAAGACACTGGCCCCTGGGTTTGACATGCATTTTACGAGTAGTTAGTGTAGGGACAGGTTCTCCATCTGACTGGGAGAGTGCTGAGAAATAGGGAAAGATTCCTGAGAAGGAGGAACAATGCAGGCACTATGTCTACCTTGCATCAGGAAGCCTCCCCTTTGGGCGTGGACCAGCCAGACAGCATTCCACTTCTCGTTGAAGACACTGTTGGCATCTTCCAAGTCTACAGAAGTATCTCTGGATGATTGTGCCTACGCGCCGGGCCTAGTTCCATTTGGAACATTCTACATATATTGCTCTTGCCTACTTTGGACTGTGTGTGTTTACTGCCTGCTACACCATGCTTCACCTTGTTCACATGCAGCCATGATGAGAGATAGCTAGTGTGACAGACTCAACCAGGACAGAGGCTTTTGGAGGGGACTGAATGCTAGCCTCTTTGCGATCATGGGCCCTGGCATTTGGGGGAACAGTGCTCTTTGTAAACTGTATGCCTGGGACACTGTATATGCCATTAGAGTGACTAATTTATACTGTTGGGACATGCAGTGTAAGGAGATGCTAATGCCATCCCCTCCAGCCATCTGTCTGTTCTCTGTGCTAATTGAACCTGCTATTGTTTGAATATGTCCTGTGTTTACACTTATGATAATGTGTATTGTATAGCAGGTGAGCGAGGAGACGTGACATCTACCCTGAAAGGTCATATCTATTAGTCATCTAGTCTGAGTAAATGATTAGTTAATTAGCTCATGTTAATTTATGTTCTGGTTACCTCCTCTTTAACTGTATATAAGATTTTTTTTTTTTTGGTTCATATTTTGTATATTGCATTTTATTTATTCCATTGTGTGTTTGGTACATTTCACATGTTTATTTATTTGTTGCTTATCCACCTCTCTGTTCACCATACAGTCACTTAGCTTATCTCCCTTGGTATTTACCCTTCGGTTATATACCCTTATTAGGATTCACAGCGCTTCACCATCACCTACCTATATATGTATATAAGATTGTATTTTTGGTTCTATTAAACACTCCATGTTCAGAAAAAAAAAACAAGTCTCGTCTCGTTGTGTGCTTGTGAGCAGCTGGAATATCTGATATCTATATCCAGACTGATAGGAAGCGGTATATGACGGAAGCACTCAAGCGGAGTGTTGGACGTTCTGTTACAGCTAGCGCCTCTGAAAATTCAAAGGATGCTTTTTATCATTACCTCCCCCCCCCCCCCAGATAGCCCAAGGATTACAAGCAATGCTCTTGTAATAATTAGATTGTCTATAAGCCTCTATTACACTATAATAAAAGTAAAGATATTACTTTGGCTTGTGCAATGGACAGAGTTTACAAAGCTCCACTGACCTGGTGCAGAGACTCAGGACGAAGGCTCCAGAAGTCCCAGGCCATGTCGGGGTCTTTCAGATTGGTCTGTGGGTTCCTCTTCTGACTGTGAATGAAGGACGGAAACTGCAAAGGAGAGGATCCATTATTCCACCGAAACATTTCAACACAAACAGAAACAGCCCTCGCCATTTACAAATTGCTACATCTCAGCATCTAATTTACAGTCGGCTTTTCCCATCTGGCTCTCCACCACCGGCCACAAGAGGACTGAACAGAGAATGCTCAGTGTGGACCTCCACTCCACGTTATCATAATTGCTATCTATGTGGGATTTCTTTCTCGTGTATAATGCCACGTACACACGATCGTTTTTCGGTATGAAAAAAACAATGTTTTTCAGCATGTCGAAAAAACAAAGTTTTTTCCAACTTCATCATTAAAACGACGTTGCCCACACACGGTCGTTTTAAAAAAATGCTCTAGCAAAGTGCGGTCACGTACAAGATGTATGATGACACTATAAAGGGGAAGTTTCATGTGGATGACGCCACCCTTTGGGCTGCTTTAACTGATTTTGTGTTAGTAAAAGACGATTTGCGCTTTTCAGCCTGGTACAGCGTGATGAATGTGCTTACTCCATTATGAATGGTAGTTTTACCAGAACGAGCGCTCCCGTCTCATAACTTGCTTCTGAGCATGCGTGGGTTTTTCATGTCGTTTTAGCCCACATACTGTCATTTTTTACAACCCAAAAAACGACATTGTTTAAAACGTCGTTAAAAAATGCAGCATGTTAAAAAAAAAAAAAAAAAAATAGTTTATCAGAACCCGAAAAATTATGTGAAGCCCACAAACGATCGTGTGTACACGGCATTTAGGAGTTTCATGCACAATACCAGTGTTTTTTCTCAATGAAAACTTACATGTACTCAGTGAAAAATGGGGGCGTACCATTGCTGACATTTCCTTTAGAAAATGCTAGCTTTTTGGCCATCAAACTGAGTCACTCAACGACAGTATGTGTACAGAAGCTTTTTTTCAGGTCAGAGGCTGGGAAAGTCCTGAACTAGTAGTGATGGAAAGTTTCCCCACATATAATACAATACATTTTAGAAAAGTAGTGATGGCTTTATACAACTGTGGGGTTTTATATTGCTTCCTGTGACTTTGTTTTTGTAAACGTTTTTGTACAGCAATTATATTCGCTGTATCAATGATTAACAAAGCAGGAGTTTTCTTCTAGAGTTTTTATCACTATTAGGCAGGGCAGGGCTGTATTTAGAAATGATACTTCTCTAGGCGTAGTACACCTCTTTGGCAACCATCTATGTCACGTGGTCATTATCACAAAAAATAAAACTAGTCTTTTATAATGAAGGCAGAAGTCCATTTGATATACAGAGCAGCCGTTTGACTCTACAACCCTCCAGTCCAGGGACGGTGAAATGACACTTAAAGGATAATTTAACCCAAGACCACAAATGCAAGTGCAGTTGCCCCAGAGCTTAGTAAATGAGGAGGGGCCTAGCTAACTTCCATCATCCAATCATGTGCAAGCAAAAATGCTGTTTGTTTGTTTGTTTGTTTGTTTGTTTGTTTGTTTGTTTTTTCTTGCATGTGATTGGGTTTTTTTTTTTTTTTATGGGCAAAAATTAAAAACGCCTATAAACGCAAACGCGGCTAAATGCCGGTACCGCGTTAAGCCACATTTGGCATCTGAAACGTGGAATTTTTAAAGAAACGCTGTTAAAAGCAACTGCCTAAAAATGACAGTAAACGAGACAGTGTACATGGTCACATAAGAGAACATTGAATGTGTTCAGGGGCAGTCTGTTTAACAGCAGCAGTGTACATGGGGCCTTAGCCCTTCCATTACATTACTCCTTCAATAACCATCTTCGAAGCCATGTAAACATTTGAGCACACATCTATTTTTATGTTATATTATACTTTTTTTTTTGTAATTCCTTTATTGACCAAAGAATGTAACAGTCAAAGAAATCAAAATTCACAGTATGTCTATTAAATAACATTTAGGCCAGTGGCGGCTGGTGCTCAAAATTTTTTGGGGGGGCGCAAACAAATGAAAAAAAAAAAAGACAATTGCAGCCTCACTGTGCCCATCAAATGCAGCCACTGTGCCAGGCCATCAATTGTCACCACTGTGCTCATCAATTGTCACCACTGTGCTCATCAATTGTCGCCACTGTGCCCACATCAATTGTCGCCACTGTGCCCACATCAATTGTCGCCACTGTGCCCACATTAATTGTCCCCACTGTGCCCACATCAATTGGCCCCACTGTGCCCACATAAATTGTCCCCACTGTGCCCACATCAATTGTCGCCACTGTGCCCACATCAATTGTCCTCACTGTGCCCACATCAATTGTCGCCACTGTGCCCACATCAATTGTCGCCACTGTGCCCACATCAATTGTCGCCACTGTGCCCACATCAATTGTCGCCACTGTGCCCACATCAATTGTCGCCACTGTGCCCACATTAATTGTCCCCACTGGTGCCCACATCAATTTTCCCCACATCAATTGTCTCCACTGTTCCCACATCAATTGTCCCCACATCAATTGTCCCCACTGTGCCCTGTAAAATGCTGCCAGTCAGATTGCCCCCCCCCGCCCGGCACTTACCTTTTTGGGGTTCGCCATCCTCCTTCCACTGTGCCTTGATGTCTTCTGCCGCCCTTGATGATGCTTTAGCCAATCAAGTTACGGATAACCAGAATCACTGAAACCTGATTGGCTGAGACGGTCGTCAGTCTTATCCAAGGGACGTAGCCCACTACGTTCCGAGGATAAGACATCCGGGAGCTGAAGGGCTGTACTGAGAAAGCCTATCAGAGCCGCTGGCTCTGATAGGCACTTCTGCACAGCCAACCAGCTGTCCTTATTCAGATAATCGGCGCCCTATGTCCGGTTATCTGACTAGGCTGGCCACAATAACATACATTAATGCAATGCGTGAGTGTATGTTATTTGTGCGGCACTGCAGAACAAATCTTTTTTATGACTACAGGAGAGGGGGGGGGGCAGAGCCCGGGCGACCCCTATGGTCGGGCCACCACTGATTTAGGCTCCTAAAAGTCATAAAGTAACAGATCCAGCGCTGCACAGAATACGTGGACTTAGTAACAACAAATACTGTATAGGGACATTGCTCAGTGCATCACGCTGGAACAACTCGAAAATTTCTACACAAGGTCGAGGCAGTTACGCTTAAAAGACAAAGAATAATGAGACATACCAATCATAAAACAAATGATAGCAGGGAGTAACTTGGATTGGGATTTTCCAGTAAAACTTAGAGGGAAGTAAAACCTCCCTTGGGCCTAGTGCGCCCGGGGATGGGGCAATATAAAAAAAAAGTTGCCCAAAGTTACATTCTGTATCTGTGAGGTAATTCCCACCCCTGAATCTCAAAGAGGGGAAAGGTGGGGGGGGGGTGAGAGGGGGGAAATGAGGGGGGAGGGAAAATGAGGGGATGAAGAGAACGTCCCAAAACAGAGCAGCATTAAATTTAAAAAAAAGGAAGGAGAGAAAGAGAGCAGAGAGCAGAAAGGGCCTCTCGCCCAGAGGGTGAGGCATGTTATATTATACTTTGTGCATAATAGATATGATGATTGTCCAGGGTTCACTTACCAGAATGGGATCCCTGATAAAAAAAATTGGGGTATTGTTGCCAACCAGGTCCCAGTTACCCTCCTCTGTGTAGAACTTCAATGCAAATCCTCGTGGATCACGGACGGTGTCAGCGGAGCCCAGTTCACCAGCTGTGGAAAGAGGAGACTATAAGCTATCCCTCCATAACAGATTACCATCCAGTCCCATCAAGTGATCACTAACCACTGGGAAACCTTTAAGGCCTCTTTCACATTTATACGACTTGTCTCACGATTTTGTACTGCAAAATCGTATGACAAGTCATTCTCCATGATTTTCAATGAACAGCATTCATACTGGCACGACTTTAAGTAGTGCCGACTTCAAAGTAGTCCCTGCACTACTTTGGTCCGATTTTGATGCCACTTACACAGGCATTCATTGAAATCGCGGCCGCGAATCGCGGCAAAATCCCTATAAAATTGCGGACGCAAATCGCGGCAAAATCGTGGTAAAATCGCGCGACTTTGAAGTCGTACAAGTGTGAAAGGGACCTAATTGGATGCGATCGGTGAGTCGGAGAATAGATTCGGCGACCCCAGATGTTCACCATAGAGATTTCCGCCGAAGTCTCTATGATCGTCGGAGGCTGGGCCCGATGTTATGACGTCACGCCCGGCCTCTGCATTCAAACAAACGGCGCCGCCTCGGCTGGGAAGCCAAGATTTTATTTAAATTTTTTATCATTTCAGGCTTTCCAGCCTAGTTATGAGATGTAGGATCTTATTGACCCCATATCTCACTCCAATCATGTCATATTCCGTGTGCTTGCACGCAGAAGTGAACGCATACGTAAGTCCCTCCCACATATGAAAACGGTGTTCAACCCACACATGTGAAGTGTCCCTGCGAACCTTAGAGCAAGAGCAATAATTTTAGCCCTAGACCTCCTCTGTAACTCAAAACATGTAGCCAGTAAAAAAAATGAAAGCGTTGCCTATGGGCAAAGAAGACCAGGTGAAAATGGAAGCCCTGACAGCGGTGAGAGCGCGCCGCTGGAGGGCTTCCTTTTAAGGTGAGTTTCACATAATGTGTTAGTGTGCATACTACTAGAACATCACAACTTTGCCTTGCAGGTTTAAAAAAAAAAAAAAAAATGTGCTTTGATACCACTATAAATTCTGAAGCAAATTTCCTGCAACTTCTTTGCAAAGGGAACAGCCCATTTTCCATAAGGCCCCTTTCACACTGGGGCATTTTTCAGGTGTTTTTCAGGCGCTTTTGGCGTTAAAAAAAGCATGTAAAGCGCCTGAAAGAAGCCTCATCTGCAATCCCAATGTGAAAGCCTGAGTCAGAGCCCTTTGAAAGGGGTCTTAGTAAATCTTCCCTACTGAGTGAAAGGGATTGAAAGGCAATGTGAAATTAAACAGTTGGAATATGTAGTTGTCTTGTGCAGATTTTAGTAATAAATACCAGTATAAGAAACTGAACAAGAGACAACTCTATGGACAAAACCATAGAGTGGCCTTCTAGTGTAGGTTACTTGAATAGAGGTTCCGATGTGCAGACATGCATATGAATCAGCAAGTTGGTCGCCTAGGAAGCCCCTTAGTGCTTTTATAACAATGGATGCTGCAACATTTCTCAAAGGACTCGGCACTGCTGAGATAAATGTACAAGACCGCTATCAGTAGGTTTTCATTTTCGGCCACTCACCTACAGTGGAGAATCTCACAGCCATGTCTGTTTTCTTTCCGATGCGGTCAAACATCTTGGCCTTGGTGTATTTCGTAATGTCATCAGTGACTTCAAAATACCCGAAGGCTCCTGGTAAGGAAGAAGATAGAATGGGTCAGTACACAAAACACTCCGGACCTCATTAAATAATAGATCTGAAATAAGAGCTCTGTTGGCCAGAGCAACCAAATCACACGAGTCATTTTAACCACTTGCTTACTGGGCACATATACCCCCTTCCTGCCCAGACGAAATTTCAGCTTTCAGCACTGCGTCGCTTTAAATTAAAATTGCGCGGTCGTGCGACGTGCCTCCCAAACAAAATTGACGTCCTTTTTTTCCCACAAATAGAGCTTTCTTTTAGTGGTATTTGATCACCTCTGCGGTTTTTATTTTTTTGCGCTATAAACAAAAAAAGAGAGACAATTTAAAAAAAAAACACTCTGGGGTAAATTTGGGTACCTCGGCGCATGTTTATGCGGGCGTAGCGTATCTTCTTTACGCTATGCCGGCGCAATGTTGAGAGGCAAGCGTGGAATTCACAAAGCAAATGCCCCCAACGTTGCTGCGGCGTATTGTATATTCGTCGGCGTAAGCCGACGTAAGTCAAAGTAGGTGGAAGTGGGGTGGAAGTGGGCGTGTAACATTTAAATGAAGCGTAACCCCATGCAAATGATGGGCTGAGCTTCAAACAAGTACTAAAAATGAACGGCGAGTGCGTCGTATCTTGGATGCATCCCAGTGCGCATGCTCACAGTCACGTCGAAATAACTGCCTACGGCGTGAACGTAACCTACGCACAGCCCTATTCACGTACTACGTAAACGGCGTAAAAATCAACGGCGTTTCGTTCCCTGGTCCATACATTTGCATGGGTTGCGCCTCCTATATGGGGACCAACTTTACGCCAGACGTAAACCTTACGCAAATCGCTTAAATAATGCGCCGGGCGCAAGTACGTTTGTGAATCAGCGTATCTCCCTCATTTGCATATTTGCATCGTAAATCAATGGGAGTTCCAAATGCGTCCAGCGTAAATATGCGCCCACTCTACGCCAGTGTAGGCAAGTTACGTCGGGCGGATGAAGTCAGTTTTTTGGCGTATCTTAGTTCTATAGGTACGGCGCATAGATACGACGGTGCATATGTACACTTACGCGGCGTATCTCGAGATACGTCGGCGTAAGTGCTTTGTGAATCCGGGCCAATATTTTTTACTTTTTGCTATAATAAATATCCCATTACAAAAAAAATAATAATAATTTTTTTTCAGTTTAGGCCGATATGTATTCTACATATTTTTGGTAAAAAAAATATTAATAATAAAAAAATCACAATAATTTTTATAATTTTTTTTTTTTACTAGTAATACGGCGATCTGCGAATTTTGTCAGGACTGCGATGTTATGGCGGACACATCGGACACTTTTGACACATTTTTGGGACCATTGTCATTTATATAGCGAACAGCGCTATAAAAATGCACTGATTACTGTATAAATGTGATTGGCAGGGAAGGGGTTAACACTAGGGGGTGAGGAAGGGGTCTGACTGGGGGAGGTGACCGATGCTGTGTCCCTATGTACAAGGGATACAGCATCTGTCTCCTCTCCCTGACAGGACGTGGAGCTCTGTGTTTACACACAGAGCTCCACGTCCCTGCAATAAAACTGCCGACCGCGGGTACCTGGTGGACATCGCGGCCACCATGCACACGCAGCGGCATCATGGTGATGCGCCGGGCGCGTGCCGCCGCCGGCATGCGCGCGCCCCCCAGTGGACTAGAGCCACCTGGAGCCCATCTTTTTACTATGGCCCCGGACTGAAGTCGTTTAAAAACATTTAAAAAAAAGTATGAAAAAAGTCTAACTGGCTAAAAAAAATCCATATAAGACAATCTGCCAGCCCTATTTCCACCCTATATGCTACCCTCTCCGCTTCCATGTATAGAAGAAAATGGGAAAGCGATTTGGGAGTGTTGCTGGATATAGCAAAATGGAACAAAAACTGGGGTGCTGCAGCAAAATGCTCTCCTAATATTTTTTTGCTAGAAAATTCTTCCACATTTACATGACCGATGATCTGATTGCTAAATTTCTTCCCAACCGGTTTTCAAGGAAGTGGGGGACACAGTACACTCAGGGGCGGACTGACAACTCATGGGGCCCCCGGGCAATATGAGATTATGGGGCCCCTGGTCAATAGGAGATTATGGGGCCCCCAGGCAATAGATTATGGGGCCACACAGTATACACACACATACAGTATGCATACACACAGAATACACATACACATACTGAAAAGGTACTGGAGAGGCGGGTCACCAATAAACGGTAAGGGACATTTCAGGGACAGATGTAAAAAAAACACAGATTTTAACATACTGTCCCTGGTTTTACTGAGGCTGGCAACCCTGATGGGGCCCCCTAGTGGCATGGGGCCCTCGGCAGTGCCCACATGGTCAGTCCGCCCCTGAGTACACGTTTCCATTCCAATCCATCTGAGGGGGGGGACTTCAGATTTCAACCAGAACAGCCAGAAACTTTGCATTAAATGTAACTACCATTGTGCCGATTTTTCTAAAAAACATTTAGCTTAAACTTAATAAGTGAATATTCACCCAATCCAGACAAATATGGTGGAGACATCATCTAGCCAAGCATTTTCAGGAGACAGAAGTGATTAAATGGGTTAGATTTCCTAACTAATTACTAATGTTTTTAGATTAATTAGACAAATTAGGCGGTCGCCTAAGGTCTCGAACATACAGGGGCCTCACGGCCCCCTAATTTGCCTCTGCTCAGTCACTGTGTGCTAGATCCGTGCAACTTTCTGCAACCATTTTTTTGCTTGAATTTTTTTTACCCATTATGGGGCCCCCGTGTCTAAGTTTTGCTTAAGTGGATGTAAACCCAAAAAAGTTTATTTTATTTTTTTTATGTCACAATGTAGAGTATAAGATTTCCTATCATCTGTGCCCAGTCTTGCCACACAGAGTTAATCCAGCTCTGAGCAATCCTCTTTTATTGTTCAGTGAAATAAAACAGACTTACAGAGAAAAACCTTAGTCCGTTCTGCCCCCTTGCTGTGAGTGACAGGTTATTTACATATCTCATGCACTAGCCTGGAGGCAGGCATTATTTTTTAATTCACACCCCCACTCCTTTTCTAAAGTCACGTGGTTACTTTTCTGGATTTTGACTGGATGTTAGTGATCATAACAGAATTTAGTGTAAGGGGAGTGTAGAGGAGGGCGGGGAGTCTACTGAAATCACGACTCCACCCACCGACCTCCAGACAACAGATCCACCCACAGAATCTGCAGGGTTTTCAGTTCTTATAACAGACAGAGGGGAGACATTTGACAGGTAAGGATCCATGCAGGAGGCATCTATATCCTTATAGATCAGCACTATAGCAGTAGTTTAAAAAGGATGTGAGTGGCTTTACATCACTTTAAGGCCTCTGGATAGTGCCAACATATTCATGGGCATCTGCTCCATAGGGCAAGGGTGGTCGTTTGCCCCCCCCCCCCCCCTGAAATTGCCAGGAAGAGCCAGGAGCAGGGTCGAACTGGCTCTGGGGACGATTTAAGCGGTGACACCCCTCCCCTCTAGTTGTCCCTTATTAAGAGTGCATGTCCCTCTTCTGGAATCAAATCCATTTGTCCCTCATTCCGAAAGGTTCCTCTTTTAGACCTGAAATAAATATACTGCCCATATAGTGTAGTGTTTCAGTCAAGGGAAAGAGGTGCTGTGTAATGTAAAGGGGTCCAGTGATGCAGGATGCTGTGTAATGTAAAGGGGTCCAGTGATGCAGGATGATGTGTAATGTAAAGGGGTCCAGAGCTGTGAGGTGCTGTGTAATGTAAAGGGGTCCAATAATGCAGGGTGCTGTGTAATGTAAAGGGGTCCAGAGCTGTGAGGTGCTGTGTAATGTAAAGGGGTCCAGAGGTGCAGTTGTGGAGAGGGGGTAAACAGTAGTGACAAAGAGATATTGAAAGATGCAGGGGACACAGTGGGGTGTTTTAACATTTTAATGTTGGGGGGGGGGGGGGCGCTTTTAACCCCCGCTAGCGGTCGAAGAAAGGGTAAATGCGACTGTGTTTCGCCGCTGCCGAAGCGCCCCCCTCTGAAAAAATTTCAGGATGCCCATGCACATATTCCCCCTTTTTTTTTGGGGCAATCCTGCCCATTTGTGCATAGTGTGCAGAGGGTTAATAAATAATCTGTGCTTCATCATGTCATGTCAAATGAGCGCTTTCACCTCTATATATGCTTAGGAGTTGGGCACAAACCTTTAATTTCCTTTTACTTTCATGGGTAACCCATACCCAAGGAATGGCAGAGAAGTTGGGCCATGAAACCCTGTCAATTTTATTTTTATTACTTTAAACATAAGTCTATAACCTTTCCCTTATGAGTAATAATGTACTTAATTGTATTCTATGGGCCAGATTCAGGTAGATGGGAGCATCTTTGCTCCAGAGTAACGCTTCTCATTTACGTTACTCTGCCGAAATTTTAGCAGCAAGTGCTGTCATTCACGAAGCACTTGCTCCTAAAGTTGCGGCAGCGTAACTAAAATGAGCAGGCGGAATTCAAATTGGGCGGGTACGGGGCGTGTAGTATTTAAACTAAGCGCGATCCCGCCGCAAACGTACTGCGCATGCGTCGAGTGTCAAAGCATCCCCGTGCGCATGCTCCAAATTCTGTGAATGAACGTCAATGACGTCACATTCCCATTCATGATCTTTTTACGCAAGCGACGTGTTTTTTTTTTTCCCGACGCGATGACGACGCCTATACCTAACATAGGATTCTCCAACCCCATGTAGGTATATCTTCGCGCCGCGTATCGCTTCCGGAAACGTCGTACCGTCATTGCGTCGCGCCGGAATTCGCTTGTGAATTGCCGATTTCCGCTCATTAACATATTTTTTGAGCGGAAATCGGCGGGAACGCCCCCGGCGCCATTTTTAAGTTGAAGTAACGATGCGATGGCGAAACTCAGTTACGCTGATCGCATCGGAGCTTCAACCCGGCGTTTCTTGTTTTCTGGTTACAGAAAACAAAAACGCCGGCTCAAAGTGACAGTTAGGCTGGCGGATCACTGGATCCGCCAGCCTAACTGTTCCTGAATCTGGCCCAATGTGGCTAAAAAAAAAAAACTAAATTTGATAGCATTATTTCCTGTTCAAATAATATGATATATTAAATTATTAAAGTAACAAGTAGCTACAGAGTACGGAAAAGTCCTAACTTGACTCTGGTTAACCACAACATTTGTTCCCCTGCCAATTCTTTGTCTCAGTAACCCAGCGAGTGATAACCATCGTCTGACAGTTTATTTCAGAACATAGAACAAGTATGTAAATTGATATACTGTATGGGCCAGATTCAGAAAGAATCTACGCTGGCGTATCTTCTGATACGCCGCCGTAAATTCAAATGTGCGCCATCGCATCTTTACGCCGATTCAGCAAGCAAGATACGCCGAAAAACATGGCTTCAGTCGTCCAGGGTAACTTGCCTATGCCGGCGTATCGTGGGCGCATAGTTACGCTAGACGCATTAGACATACCCATTAAAAATATGCAAATGAGCTAGATACGCCTATTCAGAAACGTAGTTGCGCCCGGCGCATTTATATACGTCGTTTACGTAAGGCGTTCGACCGGCGTAAAGTTACCCCTGCTATATGAGGCGCAGCCAATGTTAATCTATGGACATCGGAACAGCGTCGAATTTTACGTGGTTTACGTCGTTTGCGTAAGTCGTTCGTGAATGGGGCTGAGCGTAGGTTACGTTCACGTCGAAAGCATTGACTATTTGCGATGTGATTTTGAGCATGCGCACTGGGATAAGTCCACGGACGGCACATGCGCCGTTCATTAGGCGCGTCATCTACGTGAGGTCACGATTCATTTACATACAACACGCCCACTACCAGCCTACTTTGAATTACGCGGGCTTATGCCGGCCCATTTACACTACGCCATCGTAACTTAGGGCGCAAGTTCTTTCTAAATACGAGACCTGCCTCACTAAGTTACGGCGGCGTAGTGTAAATAAGATATGCTACGCCAGCCTAAAGATAGGCGATTCTTTCTGAATCTGGCCCTATATATATATATATATATATATATATAAAATATATATACTGTATATATATATATATGTACATATATATATATATACTGTATATATACACACACACAGTATATATATATAAATATATATATGAACTCCTGTTTGTCAAAACTACTTATATACTTGTATAACCAAAAGTATGTGGACACCCCTCCAAAATATTGATTTTACGTGTTTTCTGTGAAATCTTGTGGCAACGGTTGGGGAGGTCCCTTATCTGTTCCAACATGACTGTGTCCAACGCTTCCTTCAAAGCCAGGTATTGGATCCATTTTCTTCATGCTTTTATGTACAATTATTTGATATTTAATCCCTTGGGAGCCTCCTCCCCCCCCTTTTTTTCTAATAGTATAAGGCTGGCAGCAATAGCTTGGATAATAGAAGTTGGATACCCAATTTTTACAAATGATAATCAAAGAAAAATATAAAAACACACTGAAATGAAAAGAAAAGTAAACTCACACACAAAAAAAATAGCTTTTTTGAAGTAAATTTTAAGTAAGCAGCAGAATATAGCGTTTCTGTATTGCTGGTGGCGCACCATAATGTCACTGTAAATTAAATTTTGCCTAGATCACTGTGCTTAATCCCAATTCCCAAAATGTTGATGACTTTTAAAAAATTGAAAAAGAGCACAATACAGACTTTCCCACTGTGACCAATAAGAATTATTGTTTAAATAGTTTTTTTTCCCCATAAAATAAAAGGAAACCCAATTGGTTATCTTTGCAACATCAATTCTGTGCTAATTTTTTCCAGTTTTAGTGGATCGGTACTTCTTCTGTTTAGTCCCCAATCCTTCCCACTACAGTGATATCAGCATACACTAAGCATTTAACTGCTCTATCTATTATGATTAGGGTTACCTGCTATCTATTATATTACACACTTTAGAAAGAGGTTAAACAGAATGACAGAGATATTGCATGGTGCCAGTCTGGACTCAACAAGCACAAGGTGGCACGATCATTATGAATTATTCTGCACCTAAGTACACAGCACACTAGGCATTGTGTACTCTACAGGTGAATTCAGATACAGCAGATTCTCTCTTATCTTACATGTAGGAGTTCATTCCTTTTGCTCCCAATGAGAAATCCTTAAAATATGTCCCTGTTGTGGCTACTCGAGGGCATTCTATGAATTGCAACCAACCTTCCAGATTAGTGGGTCCTGTATATGCTATATAGTTTCTTAAAATTTCCAAATTTTTCAACAACACTGGGAAATGGCATTATCATTCTATAGAGCCCCATCCTGCAATGGTGTGCACTTAAAGGGATTGTAAAGGTAAAAAATGTTTTCCCTAAATAGCTTCCTTTACCTTAGTGCAGTCCTCCTTCACTTACCTCATCCTTCCAATTTACTTTTAAATGTCCTTATTTCTTCTGAGAAATCCTCACTTCCTGTTCTTCTGTCTGTAACTCCACACAGTAATGCGAGGCTTTCTCCCTGGTGTGAAGAAAGCCTCTTGAGGGGGGAGGGGGCGAGCAGGAGGGTCAGGACGCTATCTACTCTGCAGATAGAGAAAAGAGCTGTGTGTTAGTGGGCATCCTGACTCTCCTGCTTGCCCCCTCCCCCCTCAAGAGGCTTTCTCCACACCAGGGAGAAAGTCTTGCATTACTGTGTGGAGTTACAGACAGAAGAACCGGAAGTGAGGATTTCTCAGAAGAAATAAGGACATTTAAAAGCAAAATGGAAGGATGAGGTAAGTGAAGGAGGACTGCACTAAGGCAAATGATGCTATTTAGGGAAAACAAATTGTACCTTTACAACCCCTTTAAGGTACAGAAGGTTGGCATGCTATGCATTGCAGAATTTGATTATTTTCATCCAATTTTGAGTAAATCATTTATAAAAATGACTGCCTATGAGCCACACTAGACACTCATAAGTTTTGTTTTAGGATGAAAAAAGCAATCCTGTAAAAAGTTTTTGGTTGAAAATGCCAGCCTGTAGGCTTCTGCTCTCCAACCCAAAGAGAGACATAACAAAGATGTCCACTGTCCCCCAGCCTTTTCGCCCTAGCCATATCTAGCTCACAAACCCCAGCACAGACATAAGTAGCTGTAGCTACCCCTAGATAGGTGCAATGATTAATTAAATTTAGTTCTGGCTCACTGTATCCAGTGGAGCTGCATTTTATTGTTAGGCAAATTTCATTTTGGGGCACTGTAATCAGTGTGGCTGTGTTGATTGTACTGCCAAGTTCTATGTTTCAGTGGCTGCGCAATTGACTGCTTCCCCCTAGTTGGTCCAGGAAGTTAGTGGGCAGAAAATACTGATTAACAGTTGAACATTTATACAGCACTGTCCAATCCCTGGGGAGAGGTGCCCAGATGGTGATTGGGAGTGTGTATTAAAATTCTGAGACTGAAAGCAGCCAGGTCTTTTTCCCTGTGGGTTGTCGAGGCCTCCGTATGGCTAACTGACTCAAGCACAGTAAGGCTGCAATGGGCACAGGGAGGATGGGCACAGTGAGGTTGGGCACAGTGAGGTTGCAATGGGCACAATGAGGTTGCAATGGGCACAGGAAGTAGTGCAAATGGGCATTGTTGACCCTCTTCTCTGCTTACGGTAGCTGCTGCATTCTCACACTAGACTTATACTCGAGTCAATAAATTTTCCTATTTTTTTGTGGTAAAATGTGGTACCTTGGCTTATATACGGGTCGGGTTATACTCGAGTGTTTACGGTAATATTAGAATCATGGAAGTGTTATTAGATATTGAGGCTAGGAAGAATTACAGCAGCACTAATTACCCCCTCCCACAAATTCTTTACCCTTTCAGACTGCTATTTGTAACTGTCCCGGTTTAATACACTAGGACTACTACAACGCTACTTTTTGAAATTTAACCAGACTACATACTGTATCTCCAAGAAGCTACTCTTCTAGCCTGGGAACAACGGTAGTGAGTAGTGTCCCCCATATAACTAGCTACTATTACAGCATCCAATTTGCCCCTCTTCTCTTCTTCTTGGGGTTGGATATGAGCTGTGCCCATAGCTATCATATACATATGTATTGTAGTATCTTTGTATATACAGCTTCATGCCCACACTCTCCAATCCAGACAACTGGCATAGAAAGGCTGATCTTAGGGTCCGTGGTACAATATCTCACCTGCTCCTTTAGCGTGTACCACTCGCTCAGGGATCCTCTCCCGGCCAAAATGCGCCATCTCATCAATGAACACCACATCCTGCATCAACAGTGGCCCCCGAGGGCCGGCCGTAAGGACGTTAAGTTTGTCACCAATGGGAACTCCGGCCCCGGTGGTGAGGACAGTATTTTCCTACAGAGAAATTGATAAAAAAAAGGGACATTAGGTCAACTTTTCAAAATCTCCAATTAGTTCAAGTTCAAATTTAGATGCTGCAAAATATGTTCAAAGATTTTGTAATACTACCTACCTTGCATGTTCTCCCTGTGCCTGTGTGGGTTTCCTCCAGGTACCCCGTTTTCCTCCCAAAGACATGCTTTGAGGGTTATTGGCTCCTGTCTAAATTGGCCCTGGTTCGTGTATGTTTGAATGTGAGTTAGGGACCTTAGATTGTAAGCTCCTTAAGGGCAGGGACTAATGTGAATGTACAATATATAAATATGTAAAGCGCTGTGTAAATTCCCTGCACTATGCAAATACCTATAACAAAATATTTTTTTGGACCTGCTGAGATCTACCCAAATTCTGAATATGATAAAAAAAATTCTGGGAAAATTCACAGCCCCAATAATTAGTTGTTAACTCAATGCAATCCCCAGAGGGGGGGAAAGAAGAAAGGAAGTTATGTAAACTGTGGAATTCTCAGCATCTCTGTTACAAGGCCTTCCCCTGTTTATGCTGCTATTTACATACCAACCACATGTAAAGCACCATCGGTGAGCAAATACTGTCAGTGCCATGGACTCCTTAGAGGCTGGGTAAGCAATAGTCCTTCACTTGGTGATTACCCATTAACAAGGATAGGCAGGACACCTGCACTTTGGAAGGTGTAAAGTTGGGTGACAAAAATGTGTCCTTCTCTTTTCTCTTTTCTTATCTGTATTTTACTAAGCCTGCCATAGATCTAGACCTTGGAATGACACAGCGAAAACCATAAGGTTATTCACGAGGTGATCAACTATTACCAAAAATGGTCAGGAGATTTGCACTCTGGAAAGGGATAGAGTTAGGAAGACCCACTGTGCCCTCTGCAACAAGTAAGTGACCTGGTAGGAGAGGTTAAAAGGAGCCAAATGGAAAATGTAGCGCTACAACCTCACTGAAATCTCCAGCAGTTAGTGTACCGATGCTCGAATACAGGTTCCCGAAGCCTCCTCAATACTTGGTTCCACAAAAAAATCAGGCACCACGGTACAGTTCAACAGAGGATAGGCTTTGTTGTAAAACACTGGGGTAACAGCCAGCAAAAGTCAACGTGTTTCAGCCAATTAAGGTCTTAGTCATGAATAAATAGCGAGAGGGCTCAGGGAACCCCAAAACCCAAGAGACCCAAGAGAAAGAACGGGCAAGGAGGACTATTCCAGTATAGGGTAGGTAGATAAACTCAGAAAAGAGTAGCTATATCAAAAATTTGATAAATGTTTTAATATAATATTAGAAAAATAATAAAAACATCAAACAACAAAGATAGCTAAAACAATACATATATATAGCGACAGCCAATCAAGTCACTGAAGCTGGAATCTCCAAAGGGGGAATCCCGGTGAGTGTAGGGGTCTCAAAACCCCCTGTATCGTGGCCCCTACACTCACCAGGATTCCCTCTTTGGGAATTACAGCTTCGGTGACTGTCAAGGATTGGCTGTCACGATATATGTATTGTTTTAGCTGTCTTTGTTGTTTGATGTTTTTATTATTTTTCTAATATTATATTAATAAATGTATCTAATTTTTTTCATATATCTACTCTTTTCTGAGTTTATCTACCTACCCTGTCCCGGAATAGTCCTCCTTGCCCGTTCTTTCTCTTGGGTTTATCTAATGATGATGGTACTATTTTTAATTTAATGATATTTATTCTACTGAAGAGGCTAACAATTTATTCTTAGTCATGATTAAGGCCGTAATTGGCTGAAACACTTTGACTTGCTGGCTGTTACCCCAAAGTTTTACAACAAAGCCTATCCTATGTTGAACTGTACCGTGGTGCCGGCTTTCTTTGTGGAACTGTGGTTAAAGGACCCTTTCACCAGCTCACAGAGCATATGGTTAGAAAATCGACTAAACTGCTAAACTGCTGCCTGGTAATTAGCAGCAGTGCTGTTAGTCTGCCATATGGGCTCCTTCAGTTGGCTGTTGAGTTGCTTGCTGAGTCTATCAGATAGGCACTCTAACTAAATAAGCTCATGGAGCAGTCTGACAACGCTGCTGCTAATTCGCCAGGCAGTGGTATAGCGTTGTCAACCGGCAAAGGGCAGGTGTTCCATCAGATTAGGCAACCCATGAAAATCGTGTAACGGAAGTGACATTCCGTCAAGGCCATCTTGGTACACCCGCACTCAGCCACACTAATGCCGCGTACACACGATCATTTTTTGTGATAAAAAAAACCGACGTTTTCTGTGAAGTAAAAAACGACGTTTTTGAAACGTCACTTTTCAAAGACGATGTTGCATACACACCATCGTTTTTTTCACAAAAAGCGAGGTTACATTCACCACTCTTTTCCATTGAAGCTCGCTTCATAACTAGCTTCTGGGCATGCGCAGGTTAAAAAACGTCGTTTTAAACGACGTTTTTGCTACACACGGTGACTTTTTGTGAAACAAAAAACAACGTTTTGAAAAACGACACAAAAAATTCAAGCATGTTGGAATTTTTTTTTGGTTGTTTTTTTTAAGACAAAAAACGATGTTTTGCCCACACACGATCAATTTAAATGACGTTTTAAAAAACTTCGTTTTTTTTCATCGCAGAAAACGACCGGGTGTACGCGGCATCAGTGAGTGAGTGAGTGAAAAACTTGTATAGAGCAACACATGCAAACTGAATCGCTGAAGGGCACTTGGTATGCATTTCCTACTTTATTTTGCCTTTAGAATAGATGGGTTTTGAGTTTTTTTCTGAAGGCCTGGTGATTCACTTCTGTTCAGATGCTGGTTGGTAAAGCGTTCCATTGTCTAGGTCCTTGGACTGCAAATCTTCGTTCTTCTTTGGACTTGTATCTGGCCTTGGGTATCTGGAGTAGATTTTGGTTAGTAGAATGGAGAACGCGATTGGGGTTGTGAAATTTAAATTTTTCACATAGATATTGGGGGGCACTTCCTTGAACACATTTGTGCGTCAGGTATAGTGCCTTAAACATAATTCTGTCTTTTATGGGGCAACCAGTGAAGGGATCTTAAGAAGGGAGAGATTGATTCCCAGGTTTTTTTTTCCTGTTACAAGCCGTACACTAAGCCTACAGTCTGAAGTTGCCAAGAGGACATCTTTTTACACCCACCAAAATTTAGCATTTCACACTAAACTGAGTATATATCGTGAAATACAGTATTTAGAAGTCTGTGACACTGTTTTGTTATTTAATTGTAAAAGCATCGGTCTTCTGTCAGATTAGCAAACGTGTGGGATCAGCAGGCTTGCCACTGCTTTTAAAAGTCAACATCAAAACAGTGTCAGAGACTTCTAAATACTGCATTTCATGATATAAGCTCAGTTTAGTGCGAAATGCAAGATTTCGGTGGGTGTAAAAAGATGTCCACTTGCGACTTCAGACTGTAGGCTTAGTGAGGCTGAGTGCGGGTGTACTAAGACGGTGGCGTCACTTCCGTTACGAAATCTGATGGGTCGCCTAATTTGATGGAACACGGTTAGAAATTTTGACACAGATTCACAAAAATGATTTCTTACGAAAACCGTGAAACATAATTGCAACCATATTTAAATATAGATTTAGGTTTGACATACATTTTATTTATCCCATACTATAGCACCGGCCTCACCTGTCATGCTTTTAGTCTGTGTTACAAAGGAATATAAGCACATTTGTATAGCTGCCTAAAACAAGACGAAGGAAGTATAACCCACAACCGATCACACCAGGAATGCATATTCAGAACAAGCGACTAGCTTTCTGGTTTGTAAAGCAAACTTACAGAGAAGAATAAAAAAGAAAAAGACAAGTATTTCACCAAAGAAATACTTGCAATAATGCAATAAAAATGTAATAAATGTGGGTGTCAATTATACCCCATTCTTTGTGCATTCTTCCTGGGAAAAAGCAGTGAGACCCTTTTATGCTGGCCATACGCTATACGAAAAATCGGGCAAATCCATTTTCGAAAAATGAACATATGGTCGTAAGCGCAAACGATGGTGCCATCATGAATACATTTTTTGTTCGTTTTTTTTATATATACCTAGTGCAGACAGTTCGGACGTGAAACACATTAACCTTTTAAATTATCGTTCATTCGGTAGAAAAATTCAAAACTGGTCCTTTGTATTTTCGTCTCAAAAACATCCAAACGATTATCGATTTTGTGCCCATTAACTGGCCAAAAAACGAACAAACTGTCAAAATGACCGAATTTTAGCTGATTTTTCGTGTAGTTTATGGCCAGCATTACAGGAGCAGGTGGATGAGAAGTCTGAGTATTTCTGCCATGATTACAGAGTTGCGACATTTGAAAGGTATAGAAAATCATAATCAGCTGTAAATTGAAATGGAAATGTAATTTTGTAATCACAGTAAATTAGAAAATGGCTTGTGTGTCCAGATATAAAGCCCATGCTTGGCGGTTTTATATTAGTGGCTCCTAACCTGGTTCAGTAGCTGCTCACCCGTGGCACCTGTGTGGCTAATGAACAGCTTCTGAAATCTCCTGGTAGTCACGGGCTCCTGGAAAAATACACAAAGCTTATCACTGCTGAGTGTCCACAGTTAGTCACCCATAGCACCTGGATAGGAGGGTTGCAAAACCCAAAGCAACTCATTACCAATCTGTTCTTATAATCCCAAAGGCTTGCTTGTATGGTGCATGTGTGCGAATGTGTGTGTTCTAGTCTGGACCAAAAATTGTGGAGTTGTCTACCCTTAAAGGGGTTGTAAAGGTAAATGTTTTTTCATCTTAATGCATCCTAAGCATTAAGGTGAAAAAACATCTGATGGTAAAGCCCCCCCCCCGAGCCCCCGTTTTACTTACCTGACCGTTCGAAATTGCCGGGCGCGTCCACGTCACCCTCTTTGGTTCCCAGCCTGGCCGTTGATTGGCTAGGCTGGGCAGATTGATAGCACGGCAGCCATTGGCTGGTGCTGCTGTCAATCACTCGGGGCCGAGTGATAAAGTCGGCGGCTATGGTGGCCGCTGTATCACGGGAGCGCGCTCGCAAAAGCTTTCCACCATGCGAGCTCGCTCGCTCGCATTAAGGTGGAATGCTTTTGCGAGCAGGACCTGAGACAGCCGCCGAGGGACCCCAGAAGACAGGGTTAGAGGACACTCTGGGCCAGATTCTCAGAGGCGTTACGACGGAGTATCTCAGATACCCCGTCGTATCGCCTTTTTTTTTGATTCGTATCTATGCGAGTGATGCTGAGCATCACTTTTGCATAGATACGCTTCTACATCCGACAAGTGTAATACAATTACACTTTCGGATCGTAGATGTAATGACAACTCCGGCCACTAGGTGGCCTTTACGTTGTTTTTTCATTTGCATATGCAAATGAAGTAGTACGCCGATTCTCGATCGCTTTTACGCCGCCCCGTCGTCGCGTACGTCGTTTACGAACTCGTAAGGTTACCCCAGCTTCTATGTGGAGTAACCTTACGAGGTCCCATCGGATGCCGTCATGTCCCGTCGGACGCCATGTTAAGTATGGCGTCGGGTCAGCGTCGGCTTTTTCCGTCAGCGTCGTCGTTTTACTAACTCGTTCGCGAATAGGGACTTGCGTAAATGACGCTCACGTCGTTTTGACGTCGGTTTCAACGACGCTTTCCGACGTGAGCTGGAGCATGCGCACTGGGCTTTTTCCCCGGCCGGCGCATGCGCAGTTCGTTCGACGCGGGGGCGCGCTTAATTTAAATACAAGCCGCCCCATTTGAATTGCGCGGGTTTACGCTGCGCGATTTACGCGACGCAGGCGAAACCTACGGAGCAAGTGCTTAGAGAATAAAGCACTTGCTCCAGTACGCAGCGGCGGCGTAGTGTAACTGGCTTACGCTACGCCGCCGAAAATATTAGAGAATCTGGCCCTCTGTGCAAAACGAGCTGCACAGTGAAGGTAAGTATAACATGTTTGTTATTTAAAAAAAACTTTAGTGTTCCTTTAAGCCTTGTACACAAGATCTGTTCATCCGATGAGAACAGTTCAACGGACCGTTTTCATCGGTTCACCGATAAAGCTGACTGATGGACTGATGTGCCTACACACCATCGATTCATGTTCCGATTGTGTCAGAACGCGGACACGTAAACCACATACGACGTCACAATAAAGGGGAAGGCCAAAGCCTTCGGCACCACCCTTGAGTCTGCTTTTGCTAATTCCGTGTTCCCACGTGTTAGTGAAAGTTTGGATAGAGCCAATTCGTGCTTTTCAGTCTCCGTGCTTTTACAGGTCGTATAAATGCGTTACAATAAACGAGACACTAATTTGAAAAATGTAGAATGTGCCATCTCAAAAACGAACGCGAGTTTTACAAGAACAAGCGCTCTCGCCCCCTGATTTAGTCTGAGCATGCGCGGGTTTTAAACCGTTGGGCGTGCGTACTAACGATCGGTTTTGAACTATCCGTTAGCCGTCCATCGATTGAATTTTAAAGCAAGCGCTCTGTTTTTTTGACCGAAGGAAAACTGACCGATGGGGCCTACACGATCGGCTTGGACCAATGAAAACGAACCTCAGTCCGTTTTTATCGGCTTGAACCGATCGGTTGTACGCGGCCTTACACCCTGTACACACAATCAGAATTTCTGATGGGATAAAATCCGATCAAGATCAAGCTGTCTTGCATACACACTGTCACACAAAATTCTGACCGTCCAAAACACGATGACGTAAAACACTAGCCGAGAAAAATTAAGTTCACAGCTTCCGAGCATGCGTCAACTTGATTCTGAGCATGCAGGTTTTTTTCTCTGTCGGAGTTCCACACAGAAGATCGGAATTTCCAATAGGAATTTTTTCCATCGGAAAAAAATAAAACATGTTCTATTTCTAAACTCCGACGTGAAAAAGTTTGATGGGGCCCACACACAAAATTCCGTCTGTCTTTTTTCATCGAAAATTCCGAACGTGTGTACAAGGCATTAGTGGTTATGTTGTAGTAATCTTTATGTTGGCGGTTAGTGGAAAATTAAATTGCGTCTTGCATTGGTGGTCAGTGTAGGTAGAGGATTAATTTGCCATTGCTCACTGGGAAAATAATCTCTATCAACCTGAAGAGGAACCCTAAACTACCTCCCAAATTTCTGAGATGAAAAAGAGGGACATCTTTCAGCACAAAGCATGTAGGCCACAGGTGTCAAACACAAGGCCCGCGGGCCTAATTCTGCCCTCCAGGCCATTTCATGTGGCCCTCGCACCTCTCCTGTAGTTGCAGGAGAGCTCCAGCCCTCCTCTGGTCCTCCTTTAGACCCCTACTTTCTGCTTTCAAGCAATGCATCCAGCTTCTTCCCAGCAGCATCATAAGGAAAGGGGGTGCACTGTGATGTAAGGGAGAGTGGGGGACTCAACTTCTGATGGTTGGGTGGCTCTTGACATCTAATGTAAGGGGAGGGGATGCGCTGGACATCTAATCTTACAGATACAACCGGCCCTTTTGAGGGCAATCATAATGCTAATGCGGCCCACAATGAAATTGAGTTTGACATCCCTGATGTGTGGTTGACAACGAATTAGCACACACAAAATGGTTAGTTAAACCCCCAATTTATTTTTTTATCATTACTTTACCTTTATACTGGCTTCTAAAAATTGCAAGTGCAAAAATTTGAGGTGGTCACATACACCTATCAATATGATTGTTCAATGCAACTAAACAGATCAAATTGAATAAACATTATACATCTAAAGACCAGTTTCATCGGACCAAATTGATCGTGTGTACGGCCCATCTGACCGTTGTCCGTCGGACCAAAGTTTTAAAACTTGCTTTAAAATCTGTCCGACGGACACCTGTCCGTCGGACCAAAACGATGGTTAGTACACAAAAGCATCGGACCAAAAACCTGCGCATGCTCAGAATCAAGTCGACGCATGCCTGGAAGCATTGAACTTCGTTTTTTCAGCACGTCGTTGTGTTCTACGTCACCGCGTTCTGGCCTGATGGGATTTTGGAATGATGGTGTGTACGCACATCAGACCACTTCAGCGTGGTCCGATGAAAACGGTCCGTCGGACCAGTCTCATCGGACCGGTCTGATCATGTGTACGTGGCCTAAGATTCCACCAAACCCTGGTTGAGAATGTCTGCCTTTTCCTTGGTGACTTGGATTACAATTACTAATGAGGTAAATGAGGATATTATGCTGAAAAAATTGAGAACCATTAGGCCTCGTACACACGACTGGGTTTCTCAGCAAAAACCAGCAAGAAAACTGCTTCTTGCCGAGATTCCCGTTCGTGTGTACGAGGCATTCAGGTTTCTGGTCTGGAAATCTGGCCAGAATCTTGACGAGAAAAAAAGTGAACCTGCTCTCTTTTTTCTCGCCGAGATTCTCGTTTGACTGTTTCCAGACGAGAAACCCGAGAGTGTGTATACTTACCTGTCGCAGTGGAAACCCGCGATTGCTCTAAATGACTTTGACGCATGCACGGTAGCTTACACGGCATAGGTAGGGTGAAGCAAGATGGCGGCGACGGCATTGAATGTGACAAGCGCATGCTCGTCATACGCAATGACGTCACCGCGTTCTTTCCTTTCAAGAGAACCGCAGGTTTTTCCTGATAAGATTCCCGTTTGTGTGTACGAGGCAGTCAGGTTTCTCATCTGGAAATCTGGCCAGAATCTCGACGAGAAAAAAAGAGAACCTGCTCTCTTTTTTCTCGTCGAGATTCTCGTTTGCCTGTTTCCAGACAAGAAACCCAAGAGTGTGTATACTTACCTGTCGCCGCGGAAACCCGCGCATGCTCGAAATGACTTTGACGCATGCGCGGTAGCTTCTGTGGCATAGGTAGGGTGAAGCAAGATGGCGGCGACGGCATGTGACGAGCGCATGCTCGTCATACGCGATGACATCACTGCGTTCTTTCCTTTCAAGAGAACTGCGGGTTTTTCCTGACGTGTGTACGAGGCCTCACACGCACTCTGTTTCATCAAGAAACTTGCCCAACTGCTAGAAAGTAAAATGGGAAGTGGTGCAACCATCTCCTAGATGTCCACCACGTCAGATCTCTTTGCATTGCTCCACAGTCCTTGCATTGCTCAATGGGCAGCTTGTTCCTCCAAACTGTTCCTGATACTCAACACCTTGAGCGTACCTCCATTCCCTTGGAGGAAACCCATAAAACACATGTTCAGTCAGCAAGAACATACAAACCTAATGCATTTGATATCCCTCATGGGTCAGTATTTGTTATACTTTTTTCGTCATGGGGGGTGGGGGCTCCGGTGTGCTATCCTCCAGAGCTTACAGGTCCAAACTACAGTTGTGGTTCTGTCCAATGCCCCTATTATCTGCTCCTGTTTCCTACTGGTCCCGCAACACTCATCATCAGCTATTGGTCAGCCACCAATGATATAACTCTTGCAGATGCACACAGAACTTACATTGTAAATGGGGTATATATTATGTCTTTTTGTTTTTTTAATTCATTAAATTGTATTTTTTTCCCAAAAAACTGTGTGACATAAAAACTGTAACGACCAACATTTTATTCTCTATGGTCTCTGCTAAAAAAATATAAATATATAATGTTTTGGGGTACTAAGTGTTTTTCAAGTGCAGCCAGTTTTACAGTCTGTTTTTTTAGAAAGCCACCCCCTGCCAGTGTATTGCAGAAAAGGACCCTTGCAGCCCATGTGGAAGCAGTTGCCTGTCTGCTAAGGTATGAGGCGGCGTACACACGACCGAGGTTCTCGCTGGAAACCAGCGAGAACCTCGCTGGAAGCTGCATTCCAGCAAGGACCTCGGCCGTGTGTACGCTCTCGGCGAGCATCCCGTCGGGAAGCCCGTCGAGCAGAAATAGAGAGCATGTTCTCTATTTGCTCGACGGCCCGCCTGGATGAATGGCTGGTTGCCAATTCCCGACGGGCGGGTCGCCGATTTCGACGGCCGGCAGAGAACCTCGACGGGCAGAACGATGTGTTCTGCCCGTCGAGGTTCTCTGCCGTGTGTACACGGCCTGACACTCCTCCTGCCAGGTCTGAGCAAGGACCATCCAATCAAAAACGCACATTTTTCCTACTGATTAGAGAGAGGTGTATCGGACCTTTGCAGAGAGACTGCTGCTTCCCAGTGGCGGCTGGTGTCTTTTTTGAGGGAGGCGGCAAACAATCCTCCCTGCGCTGCCGGTGGAGCGACACTAGCACAACTGCCCCTACCAAAACAGCGCAGCACTTACACCCCAAGCAAATACCCCCACCCACTGTCTGCCAGTCAGTCCTTACCCTGGAAGTGGACGGTATAAGCAGCGGCCGGGTCTTTATGAAGTTGTGGAGCTGATGCGGCCATCTTCCAGCGCGGTCGCCCCTGTCCTTAAGCATGGCGGGCTCGGGGAAAGCTGCTCCGGTGTCCTCTCCTGGACCAGCTCCTTTATGCTCCTCCTGGCGCTAGACATCCAATAGGATAGCCTGATGTTATTGCCTATCGGGAAATACCCGCTTCCCCCCGATTGGCCGGGAGGAGGATCAGTGTTGCAACAGTGAATATTCATTAGCTGTTGCAACACACCTGGGTGGGCTCCAGATGCAATGCTCTGCGCCCCAAGCCCACCCTATGTTGAAGCCTATTGGAGCCTCTGGCTCTAATCAGGTGCTTTAAAATACACCCCCCCGCCTATCCCCGCAATTGTAATTCATGCGCCCGCTGTCATAAAAGAGCCGGGCACATAGATAGGGAGGGCAGCGCCGTCCCACAATGCAGGGCCGCCACTTCTGCTTCCCCATAGCAGGCTGGCAGGGGATAGGCTTTTCTACTCTGCATTTCATAAATAACCCACTAAGTGTCATTTCTGCCTGCTGCTTCATTCCTATGCTATCAGCATGAGTCGCTTCTGACAAGTTTTACTGACACCAAGAGAATAAAGGTGACAGAGGATCGAGCTCTGGCTTACAGTCTGTGATTGACAGCCTCATCTCTGTTCCTGTGTGCTGTGTGAAGGGGGTGTCTTTTCCCTCCAATCAGCTCCCAGATCTCTCCTCACTGAGCTCTGCAGACTGTAACTTCAGCTCTCCATTCCCTTTTTTCTGGACTCTCAGACAAATAAAAATTCAGCACTTTGAACGGCTGTCAATAAGAGAGTGCTGCAGATAAACAGGTACAACTTATGAAGGAGGATTTGTTTCATCTCTGTGTATCACCTGAGGCCAGTCACCTCACTGGGTAAATGTAAAACTTGGCACACATGTAGCCCCTCTCTTCATCTACAAGTGTGCATAGTTTATTGTCTGGGGCCAGGGAGCACCGATTTTTCAAAGCCGGGCACCCCTTCCATAGACTTCCACGTTAAATTGTCATTTCTCCAGTGATTTTGGGGACCCAGTAACTGCCGGTAGTAGGTTGTCTGGACCTGGAACTTTGCACACATGTAGCTCAATTTTTCCTCTACAAGTGTGCAAAGATTGTTGTCTAGGGGACCCACGGCCGGGGAGCACCGATTTTTCAAAGCCGGGCACCCCTTCCATAGACTCCCATGTTAAACGTCAGTTTAGTCATGGACACAGTGAGGCATGGACATTAGGGTGACCACATGTCCCGGATTGCCCGGCCAGTCCCGCATTTTGCAGGTCTGTCCCGGGCACCTTAATTCCAGGACAATACAGTGTCCCGGAATGAAACTGACACAACCACCCCCTGGGCCAATCTGATGCCCCCCCCCAAAAAAAAGGTAAACCCACCGCTTTACTCACTGACAGTACTTGTCCTGGCCGGGAATGCCTGGAGGAGCACAATCCCTGCCTCCTGCTTGTGATTGGAGAAATCATAAGTCCCGCCTCTTGTGTCCAATCACATAGCTCCCAACTGTCCCTCATTTTGGACTGATCTATATAGTTGTATATAAAATGCACTTTTAATCTTTCAAAAAGTGTTTCCCATGCTAAAACTTTCATTTAGTTTCTAAATTTGCTGCATTTGTAAATTTTAAAAGCCAATATAAAGGAAAAGTAGTATTAACCTCCCTGGCGGTATTCCCGAGCGTGACTCGGGGTTAACATTCAGTGCCAGAAGCGGTAACCCCGAGTCACGCTCGGGGTGCATTTTTTTTTTTCCCCCAAAAATTCCTGGCGATCCGGCGGGGGTTTCCCGCTGGATCGCCGGTCAGACTAGCCTCCCTGGCGGTCTTCACGTGTGTGGCACGGGGTGAGATTTTTAAGCTAATATCGGTAACCCCGTGCCACACACGCGCTTACCTCGCTGGATGCAGAAAAAGTTTACTTACCTTTTCTCTGCGATCCAGCGACGAATCCCCGCAGTACACGGCGGCCGGATGTCCGCCTGATGCTGTGTGTTCCGCCGATTCCCTTCCCTGCGAGCGTCGCGACGTAGGGGGGGGAACGGCGCCAAATTTAAAAAAGTAAACAAACACTATACATACAGTACACTGTAATCTTATAGATTACAGTACTGTATGTAAAAAATACACACCCCCCATGTCCCTAGTGGTCTGCCCTGTACACTACATGTCATTTTGTATAATAAAAACTTTTCTTTCTCCCTGCAAACTGTAGATTGCCCATAGCAACCAAAAGTGTCCCTTTATGGCAAAAATTGTTTTAGAGCAGCTAAAAAACAGCGATAATAAATCAGAATCACTTGCAGAATTTAGCGATAGCGATTTATGGGGAAATTCGTCATAAAAAAAAAAAAAAAATGACAGCAAAAATTCTGCAACTGAGCAAATTTCAGTGATTTTGATTTGATTACATTATTGAATAATTTTTACTATAATTATATTATCATTTGTGATCATTTTTTATAATTATTTATTATATTATAATTTTTAATTAAAAAAAAAAAAAAAAATCATACCCGGGATGCCTATTAGACTCTTGTTTGAATAGATTTAAGTGAGTTATTCCTAAGAATTACAAGCCTACAGTATAAAACGCCAAATTCCCTTGCAAATAATGGTACCGCTTTTAGCACCTAAAATCTTAAAGAATCATACCGCCAGGGAGGTTAAAAAAAGCATGTGTGGATTTTATCAACCTTTTTTGGGGGGTTGATTCTGCTTTAAGGGGGTGTGGCTGGGGGTGTGTCCTATGCCTACATACATTTTCTAGTAGGTGTCCCTCATTCCCATCTCACAATGTTGGGAGGTATGCAATCACTGTGCTGTGATTCGTTCTAGCACAAGCTGATTTTTGGGAAGGGGGGGTGTGCCTGAATGGAATTTTTGAAATGTGGTCACTCTAATGGGCACAGTGAGGCACGGGCACAGTGAGGCATGCAGATGGACACCCTAGGCGAGGGGTGCCCAACCTTTTGAAGAGCAAGGGCCACTTAAAGGAATTGGTAACCGGTCGCGGGCCACAATGAGTGCTGCGGGTGGATGGAAGCCCACTCGGCTCTATAGAGCTCACTCTACTCTCAGCAGACCACACTCGCAGGTAATAGAAGTCTATGGCTATGTGCTCTTCTCTGTACCTGTGGATCAGTTTGAAAGCAGCACAGTAACCACTGCAGAACAGATATGCCCATATATACACTCGTGGGCCACATCAGAGGGCTCCGCGGGCCATATGTGGCCCCCTGGCCACTTGTTGGGCACACCTGCCCTCGACACAAGAGACACAATACGGTTTCCCTTTTGTTGTGGTAAAATTAGGTGCCTCGGCTTATATTCGGGTCGGCTTATCCTCGAAAATATACGGTAATTGTGTTTTGTTTTTTTTCAGCCTTTGTTGCATATTAATGCTGCTGCTCTACTGCAGCTTCTTTGCAGCCATGTCCTGTCTACTTGTACTTCAAAGATAACAGCATGGTGTTTCTCAAGGTCCGTTTCCTGATGGTGACAACAGCGGACCATCCATGCCGTCACTGTGTGTTGAAATGTCCATTTGCAGTCTCCATCAGAAGTGACAGCTGAAAAAAGTGTCTGTATTTCCCGTATCAAACCCATCAGATGACAAGTGATATTAGACAGGAAGGCTGCAGGCGCAGAGCCTCACCACTTGTGACTCACATCCAGCTTTATACAGTATCAACACATGTTCCCGCCTGTTTTATAATGTGAGTTATGATAGGAATGTGACCCTCTAACAATGGACAGCAAATCAATAGGTGTGCTTTAAAGAGACCCTGTCACAAGCTTAAACACCTGCCGGAAAAAACACAGAAATATCAAATACTTAAATGCTTACTTGCAGGGATTTTAATTTCCATAAAAGTTTTTATGAACTGGAAATGTACCCCTGAACTTGTTAGAAAATTAGAGAGTCAATTCCCTGGCAAAACCCCTTTCCTCCTGCCATGTCACAGTTTTATGCTTTTCTGGGAGTATCTAATTACTGTCTGTGCTGGCCCAGCTGCTCTGCCTCTCCATTCAGCTCGCCACATAGCCTGTTGTAGCTCCCAAGGGAGAAAAAAACAGGAAAATAATATTATTATTAATCTTGTTTATATTGTATATCTGCACTGAATATTGTTTGTTATTTACAATGCGATAAAGTCTCAAGCAGGGTTCTGTGGAGCCCTCGGGTTCTTCCAGTGGCGGCTGGTGCTCAACATTTTTGGGGGGCGCAAACAAACTGAAAAAAAAAAATTCAATTGCAGCCACCGTGCCCATCAATTGCTGCCACTGTGCCCATCAAACTCAGCCACTGTGCCCATCAAACTCAGCCACTGTGCACATTAAACTCAGCCACTGTGCCCATCAAACGCAGCCACTGTGTCCATCAAACGCAGCCACTGTGCCCATCAAACGCAGCCACTGTGCCCATCAAACGCAGCCACTGTGCCCATCAAACGCAGCCACTGTGCCCATCAAACGCAGCCACTGTGCCCATCAAACGCAGGCACCATGCCTATCAATTGCTGCCACTGTGCCCATGAAACGCAGCCACTGTGCCCATCAAACGCAGCCACTGTGCCCATGAAATGCAGCCACTGTGCCCATCAATTGCAGCCTCTGTGCCCATCAATTGCAGCCTCTGTGCCCATCAATTGCAGCCTCTGTGCCCATCAATTGCTGCCACTGTGCCCATCAATGATATAAGGGACTATTCCTCTCACTGACAACAACAGTGGGGCATGATTTCTTCCACTATTGCCACTGATGAGGCACTACTTCTCCTGACTACCATTACTGGGGCTGTGTTTATTCTCACTGATGCTGGGCCTGAGGCATTTTCGACCCCAACTGGCAAAATTCGGCCCCCCTAAAGTCTGAAGGAAAGTAAACTGACCCTTTGTTTGAAAAGTTTGGAGACCTCTGCTATTGAGGGTCACTTGAGTGACAGCTTAGAGTCTGCTGAAATCGCCTCCATGATGGTGTCACCAAGCAGAAGTTTCAGGACTTTTTTGAATGTCTACACAAGGGAAGACTCTACGGGGAAATAATGTGCATAAAATGTCTTAGGCCCCTTTCACATTGGAGCGGGAGCCACGCTGGCGGTATAGCGCCGCTAAAAATATATAGAGGGGCATTGTGGGCAGTATTGCCGCGGTTCCATTGTTTTCAATGTGAAGGAGCGGTATACACGCCGCTCCTCTCACCGCTCCAAAGATGCTGCTGACAGGAGATTTTTTTATCTCCCGCCAGCGCATCACCTCAGTATGAAAGCCCTCGGGCTTTCACATTGAGTATGCAGTGAAGGAGTTTTTCAGGCGGTATAGCAGTGCTATTTTTAGCGCTGTACCGCCTGAAAAACTCCTCAGTGTGAAAGGGGTCTTAAAGCGGAGTTCCACCCAAAAATGGAACTTCCGCTTTTTCGGAATCCTCCCCCCTCCGGTGTCACATATGATACAGGTATTTTCTCCCACTTCCAGGCATAGGTAGCTGAGCCCCCCACAGTTGGGGTTGCCACCTCATCCCTTTAAACCCGGACACATATGAATTACACAGGTTCGAGGGTTATTTAAAGCAGATAAAGTACCAAGTGAGTTTAATTACTACTTTAATCAGCCACAGAACCTGTATAATTAACAAGTTGCCTACCAGCCGCCGCAGTTTTACGGCGGCAGGTCGGCTCGGCTGCGCAAAATCACGTAATATTACGTGATCTTGCATTTCAGCACTAGGGAACATAATTAACCCCTTCCTCACCCCCTAGTGTTAACCCCTTCCCTGCCAGTAAAAGTTTTACAGAAATCAATGCATTTTTATAATTATATTATATGGTCCTAAAAATGTGTCACAAGTGTCCAAAATGTCCACCATAAGGTCGCAGTACCGATAAAAATCGCTGATCGCCGCCATTGCTAGTAAAAAAAAAATATTAATAAAAATGCCATAAAACTAACCCCTATTTTGTAGACGCTATAACTTTTGCGCAAACCAATCAAAAAAAGCTCATTGCTAAAAAAAATTACGAAAAATATGTAGAAGAATACGAATCGGCCTAAACTGAGGAAAAAAATATTTTTGGGGGATGTTTATTATAGCAAAAAGTAAAAAATATTTATTTTTTTCAAAAATTCGCTCTATTTTTGTTTATAGCACAAAAAATAAAAACAACAGAGGTGATCAAATACCACCAAAAGAAAGCTCTATTTGTGTGAAAAAAAAGGACACCAATTTTGTTTGAGAGCCACGTCGCACGACCGCGCAATTGTCAGTTAAAGTGACGCAGTGCCGAATCGCAAAAAGGGACCTGGTCATTGACCAGCAAAATGCTCCGGGGCTGAAGTGGTTAAAGTGTGTTCGTTTTTTTTTTTTTTTTTTTTAACAACAAGGTTGGTCTTTATTGGGAAAAAAAACATAAGAATGGTACATGACAATTTAGTGTGTTCGTTTTTAAAGGGATGAGTTGGCAACCCTACCCAGGGCTATCTACGCCACGTCCGGCGCCTCCTCTGTCCTCCATCCCCCCTCTGTCTTCTGGGAGACACACAGGTCCCAGAAGACAGCAGGGACCAGCGCGATTCGCTCAAGCGCAGTAGGGAACCAGGAAGTGAAGCCGCAAGGTATCGAAAATGCTGGCGGCAGCACCCAAGAGCCGGGAGACAGATCGGCTTCGGGTGCCGACATCATGGGTACCCTGGACAGGTAAGTGTCCTTATTTTAAAAGTCAGCAGCTGCAGTATTTTTAGCTGCTGACTTTGAAAAAAAAAAAAATTGACGGAACTCCGCTTTAAATACACCTCTTATCTAATGAACATATTGCTGTTGAGGTGAATGTTCTGGTGACCGGGTCTCTTTAAAGCCGTCATTCCCCATGTAACAAAAAAGCAGTCTGTGCAGAGAATGTCATTGCATGCCATGCATCACTAGGATTGTTTGCTCTGGTTTACGTAATATCATCATTTTCTGCAGCTCGAGGAGGTGTGATGAAAGAGACATTGCCAAACGTTATCTGAAAACGCTACTTCCCTGGGTATGATGCTAGTGGCGTCATAAATTACTAAGTCTTCGTCTCAGCAGAAGCATGCACCAATTTTAGAAAGCACTGCAACCGGATCGCATGGCCATTTTGTACCATGCGATCCAGTGCAGGCAAACGCATTGCGTTTGCGACCTGTGTTTGGAGCGTCCTTAACATTGCACTGTCACCCATTGTAAATTGCCCGGGAAGTGCGATTTAAATGCAATGCGTGAAACATACACAGATCGCTAATTTCCAGCAGCACATTCTATTGTGAATCGGGGCTAAGCGCCCATGCACTCTGGGCTTTAAAAAACCCTGCTTTGGCATTATGCACTTTTTTTTCTGCCTGTAAATGACCTTCTATGTTTGCCTATGTGTCTATGCACAAATAAGCGCATATAGGCGTATTGGAAGAGGAGCGTTTTGGAGCAGGGGTCTTCAAACTTTCTAAACAAAGGGCTAGTTTACTGTACTTTAGGCCAGGTGTACATATGTGTGAATTGGATGCGGATTTTCCCTCATCCAATTAGCATGACAGGCGAGTATGACCGGCTCTCTGGGGCAGTTTTGCAGATTGCAGAAGGGTCCTCTGTATCTTTGGGTCAGGTTCAATTTGGATCTGAATCGCGCCTGAACCAGTGAACAGACACGCACCGGACCTAGGGTGACCACATTTCCAAACTGCCATTCAGGGACACCCCCCTCTCTCACCTTCCCCCCAAAAAAGATGGGGGGGACGGGGGAAATGTAGTCTTCGGGGTTGATGGGGAATTTGACGGCGGGTCATTTTTCGGGTGAATATGTCGCTTGCCACCCATATCCTGTCACCAGATGCAGTGCCGCTTGCCGCCCATAGCCTGTCACCAGATGCAGTGCCGCTTGTCACCATAACATGCCACCAGATGCAGTGCCGCTGTCACTCCATCTGCTTGAGCCACATGCATAGAAGGAAAGGAGTGGCGTCACTATCTGGAGAGTGAAGATCACACCAGTCCCTGCTGCTTGCCACTGGGTGCCGGCGATAGAGGAGGTGCCGGGGTGGATGGGGACAGCAGTGCTGCACTAGGTGCAGGCCCTAGCACTGGGTGCAAGATGCCAGACAGCACTGGCCCTAGCAACCAGTTCCGGAAATGTAGTTATTAGTTAGTAGGGTGGATGGCTGTGTCCTCCATTTCATTCTGGGACATTGTATTGTCCTAGAATGAAGGTGCCCGGGACCAGGGACAGACATGTCAATTCGCGGGACAGTCCCGGGCAATCCGGGACACGTGGGCACCCTAACCGGACCCTAGGCACGAACCCACGTCCACAAAAACGTTTGCACTGCAGCCAGTTGTGTTATGGTGTAAAGGAGCTTTCATCAGTTTCCCATGGCAACCAGATTCCTAGTCACATTTTTCACAGCGGAGAAGTGCCCAATAATGACAAGGATGCTTCCAGTTTCTGACCAGAAGGACATGACCAGCTTTTTTGGCGGGAATCGGTGCTCATTATCACCCTCTATTATTACCCCACCATCACAGCACAATTGTGCATTGCCAGGGGGGTTACTGCAGGGCCCCAATCACTTGGTACAGGGGGATGGTTTTTGCTACATTGCATTGTAAAGCATTGTAGACATAGCATGGGTTTGCCCCTGCACAGCTGTCTTTGCAGCTTGGCGGTGGTGGGGGGTTGGACAACATTATAACCACAATGTTTTTACCTCACCCCAAGGGCTAGTTTACACTTGCTTAAAGACTTTGGTGGGGCTTTGATGAGACTTCGGTGGGGCTTCAAGCATGCTTTGCCATAGACTTCTATGGAGGTTTTGAAAACGCTTTAAAGCACCACTAAAGCGACATGGGGTATAATTTTTGAAGCAAAGCCAAAGCAAAGCAACACAAAAGCAAGTTGTAAACAGGACTGTACGCTAACCATTTTATTCAGGCTGCATTCACACCTCAGCCTTTTCAGCTCGTAAAATGCCCAACAAGAAAAATCCCCAACAAGAAAAATCCCATTAATTTCAATGGCACCTGTTCACATCGGAGCGTTTTGTCACCTGAAGCAAAATGCCCGAAAAATGCCTGAACCTGGATTCACACTGGTAAGAATTTACAGCAGGTTTGATGCATTTAGGAACACTATGGGCCAGATTCAGGTAGATGGAAGCATCTTTGCTCCAGAGTAACGCTTCTCATTTGCGTTACGCTGCAGAAATTTTAGGAGCAAGTGCTGTCATTCACGAAGCACTTGCTCCTAAAGTTGCGGCAGCGCATCGCAAATGAGCCGGCGGAATTCAAATTGGGCGGGTACGGGGCGTGTAGTATTTAAACGAAGCGCGTTCCCGCCGCGAACGTACTGCGCATGCGTCGAGTGTTAAAACATCCCCGTGCGCATGCTCCAAATTTTGTGAATGAACGTCAATGACGTCACATTCCCATTCATGAACGTTTTACGCAAGCGACGTTTTTTTATTTTTTTCCGACGCGATGACGACGCCTATACCTAACATAGGATGTTCCAACCCCATGTAGGTATAACTATGCGCCGCGTATCCCGTCCGGAAACGTCGTAACGTCACTGCGTCGCGCCGCAATGCGATCGTGAATTGCCGATTTCCGCTCATTAACATATTTTTTGAGCGGAAATCGGCGGGAACGCCCCCGGCGCCATTTTTAAGTTGAAGTAACGATGCGATGGCGAAACTCAGTTACGCTGCTCGCATCGGAGCTTCAACCCGGCGTTTCTTGTTTTCTGGTTACAGAAAACAGAAACGCCGGCTCAAAGTCACAGTTAGGCTGGCGGATCACTGGATCCGCCAGCCTAACTGTTCCTGAATCTGGCCCATAGATTCACAGGTCATGTATAGAATTCCATGGCTTTGGTTCCCATCTATGCATTGCGAATTTGGTGCGAGAAAAAGAAAGGGTTCTGTGCGTGTTGCCAGCGGATGCGATGCAAATTCCTGTGGTGAATTTTATCTTCATAAGCTTCAATTGAACTTCAGTACTGCAGTAAACTCGCAGCCCACAGTTCACATCTCTGCGAGTTGTTCACTCACTGCCTGCCTCCAGAAATTTGTGGTAAAATCATGTAAAATTTGTGGTAAAATCACAGTAAATGCACACCTATCTACCTCGAAGCGCAAGGCAAATTCGCACTTCACACAAGGCGAAAAAAAATAAAAAACGGATCAAATTCACAGTGCATCGCATCACAGTAGTGTGAATCTAGGCTCAAGCTCAAAAAAGAACACAAGCTTCTTTGGGGCAGATTACAGGCGTTTTTCGGATTTTTTACATTATTAACCTGTACAAAATCATAGCAAAAACTTGGTAAAAACGCACAACTTTGAAACGCTCAGGTGTGAATGCAGCCGACCCTGGGTTCACATTAATGCGATTCCAGCGTCGGTTCCCTCATCGCTCCCCTCCCACAGGCAGTTCACACTGCCTTCTGCAGGTGTCATTACCAATTAAAAGGACACTAAAGTTTCCCTTTTAAAAAATAAAATAAATAACAAACATGTTATACTTACCTCCGCTATGCAGCTCGTTTGGCAGAGAGTGGCCCCGATCCTCGTCTTCTGGGGTCCCTCGGCGGCTGTCTCGGGTCCTCCCTGCAAGAACTAACCCCCTTCATGGGAGCTCTCTCGGGGGGTTAGTTCTTGCGGGCGCGCTCCTGTGATACAGCCGGCGGCTATAGCCGCCGACTGTATCACTCGGCCCCGCCCCCCGGCGCACTAAATGAGCCGAGAAGCCAGCACGTTCACGGCACGGGACTTTCGAGGGGTTGGGTAAGTAAACGGGGGCTGGGGGGGCACTAATCCTCAGATGTTTTTTCACCTTAATGCATAGAATGCACTAAGGTGAAAAAAACATGAACCTTTGCAACCCCTTTAAGTTATTGAAACCCCAGTTTAGTTCACAAATCGCAGTGCGAACTCGCACAGGATTCGGATCAGATAGGTGAGAAGATCCATGCACACCGATTTTCTGTGCAAATCCAATGCGTGTTCAGCCATACAACTGTAACTCGCATTGCTCGGAGCTATAAATGGATTAAGATTAAATTTGGTTGCCCTGGGTTACTGCACCTAGAATGACTATGCTGACATTTAATAAAATAAAAACGTTGCCTCAGGAGTGCTTACGGTAACCATTTCTAGAAGGCATTTTTCAAGCACACATTACAAAAAAAATAAGCAAAGGCCTATTTGGTTGCCGGAAGGGCAAATATGAGGCGATGTGTGGTACCTGGACGGTGGGCTGTTGCATGGTGAGGGTCGCTCGGAGATCCAGTCAGGTCTCTGTCACTTATAAGTTGTATGAACTTCTCCTCAGTACACTGGAGTAAAATATGATGAATCTCCTCCCAGCCCTTCCTGTCCTCCTCCTTCTCTAAGCCCTCCTCTCAGCCACACATTGCCAAATATTCTGTGTGCTGAAGACGTCGGCTCTGTACACCAGGCGTGGAGAATGTTGTGTAAAAATAAATCATTTGATGAATGTTTACATTCACAAGAACGCACCTGCGCTTAAGTTATTTACACACAGGAGAGGTCTCATCTGAGAGGAATTAGGCCTCATTCACACTGGCTCATTGTTTACATGCGTTTAGAGGACATTTATAAGGGTATATTCACACCAGATGAGGTGGGACTGAGTTGGGCGGCTATTCCAGCGCAGTCCTACCACACGGACAAGGCAAAATGCCTCGTCTCCTATGTGCCCAGTTCAATACGCTGCGCTGAGAAAAAGTTATGTAGTACTTTTTATCAGCGCAGCACAGTGAAAGGCAATCCGTGCCCCACCCAATGTGACCGGCAATTGAACCTTATGAGACATCTGTGTGACATCTCAGTTAATTTAACTACTTCACGACTGCGCTATAGCCGGATTACGGTTACAGCGCAGTCGTCCAGTTTTGGGACAGCGTCTATTGACATCCTCCCAGAAGCGCAAGCCCACTCATTGTGTTCTGTTATTGCTGTGTTTTTCAGACACAGTTGATCACAGATTGGGGTAAAGTGCCAATCCCAGCAGCCCTTTACCACATGATCAGCTGTGTCCAATCGCATTACTTTCCTCACGCTGTCACAGCGTGAGGAGAGGCAGAGCTGGTACCGGCAAGTGTGAAAGGAGACATCTACACTGATAATCGGACCACTGATCATCAGTGTCTGGATGATCAGTGCAGCCCCAATGGTAGGGTGACCAGACAACCCTGATTTCTGGGGACAGCCCCCGGATTGAGGACGCTGTCACCGGATCAAGTCTGTCCCTGGTTTTGTCCCCGGATTGGATTTGAACAGGGACTAGGGCAAAGTGGTGTATCTAGGGTATGACAGCCATGGCAAGTGCCATGGGCGCCATACGAAGGGGGCGCTGTTGAGTGGCTGAGCAGCAAGGCACTTCCCAGGGTCTGAGGGTCTCTTCTTCCCTCCTCCTGAGCATAGGCAGGATCTCCTTTTCAGCACCTTTGCTAATGGACAATGGCAGCGCTATCCCTGCTGCGTTAAGCCACAGCCCTTCCCTGTTCTCCCAGGCTCCCCCATTCCATCTGGTCAGAGCACAAAGAAGGAGGAGGAACATCAGTTTCTCCCTCTCCTCTGATGAAGATTTCATCACTTCTGCATTTACCTGGCTGGTATCAGCTAAGAAAGCAGCCAATATGCCTTGGAGGGCAGAGGAGGGATCAGGGGTCTAATAAACCCCATATTTCTCCATAAAGAGGATATGTCACTAGTACTATCCAAGGTATCAGAAGCGATGATAATTATCACTAGTTTTGTTAGATTTTTTTTTTTGTTACGGTTATCTGAAAGATGGGTTTCAAATGATTTGACAGGGGCGCAGTTTCAGTGCTTGCCATAGGCACTATTTTGACTAGATACGCCTCTGCTAGGGCAATTTCAAAGACAGTCAATGCAGAATGAAAAAAAATAAATCTGAAATACACCCCTCCGCTCCATTATCTGTGCCCCTTACTTATGATCATGTGCTGGTCAGAGCGGAGGGAATATTTCTTCAATTTTGGGTGCATGCCCATTTAGCTCCGCTTGCATTCTCTTCTGCCTTGGCTCAAGTCCTGGCCAGCTGTCTGCCTGCTTATCTCCTTGCCTTCCCTTGCGGAGTGATCTTCCTCCGCTCCCCACCCAGTAGAGTAAGACTTTGAGGCTTTGAGGCGGGTGGATGCGACAGGCAGAGAGTCGCTGATTGCCGCCATTACTAGTAAAAAAAAAAAAGCCCATTAGTGCTGCCTATTAGTGCCCATCAGGGCCACTTATCAATGCCACTGTCTCGTCACATTCGGCTTTCTATCACAGATTGCTCCAGAAATGACGTTCCGTCGCCGCCATCTTGCTACACCCCACACTCCTGCACAGTAATGATAGAGTGTGAAGGGGCAAGCGGACATCTTATTACACCTACCAGAGTTTTCGATTTCACAGTTATTTTCAATACAAAACGGAGCTTATGTGCTTAAATACAGTGGGCCAGATTCACAGAGCGATTACGCCGGCGTTAGAGGTGATGCGCGGCGTAAGTCTAAATTTGCGCATGCGTTTCGATGCGCCGCATCCCCAAAACGAGATACGCAAGAAATCTACTTTTTTTTGACCCGCTAATTTCGATAGACAGGCGCATCCGTCCGCGCAAAACTGCGCTAGACACACCATCGATTTGCTATTCAAATATGCAAACGAGGGAGTTACAGGGATCCACAAAAGAACGTTGGTGCAGCGCAGGCTACGCGCTGTGCGCAACAGCTGCACGTTCTGTCTGAAATTAGACCATATAAAAGGTGGTATAAAATTAGACAATCCGTCTACATGTCAGCTAAAGCAACACTGTTAGTGAGGAGCTGAGCAGTCACACACTGTATGCCAACATGCCAGTGGCATCTATGCTCATAGCTATACTACTGACTTTAGATGAGCAAAAAAGGAGGAGGGCATGGAGGAGGGCACGGGAGAGGTTTTTTTTTTTTTTTCCAAAAAAAATTTCTTTGCTTTTATAAACATTTTTACAAAAAAAATACATACATATATACATCTATACATAACATACATACAAATTACAAACACGGTCTCACTATCTTTCAATAGCCCTTTAAAACCTTGATGGATATAATAATCTAATCTAATACAAGCCCCTGACTCTTCACTTGATATATCACACACGCATAGACATCTTTGGCATGAGTGATTCTAAAGGGGGCTTGCATCTTCAGATTCACCCCTCATGCCATCCTGGAATTAACCACAACCCTGTAGGAGCCCAACACCAGCCCAACACATGACACCACCCATGACACCCACGACAGCTACATATACTGTACAATCCTAGCCCCATCCCCACAGATTTCGAACAGAACATGTATGGGGACAGCTGGCTGGTTGGCCAGGAGACAGCTCACATTAGGCATCTTTGCACGTTAAACACACACATTAATCATGGCACAATGAGAATGCATGCATGCACACCACTGTGGTCCCTAGCACAGACACATCACATCCTCATCACATTGGATTGGCACAAGCCCACCATGCAGGACTTGTGAGCAGCAACACCATGCCACGGCTCCAATTATGTCACTGTACATTCATACACTGGGGATCACTTCTCCACCACAAATGAGGGTGACACCCCTTTTCCGGCAGGAATGTCACCCCCACATTTCAAAATCATTCACAAACAGAACCCCCCAAAAAAAAATTGACCAGCAAAAATAAAAAATGCCCAGCAAAAATCTTATTAAAAAAAAATACCAACAAAGAAAACACATAAAAGACAAAAATCACTCTGCAAAAAGTCCCCAAATATCTCAAAGACACGTCACAAACAAACAAACGCTAATAAACAACAGAACAAAAGCACCTTGCTGTATAGGGAGGGATACAAAGGGATGTACTTTTGCAAAGGAAGTGCGTTTGTCTCTGTCTATTTATGCTGTCTGCGTAGTTCACTAAGTTGCCCGGGTCCACTTCCAGTTTCACTGATTGCGCCGTTCCCGAGTTGTGAGCATGCGCACAGAGGTGCTGACCTTGGTCTGCTTCATGTGCGCATGCGCGAGCCGGCCGGCCCTTCATTTGCATGGGGTCATGGCTCATTTCAATGTAACACGCCCACGTCCTTCCCAATTTGAATTACTCCGCCTTACACCTCTGAAATTACATTGCACAGGCGCTAATTTCTGAGCAAATCAAACGAGAATACGGTTATTGCGCCGCTTCATTGCGGCAGTCTAACGTAAAGTAGGTGCGCTACGCCAGTCAAAAAATGCGCCGATGTACGTGAATCTGGCCCAGTATTTGTAAATCCAACGGACTGTTTACATGTTAAATGTAAAAATCAGAGGCGTTCTGTCACATTAGCAACCATGTAAGGTCAGCAGGTTTGCCGCTGCTTTTAAAATTTAACATCTAAACAGTCCGTCGGATTTCCAAATACCGTATTTAAGCACATAAGCTCTGTTTTGTGTTGAAAATAACTGTGAAATCTAAAACTCTGGTGGGTGTAACAAGATGTCCGCTTGCCCCCTTCTCACCCTATCAATACTGTGCAGGAGTGTGGGGTGTAGCAAGATGGCTGCCTATTAGTGCCTATCAGTTTGTCCCCGTCAGTGTCTTATCAGAGTGTCCCCATCAGTGTTTTATCAGTGTGTCCCTGTCAGTGTCTTATTAGAGTTTCCCTGTTAGTGTCTTATCAGCGTGTTCCCGTCAGTGTTTTATCAGTGTGTCCCCATCAGTGATTTTTCAGTGTGTCCCGTCAGTGTCTTATCAGAGTGTCCCCGTCAGTGTTTTATCAGTGTCCCAGTCAGTGTCTTATCAGAGTGTCCCCGTCAGTGTCTTATCAGTGTGTCCCGGTCAGTGTCTTATCAGAGTGTCCCCGTCAGTGCTGCCTATTAGTGCCTATCAGTGTGTCCCCGTCAGTGTTTTATCAGTGTCCCAGTCAGTGTCTTATCAGAGTGTCCCCGTCAGTGTCTTATTAGTGTGTCCCGGTCAGTGTCTTATCAGAGTGTCCCCGTCAGTGCTGCCTATTAGTGCCTATCAGTGTGTCCCCGTCAGTGTTTTATCAGTGTCCCAGTCAGTGTCTTATCAGAGTGTCCCCGTCAGTGTCTTATCAGTGTGTCCCGGTCAGTGTCTTATCAGAGTGTCCCCGTCAGTGCTGCCTATTAGTGCCTATCAGTGTGTCCCCGTCAGTGTTTTATCAGTGTCCCAGTCAGTGTCTTATCAGAGTGTCCCCGTCAGTGTCTTATCAGTGTGTCCCGGTCAGTGTCTTATCAGAGTGTCCCCGTCAGTGCTGCCTACCTTACCGGTGAACCTGATTGGCTGGGGCGTGTCAGTGTTAACCAGGGAACACACAGCATGTGCGTCCCCTGGTTAAGTATTTGGAAGCCGATTAGAGCCCACACGGGTCACTGGCTCTGATAGACACTTTCAAAAACCAACAAACTGCTGTTATTCAGATGGCCGGTGCTTACCAGGGGGCCGGACATCTGAATAGTGGGTGGCTGCGGCGCCGGCGACAATACATAAATTCATGCAATGCATGAATCTATGTATTGTAGACCTGAGTAGCGGAGCAGGGGAGAGAGGGGGCGGCGCTCCTGCGCCCACTATGGACGCACCGCTGCTGTTCATGCATGACCGTCACATACGCAGGAGTGATGTTGCATGGCTCTGGTCAGTCACACTACCTGGGAGGTAGACGGGCGAAGATGGAATGCGGCCTACAGCGGAGATGACGCAGGCTTTGTTTGCAGGTAAGTATTACATAATGTGCTAGTATGCAATGCATACTAGCACATTATGCCTTTACTTAACAGGGAAGGGGAAAACGTGTTTTAGAAGAGTTTACTTCCTCTTTAATGAATAATAAAATAAAAAAAACACTATTTACAGCAATTTTTCTGTATAATGTGAAAGATGTTACGTCGAGTAAATTGATACCTAACATGTCATGCTTTAAAATTGCTTCAGCCCCTGTAAATTACAATGCTTAAAATTCTCCATGAGCGATGCTTTAAACGCCTTTACAAGTTACCAGTTTAGAGTTACAGGGGATTTCTGGTGCTAGTATTATTGCTCTCATTCTGATGTTCATGACAATACCTCACATGTGTGGTGCGATCACTTTTGTTATTATTATTATTTATTTTATACAAAGCTTCAATGTAGCCAATCAGACAGATTAACTGCTTTCCTGGTTGCTAACGACCAGGTAAACAAACAGGTGGAACCCAAAGTGACAACATACTCATCACTCCCGATTTCCGTGGTCACTGAGAGAGAGAGAGAGAGAGAGAGACAGTGTGGGAGGAATAGTGCCCTATCATTGGTATCAGTGGGAGGAATATTGCCCCGTGTACTACTTTGGTCTGACTTTGATGTACACACGACCGGTTTCCTCGGCAGAATCCATCAAGAAACTCGGTAGGAGAGCTTTTTTGCCCGAGGAAAACGGTCGGGTGTACGTTTTTCATCGAGGAATCTGTCGAGGAACTCGACGAGCAAAAAAGAGAGTTCAAGTCAAATTGGCTCGTCGTGTTCCTCGTCGGGCTGCTTTTCAACGAAAAACTCGAGCGTGTGTATGCTAAGAAACCCGTGCACCTTCGGCAAAAGTAGTATTTCTAATGGAGATAGCACATTTGTCACGCTGTAACAGACTGAAAAGTGAAAATGTCTCTTACCAAACTTTTTCCTAACACGCAGTAACATGAGATTAGCAAAAGCAGCCCAAGGGTTGTGCCAATGGAATGGAACTTCCCCTGCCGTCCTATGTGTTGAAGTCACTGGGGTAGATTCATGTACAGATCCGACGGTGTGTCTACTGATACACCGTCGGATCTGTGAGATCCGACGCTCGGATCTATGCGGCTGATTCCTCAAATCAGGTTCCGCATACATCTCCCTTAGAGCCGACTGGTGTAAGTGAGTTACACTGTCGGTTCTTAGGCTGCATTCTCCCGCCGTCCGCTAGGTGGCGCTTCTTTTTTTCTACGCGACGAATATGCAAATGAGGAGAACCGCCGATTCAGAACCGAGCGCCCGGCCGTCGCTTTTTTTTACGTCGTTTGCGTTCGTCTTTTTCCGGCGGATCGTTACCCCTGCTATATGCGGGGTAAGTGCGGCGGATCCTATGTTAAGTATGGCCGTCGTTCCCGCGTCGAGCTTTGAATTTTTTACGTCGTTTACGTAAGTCGTCCGGGAATACGTTAATTGCGTTAACATCGAAAACAATGACGTCCTTGCGACGTCATTTAAAGCAATGCACGCTGGGAAATTTTGCTGGCGGCGCATGCGCAGTACGATCGGCGCGGGGACGCGCGTGATTTAAATAGTAAACTCCCCCTAGTCGTGGAATTTGCATTCCGCCGGGGGATTTACGATCCGCCAGGGCTAATTACGAGGCAAGTGCTTTCTGAATACAGCACTTGCCTCAAAAACTGGCGCAGGTGGACCGTAAAAAAGATAGATCACGCGGATCAAAAGATCCGCTGATCTACATGAATCTACCCCACTGAGTTTGAGAACGAGGAAATTTGGTCTTTAATGTGTGTACGCAAAGCAAGCTTGTCGAGTTCTTCGACAAGCCTAACAAGGAACTCGACGAGGAAAACGATGTGTTTCGCCCGATGAGTTCCTCGGTCGTGTGTACGAGGCCTAAGGCAATGTGAACCCACTGATGTAGGTTGCAATCCTATTTACTAATAAATGCAGCAAATGAAATGAGAACCGTTTATTAGAGATGTCAAACGTGAAAAGCAGAAGAGGTCCTCTTCCTCATTTAACCCGGATCTCTCCTGAAGAGGAGGAAGCAGCATTGCAGGCCGGGGTGAATTTACACAATATTTGTCATTGTGCACAAAGAACTCCGTCATTCCCAGTATCACAAAGTCACAATGAATCTGCAAAATAAAAGGTTTTGTGGTTAATGATTAAACACAATTAATACCACCTAGTCTGAAACATAAGAATTGAAAACCTACAGTACTCAGCAATGCAATAAATGCCCCATTCTTGTACCCTTCTCGCCCCAGTGCTCTTTGCAGAATACTGTCATTATGAATTGATGTGAAAGTCATGACTTATGAACCCCCTAGAGTTTGGCAGACTTTTCTTAAAGTAGACCATTAGCAGTGGCGGTGCATCCATAGATAGTGGGCGCAGGAGCCCCGCCAGTGTAATGTAGTGTAGTGGGGTGAGCATTGTAGTGTAAATGAGCTTTGTAGTGTAAGTGGGGTGGGCAGTGTAGTGGGCATTGTGGTGTTGTCATTGTAGTGGGGTGGGCATTTTACTGTAAGTGGGGTGTGCAGTGTAGTGGGGTAGGCAGTGCAGTGTAGTGGGGTGGCCGGGTAGTGTAAGTGGGGTGTGTAGTGTAGTGGGGTGTGTAGTGTAGTGGGGTGGGGTGGGCAGTGGTAGTGGGGTGGGCATTGTAGTGTAAGTGGGGTAGGCAGTTCAAAAGTATAGGGAATGGGGAAACATAAAAGCACTCACATGTAGCCGACATCCGAAATAATTGAATCAAAAATAGAAAAATACTACATAGGGTAGTAGAAAGGCGGACTTTTTCAGGCAATCACAAGGACATAAAAGTTAAGAAAAAATATTTAATTATATATCATAAAATCCAAAAACAAAGAATAAAATATACAAAAACAGGGTATACAGAATATACATAAGCAATGTTAGCTTGCATCTCGCCTGGGGTAGGCAGTGTAGTGTAGTGGGGTGGCCGGGTAATGTAAGTAGGGTGTGAAGTGTAGTGGGCATTGTAGTGTAGTGGGGTGGGCATTGTAGTGTAGTGGGGTGAGCAGTGTAGTGTAGGTGGGGTGGGCAATGTAGTGGAGTTTAGTGGACAGTGTAGTGGAGTTTAGTGGGCAGTGTAGTGTAGTGGGCTGGGCAGTGGAGTGGAGTTTAGTGGGCAGTGTAGTGGGGTTTAGTAGGCAGTGTAGTGGTGTGGGCAGTGTAGTGGTGTGGGCAGTGTAGTGGAGTTTAGTGGGCAGTGTACTGGAGTTTAGTGGGCAGTGGTGTTGTGGAGTTTAGTGGGCAGTGTAGAGGAGTTCAGTGGGTAGTGTAGAGGAGTTTAGTGGGAAGTGTAGTGGGCAGTGGAGTGGGCAGTGTAGAGGAGTTTAGAGGGCAGTGTAGTGGAGTTTAGTGGGCAGTGTAGAGGAGTTTAGTGGGCAGTGGAGTGGGCAGTGTAGTGGAGTTTAGTGGGCAGTGTAGTGGAGTTTAGTGGGCAGTGTAGTGGAGTTTAGTGGGCAGTGTAGTGGAGTTTAGTGGGCAGTTTAGTGGGCAGTGTAGAGGAGTTTACTGGGCAGTGTAGAGGAGTTCAGTGGGCAGTGTAGTGGGCAGTGTAGTGGAGTGGGATGGGCAGTGTAGTGGGCAGTGTAGTGGAGTTTAGTGGGGTGGGCAGTGTTGTGGAGTTTAGTGGGCAGTGTTGTGGAGTTTAGTGGGCAGTGTAGAGGAGTTTAGTAGGCAGTGTAGAGGAGTTTAGTGGGCAGTGGAGTGGGGTGGGCAGTGTAGTGGAGTTTAGTGGGCAGTGTAGAGAAGTTTAGTGGGCAGTGTAGATGAGTTTAGTGGGCAGTGTAGTGTAGTGGGGTGGGCAGTGGAGTGGAGTTTAGTGGGCAGTGTAGTGGGGTTTAGTGGACAGTGTAGTGGGGTTTAGTGGGCAGTGTAGTGTAGTGGGGTGGGCAGTGTAGTGGAGTTTAGTGGACAGTGTAGAGAAGTTTAGTGGGCAGTGTAGTGTAGTGGGGTGGGCAGTGTAGTGGGGTTTAGTGGGCAGTGTAGTGGAGTTTAGTGGACAGTGTAGAGAAGTTTAGTGGGCAGTGTAGTGGGGTGGGCAGTGTAGTGGGGTTTAGTGGGCAGTGTAGTGGGGTTTAATGGGGTTTAGTGGGCAGTGTAGTGGTGTGGGCAGTGTAGTGGAGTTTAGTGGGCAATGTAGAGGAGTTTAGTGGGCAGTGGAGTTTAGTGGGCAGTTTAGTGGGCAGTGTAGAGGAGTTTAGTGGGTAGTGTAGAGGAGTTTAGTGGGAAGTGTAGTGGGCAGTGGATTGGAGTTTAGTGGGCAGTGTAGAGGAGTTTAGTGGGCAGTGGTGTTGTGGAGTTTAGTGGGCAGTGTAGAGGAGTTTAGTGGGCAGTGTAGAGGAGTTAAGTGGGCAGTGCAAAGGAGTTTAGTGGGTAGTGTAGAATAGTTTAGTGGGTAGTGTAGTGTAGTGGGCAGTGTAGTGGAGTTTAGTGGGCAGTGTAGTGTAGTGGGGTGGGCAGTGTAGTGGAGTTTAGTGGGCAGTGTAGCGTAGTGGGGTGGGCAGTGTAGTGTAGTGGGGTGGGCAGTGTTGTGGAGTTTAGTGGGCAGTGTAGAGGAGTTTAGTGGGCAGTGTAGTGTAGTGGGGTGGGCAGTGGAGTGGAGTTTAGTGGGCAGTGTAGTGGTGTGGGCAGTGAATGTGGAGTTTAGTGGGCAGTGTAGTGGAGTTTAGTGGGCAGTGTAAAGGGGTTTAGTGGGCAGTGTAGAGGGCAGTGTAGTGGTGTGGGCAGTGTAGTGGAGTTTATTCGGCAGTGTAGTGTAGTGTATACCGATTACCGATCCTTCTTTTTACAGTACTTTCTTCTTTCTTTTTTTTTTGGGGGGGGGTTGAATTTCAGTGTGTTTTTTTTTTTTTTTTAACCACTTCCATACCAGGCACTTATGCACCTTCCCGCCCAAGCCAATTTTTAGCTTTCAGCACTGTCGCACTTTGAATGACAATTGCGCGGTCATGCTACACTGTACCCAAACAAAATTGGCGTCCTTTTTTCCCCACAAATAGAGCTTTCTTTTGGTGGTATTTGATCACCTCTGCGATTTTTTTTTTTTTGCGCAACAACTCAAAAAATTATGACAATTTTGAAAAAAAAAATATTTTTTATTTATTTGCTGTTAATTTTTTTGTAAATAAGTAAGTTTTCTCTTTCAATTACGGGGACACTGATATGGCGGCACTGATGGGCACCGATGAGGTGGCAGTGATGGGCACCGATAAGGTAGTACTGATGGGCACTGATGAGGTGGCACTGATAGGAGGGACGGATGGGCACTCATAGGCGGCACTGATGGGCGGCACTGATGGGCACTCATAGGCGGCACTGAAGGGCACTCATAGGCGTCACCGGGCACTCATAGGCGGCACATATGGGCACTCATGGGCAGCACATATGGGTGGCACTGATGGGTACTTATGGGTGGCACTGATGGGTACTTATGGGTGGCACAGATGGGCACTGATAGGTGGGCACTGGGCATTGATTAGCACTGTGGGGTGGCACTGATGGACACTGTGGGGTGGCACTGATGGACACTGTTGCCAATCAGTGCCCATTTGTGGGCACTGATTGGCATCTTTTTTTTTTACTGTCATGTTTTTTTTTTTGGTGGTCTAGTGTGGGCTTCCTGGTGGTCCAGTGTGGCGATCCGAGGGGAGGCTGCGCTCATAAACAATCAGCGCGAACCCCCCCTGTCAGGAGAGCCACTGATTGGCTCTCCTCTACAAATAGAGCTTTCTTTTGGTGGTATTTGTTCAATTCTGCAGTTTTTATTTTTTGTGCTATAAACAAAAATAGAGCGACAATTTGCAATATTTTTTACTTTTTGCTATAATAAATATCCCCCAAAAATATATATTAAAAAATGTTTTTCTTCAGTTTAGGCCAATACGTATTCTTCTACTTTTGTTTGGTAATAAACATTTATTGATTGGTTTGCGCAAACGTTATAGCTTCTTCAAAATAGGGCATAGTTTTATGGCATTTTTATTAATATTTACTAGTAATGACGGCGATCAGCGATTTTTATTTATTTTTTTGTTTTTTCATGACTGCGACATTATGGCGGACACATCGGACACATTTTTGGGACTATTGTCATTTTCACAGCGAAAAGTGCTATAAAAATGCACTGATTACTGTGAAAATGTAAGTGAAGGGGTTAAGCACTAGGTAGCGCTAAGGGGTTAAGTGTGCCCAAAGGGAGTGATTCTTACTGTAGGGGAGTGTGGCTGTAGGCGTGACATCACTGATCGTCGTTCCCTATATCAGGGAACAGACGATCAGTGTTACTGCCACAGTGAAGAACGTGGAAGGTGTGTTTACACACACCTCTCCCTGTTCTTCAGCTCCTGTAACCGATCGCAGGACACCGGCGGCGATCGGGTCCCACGGGCGTGGTCACGGAGCTTTGGACCAGGTCACATGTGCACGACCCACCTGTACCTGGGCACAGGCACCTGTACGTGCATGTGCCCAGCCGTGCCATTTTGCAGACGCATATAGTCGATAGGGAGTCCTTAAGTGGTTAACATACATATCTCCTTTAGGATAAGCCAACTAAATACTAAAGGGTTAAATCTGAATGAGGATATCTTTTTATCCTGACTCTTTGTCCTCTCTGTCTTTAAAGTAACACTAAAGTTAAATAATAATAAAAAAATAACAAACATGTTATACTTTTCTCCATGTGTTGCTCGTTTTGCACACAGTGGCCCCCGATCCACGTCTTCTGGGGTCCCTCGGCAGCTGTCATGGCTCCCCCTCCGCAAGAGCTTTCCACCTTCATGCGAGCGAGCTTGCATAGTGGAAAGCTCTTGCGGGTGCGCTCCCGTGATACAGCAGTGGGCATAGTACTCGACCCCAGCGCGACGCGTCATTCGATGTGATTGACAGCAGCGCCAGCCAAGCGGTGCTGTCGGATGCTTTTTCACCTTAATGCACAGGATGCATTAAGGTGAAAAAACATTTACCTTTACAACCCCTTTAAGCCCAGGTTCACACTGGGCTGCGGGAGTGAAGCCGTGCGAGTTCAGCTGACAGTCACTCCCGCTGGCAGTCCCGATTTCCGAGGGACTCGCGGCGGACCTTTGCACAGTCATAGGTCGGACCATGTGTACAAGGCATTAAACGCCTCTCCTGTCACTCCAATGTGAGAGCACGAGTGCTTTCACAATGGAGCGGTGCGCTGGCAGGATGCTTAAAAAAGGCCTTAAGAGCGGTGTATACACCACCCCCAACATTTTAGGTCGCTACTTTGAAGAGGAATACTGTTGTTATGATAGCAGCTAGCTACCATAACCCCGATATCCTCTTCAAGAGCGGGTGGTCGCTTCAAGATAAAAGTGGTCTCTGTGGCGGATTTGCCATGAGATCACCTTTATCAGTGGTGGAGATGGAATCCGGTGCCCGTCACCACTTACCGCAGCTGTCGGTAGTGGTGGAAGCGATCAGGTCCTCTTCCTGCTTGGTATGGAGACGAGAGGGAAAGATGGCCCCCACCCATCTCCATATCATTGCAGGGTGGAAACAATGTCAAAACATCACTTCCGCCCCATGCTCTTAAAGGATTTTTTTTTATCTAAATGACATTAACCACTTGCTTACTGGGCACATACACCCCCCTCCTGCCCAGGTGAAATTTCAGCTTCCGGCACTGCGTCGCTTTAACTGACAATTGCGCGGTCGTGCGACATGGCTCCCAAACAAAATTGACGTCCTATTTTCCCCACAAGTAGAGCCTTCTTTTGGTGGTATTTGATTGCCTGTGGGGTTTTAATTTTTTGCGCTATGAACAAAAAAGAGCGACAATTTTGAAGAAAAATACAATATTTATTACTTGTTGCTATAATAAATATCCCAATTTAAAAAAATAAATAACATTTTTCTCAGTTTAGCGTGATACGTATTCTACATATTTTTGCGCAAAAGTTATAGCGCTTACAAAATAGGGGAGAGAATTATTATTTTTTATTATTTTTTTTTTACTAGAAATGGCGGTGATCTGCGATTTTTATTGGTACTGCGACGTTATGGCAGACACATCAGACACTTTTGACAAATTTTTGGCGCCATTCACATTTATACTGCGATCAGTGCTATAAATATGCACTAATTACAGTATAAATGTGACTGGCATTGAAGGGGTTAACACTAGGAGGTGAGGAAGGGGTTAAATGTGTATCCTAGGTATGTTCTAACCCTATGTACAAGGAACACAGATCGGTCTCCTCCTCTCCAGAGACAGGACGCTGTCTCTGTGTAAAACGGCAATGAGAGATGATCTATGAGATCATCTCTCATTCGCCCACAGATCGCATCGCAAACGACCACTCTGACTGGCCGTTCGCCGCGATCTGTGATTGGCCGTGTCCAAGGGACACGGACAACACAGGGCTTCCCCGCAGCGCGCTCTACAGCACGCCCTGGGAACGCCCAAATGGGCGGCCGTCAAAAGACAGCATTTTGGATATTCAGATGATATTCTGGTGCCGTCATTTGACGGTAGCGCGGGTCTGAAGTGGTTAAAGGAGTTGTACACCTTTGTGTTTTTTCACCTCAACGCATCCTATGCATTCAGTGAAAAAACACCTTGCAGTGTCCGGCCCCCCGTTTTACTTACCTGAGCCCCAAATTTTGGTGAGAGCGATCCCTCATCTCTATCTCTCATGTCTTCTCGGCTCTTCATTGGATAGATTGATAGCAGTGCAGTTATTGGCTCCCGCTGCTTTCAATCAAATCCAATGACGCGGGGGCGAGTCATAGCCCCTTTTCACATGTGCGGACCGTATGTCCGCATTTTCATCCATCCGTTGCGGATGAAAACGGGACATACATTGGTCCCTATGTGATTGCGGGTGTCAGCGGATGACCAACCGCTGACACCCGTAATCATCCGCCTCCGTAAAGATCCGATTTTTCTTCCTAGCCGCCTTCAAGATTTGTGTGAGGTCTCGTACACACGAGGCAATAGATTTGTTCAAATCTGTCCGTCCGACAGATTTGAACAATTTAAAGAGATGCTGGGCGAGGTAATAACGGTTATAAATATTTATTATAGAGCCTCAGATCCTCTTATATCCGGGAATCTTTATGCCAATCATTTTGTTTGGAACGGTGAAAACAGTCACCACAGTATTTGTAGCTGCTGACTTCATTTTTTTTAATATAAGGCCACTTACATACTTCCCGACTTTCCAAGATGGGAATGAGGGACACTTACCGTATTTGCCACCGTATAAGACGACACCCTAATTTTCCAGCTAAAATGTTGGTTTTGGGGTATACTCGCCGTATAAGACGACCCCCTTCCTACTAGTCTGTCTGGAAGCTGAGGGGTAGCCGGAACAACCTGGCAGGAAAAATTGCTGACCCCTCTACACCCCAGATATCCCCTCAGCACTCTGACCCCTCTACACCCCAGATATCCCCCCTGCACTCTGACCCCTCTACACCCCAGATATCCCCCCAGCACTCTGACCCCTCTACACCCCAGATATCCCCCCAGCACTCTGACCCCTCTACACCCCAGATATCCCCCCAGCACTCTGACCCCTCTTCAGCCCAGATATCCCCCCAGCACTCTGACCCCTCTTCACCCCAGATATCCCCCCCAGCACTCTGACCCCTCTACACCCCAGATATCCCCTACAGCACTCTGACCCCTCTACATCCCAGATATCCCCCGCAGCACTCTGACCCCTCTACACCCCAGATATCCCCCCCAGCACTCTGACCCCTCTTCACCCCAGATATCCCCTACAGCACTCTGACCCCTCTACATCCCAGATATCCCCCCAGCACTCTGACCCCTCTACACCCCAGATATCCCCCCAGCACTCTGACCCCTCTACATCCCAGATATCCCCCCCAGCACTCTGCCCCCTCTGCCCCCCAGATATCCCCCCCAGCACTCTGACCCCTCTACATCCCAGATATCCCCCCCAGCACTCTGACCCCTCTACATCCCAGATATCCCCCCCAGCACTCTGCCCCCTCTGCCCCCCAGATATCCCCCCCAGCACTCTGACCCCTCTACATCCCAGATATCCCCCCCAGCACTCTGACCCCTCTACATCCCAGATATCCCCCCCAGCACTCTGACCCCTCTACACCCCAGATATCCACCCAGGACTCTGACCCCTCTTCACCCCAGATATCCCACAGCACTCTGATCCCTCTACATCCCAGATATCCCCCCCAGCACTCTGACCCCTCTACATCTCAGATATCCCCCCCAGCACTCTGACCCCTCTACACCCCAGATATCCCCCCAGCACTCTGACCCCTCTACACCCCAGATATCCACCCAGGACTCTGACCCCTCTTCACCCCAGATATCCCACAGCACTCTGATCTCTCTACATCCCAGATATCCACCCCAGCACTCTGGCCCCTCTACATCCCAGATATCCCCCCAGCACTCTGACCCCTCTACACCCCAGATATCCCCCCCAGCACTCTGACCCCTCTACATCCCAGATATCCCCCCAGCACTCTGACCCCTCTACATCCCAGATATCCCCCCCAGCACTCTGACCCCTCTACACCCCAGATATCCCCCCAGCACTCTGACCCCTCTACATCCCAGATATCCCCCCCAGCACTCTGACCCCTCTACACCCCAGATATCCCCCCCAGCACTCTGACCCCTCTACACCCCAGATATCCACCCAGGACTCTGACCCCTCTTCACCCCAGATATCCCCCGAGCACTCTGATCCCTCTACACCCCAGATATCCCCCCAGCACTCTGACCCCTCTACACCCCAGATATCCCCCCAGCACTCTGACCCCTCTACATGCAAGATAACCCCCAGCACACTGACTTTTTGGGCAATTTCACCCCCAATTTCGGGGCAGCATGGGCTCAAGGACCAGCTGCTTTTGGGAAAGTGAAGGGGCCTCATTAAGAAAGCCCTGGTGCCAACCCATGCCTCACTGTGCCGTCAACAAGCCTCACTGTGCCATACCTTAGTCCTGTACTGCGGGTGTCCATTATTCAAAAGCCGTGCCTTCTCCTCGTGCTGTTCTGTGATAGGCGCATGTGTTCCGCCTATCACGGAGGTCCTCTCGTCCGATGCCGAGGATGAGAAGACATCCGTGATAGGCAGAACACCGAACAGAGTCTCTGCTGGGAAACCAAGTGTTCCGCCTATCACGGAACACCACGAGAGGAGGCGCGGCTTTTGAATAATGGATCCCCGAGACAGGTACCGGCGTATAAGACGACCCCCGGGTTTTGAAGCAAGTTTTTAAGCCCAAAAGATCGTCTTATACGCCGGAAAATACGGTACTAGCAAAAGCATGTAGGCATAGGACACCTCCCATGCCACACCCCCTTTAAGATGAATTACCCCCCCCAAAAAAGATAATAAAAACCCACAAGTGCTTTTTTTTTTTTGCACCACTGTAAATTCGGCACCTTAACGTTCCGAATGTACAGAGTCAGTGGTCACTGATTCTGTCCATTCACATAACTTAAAGCGGTAGTTCACCCTAAATATACTCTTTCCCATGTGATCCAGCATACTGGCGTCAGCGCCAGTATGCTGTTTTTTTTTTTTTTTAAATGCCCCACTTAAATGCCCCACTTACTGTGTAATCCTTAATTTATTTCCCCCGCGGTGGATGGCGCCTGTATAGCCTGTCACGGCTTCCGAAAATACCCGATTTAGGACTCAGGTATTTCCGGCGCTATGCGGCGCCTGCGCACAAACCTAGGAGCTGACTGCGCAGGCGCCGTATTTCTCCGAGTCCTATTTCGGCTTTTTTCGGAGGGCGTGACGCGCCATAGCCATAGGACTCGGAGAAATACGGCGCCTGCGCAGTCAGCTCCTAGGTCTGTGCGCAGGCTCCGCATAGCGCCGGAAATACCAGAGTCCTAAATCGGGTATTTTCGGAAGCCGTGACGGGCTATACAGACGCCATCCACCACGGGGGAAATAAATCAAAATTAAGGATTACACAGTAAGTGGGGCATTTAAAAAAAAAAAAAAACAGCATACTGGCGCTGACGCCAGTATGCTGGATCACATGGGAAAGAGTATATTTAGGGTGAACCACCGCTTTAAACATTGTAAAACTGTGTTTACAATGTTTCAGATTTTGAATGGTGAGGAGCCGCTGTCTTCTCTGTGAATCTGTTTCCCTAGTCCCTTTTCCCTGTCTCAAAGGGGAAATGTCAGGGGAGATATCTCGCCAAACCTCATCAACAGGGCTGATAAAAAAAATAAAAAAATTGCAATAAATTGCAATAAATAATTAAAACATTTATTGTAAAAATAATAAAAAATAAAAGAAAAAACACACTGACACTGTAGCTGCTGACTTTTAACCACATATTGCTGCCCAATAACCAGAGCACTTTTTGTGATTTGGCACTGAGTCGATTTAACTGACAATTGCGCGGTCGTGCGACGTGGATCTCAAACAAAATTGGCGTCCTTTTTTTCCCACAAATAGAGCTTTCTTTTGGTGGCATTTGATCATCTCTGCGGTTTTTATTTTTTGCGCTATAAACAAAAATAGAGCGACAATTTTGAAATGTTTTTACTTTTTGATATAATAAATATCCCCCAAAAATATATAAAAAAAATATTTTTTTCCCCCAGTTTAGGCCGATACGTATTCTTCTACCTATTTTTGGTAAAAAAAAAAATTTTTTATAGCGGACACTTCGGACAATTTTGACACATTTTTGGGACAATTGTCATTTTCACAGCAAAAAATGCATTTAAATTGCATTGTTTATTGTGAAAATGACAGTGCAGTTTGTGAGTTAACCACAAGGGGGCGCTGATGGGGTTATGTGTCCCCTAATGTGTTTACAACTATAGGGGGGTGTGGCTGTAGGTGTGACTTCATCGATCGTGTCCTCCCTATAAAAGGGATGACGCGATCGATGCAGCTGCCGCAGTGAAGCAAGGAGAAGTTGCTAAAGGGACCGCGAGTCCCGGAGCTTCGGACCGGGTCACCGGAGCAAGCCACGGGCGCGCGCTCGTGACCCACAGCTGGGTAGTAGTACAGGACGTACATGTACGTGGATCTGACCAGCCGTGCCATTCTGCCGACGTATATGTGCAGGAGGCGGTCCTTAAGTGGTTAAAAAAATAAAGCATTGTAAAAAAAATAATAATAAATAAATTGTAAAAAAAAAAAACACACTGAGACTGTCAACCACCCTAAAAAAAATTATAATAAATACATTGTAAAAAAATAAAAGTTGTAAAAAATAAATAAGTACTTCCTATCCTGCGCTGAAGAAGTCCCGCCCACAGGACGTAACGCGTACGGAGGGAGGAGTCACGCAGGACGTCACCCATGATCGCCGCAGATCGCTATGCCTGTATGCTGACACTCAGCGGAGAGTGATTGTAAATGTGAGTGTGTTTACTATTGATTTGATGCCTTATTAAATGGTCATACCAGAGAGCATTAGATCCCTTGTCTTCCCTTGCTGGTATAACGTTTGAGCCTGGATCCCAGTGCTTGCTATTGCCTACTATACTCCTATGGATGGCTCCCGTATGTCTTCTGTCTTTGGATACTGCTGACATGCTTTGTGACCTATTATAGGTAGAATATTTAAGGTGAGAGGCCATCTATCACACGGTGGAGGATTCGTTTGGTATCACTTTTTCATTCTAACTCCATGTGGATTCTTGGGATTTGCATCTTGAAATAGCTTTCTTACTTTTCTCCAAGGACATTATTTTTCACATTTTTTGCATATGTAAAGTTTAACCTATGCCTTTATTTCACTTCACTATTGTTTATTTTACATGTTTAGTATAATATTTGCGCTGCACTATTCTTTTGTAAAAAAAAAAAACACACTGACACTGTCCACCCCCTTAAAAAAAGAAAGCATTCTAAAAAATAAATAATAATAAACAAATTGTAAAAAATAAAATTGTAAAAAAAAAAGTTAAAGAAAAACGACTGACACATGTGCCACTGTCATATGACATTAAAAAAAAAGTATCGGTAATCGTTATCGGCCAGTAATTGAAAAAAGTATCGGTACTTGTACTCGGTCTTAAAAAAGTGGTATCGGGACAACCCTAATCTATAGAGATCAGACCAAAATGAGGGACAAATGAGGAGGAAAGAGGGACAGAGGGACGTTGCTCCAAATCAGGGACAGTTGTGCTTTTACCAATGTAGAGTATAAGATTTCCTATCATCTGTGCCCAGTCTTGCCACACAGAGTTAATCCAGCTCTGAGCAATCCTCTTTTATTGTTCAGTGAATTAAAACAGACTTCCAGATAAAACAGACAAGTGACCAAGATGTGTTATGTGGGGAAAGAGAGGAGAGAAATCCACCCCTCCCCCCACATAACACATCCTGGTCACTTGTCCATGAACTGTGGATCACCTCATATTACGATAATATCCAGGAGAGATATGTAAATAACCTGTCACTCGAAGCAAGGGGGCGGTAAGGAATTTTCAATTAGACAGGTTTTTATCTGGAAGTCTGTTTTATTTCACTGAACAATAAAAGAGGATTGCTCAGAGCTGGATTACTGTAACTCTGTGTGGCAAGACTGGGCACAGATGATAGGAAATCTTATGCTCTACATTGTGACAGCAAAAAAAATATAGAATATAGAAAATGCTCACAGTGATTAGTGCAAAGAAAAAATGGAAGGAAGCGGGGTACAGGTCGGGAAGGGGCGGGGTACAGGTCGGGAAGGGGCGGGGTACAGGTCGGGAAGGATCGGGGTACAGGTCGGGAAGGGGCGGGGTACAGGTCGGGAAGGGGCGGGGTACAGGTCGGGAAGGAGCGGGGTACAGGTCGGGAAGGGGCGGGGTACAGGTCGGGAAGGAGCGGGGTACAGGTCGGGAAGGGGCGGGGTACAGGTCGGGAAGGGGCGGGGTACAGGTCGGGAAGGGGCGGGGTACAGGTCGGGAAGGGGCATGGTACAGGTCGGGAAGGGGCGGGGTACAGGTCGGGAAGGGGCGGGGTCGGGAAGGGAAATGGGCTGGCTGGGAACCCCAACAAGGAAGTGAATTACAAATGCCAGTTTCATATTAAACATCAATGCCGCCCTTTGTTTATGTTCATCGGACTCTTTGAAATGAGTCCAGGAAAACCACAACTGGATGCATTGTTGAAGTTTTGATTGATTGTTCCGTGGCAGAAGTGTTGTCACCTTCCTGTAGACATCTAACTGCCGGGTGTAATTGTCCGGGCAGAATCGATTTGTACCTCTTATTAAATGATCTCTGTTCTCTATACTCACTTAGGATTTCTTTGCAGCAGTCATATAGTAAAAGCTTCAGACTTCATTCATCTACTGCTCTTATGCCGCGTACACACGGTCGTTTTTTGCGATGAAAAAAAACGACGTTTTCTGTGAAGTAAAAAACGACGTTTTTGAAACGTCACTTTTCAAAGACAATTTTGCATACACACCATCGTTTTTTCACAAAAAGCGAGGTTACGTTCACCACTCTTTTCCATTGAAGCTCACTTCATAACTAGCTTCTGGGCATGCGCGGGTTGAAAAACGTCGTTTTGAAAGACGTTTTTGCTACACACGGTGACTTTTTGTGAAACAAAAAACGACGTTTTGAAAAACGACACAAAAAATTCAAGCATGTTGGAATTTTTTTTTGGTCGTTTTTTTTAAGACAAAAAACGACGTTTTGCCCACACACCATCAATTTAAATGACGTTTTAAAAAACGTCGTTTTTTTTCATCGCAAAAAACGACCGTGTGTACGCGGCATTAGGGTTGCCACCTGTCCATGATTCACCCGGACAGTCCGGTTTTTACATCCTCTGCCCGGGTTTCTGACTGCCTGTCACCCGGACACCAGCCACCAGGGCACCCTCAAATTTCTTATAACACCCCCATAAAAGCATAATCAGAAATTAGGATCCATAACATGTATCAGAATTTCACCTATATTTACATATATGCAACTTTTTGGGTGGAAACAGCCCTAATTACAAGGGACTTGTTTCTCTCTGTGGAGGGATACAGAAGCTCCCAGCCGCATAAGCCGATGCTCTGTCTCTAGTCCCGGCTACTGGAACCCTGTCAGGACTGTTCACTCGGACAGAGATGCATTGGAGAGAGCTGTGTGTGAGTGAGTGGGCGGGAAGAGGAAGGAGCTGCACGGAGTGTGAGAGGACAGCAGGACAGAGAGGGGAGGAGAGAAGCTGGCTGCACATTACAAAACTATTCATGTAAGTTCAGTATTCATCTCACAGCATGTTGTGTCAAGTGTATTTATGCATGTTTGTTGTGTATCTGAGTGCATGTATGTATCTCAGTGTGTGTATATATGTGTGTGTATGTATATAATTGAGCACATGTACTGTACATATATATATATATAATCTGAGTGTATACAGATGTGTGTGTATATACCTGGGTCTGTATATAGGATTGTATGCATGTTTCTTAGTATATATATATATATATATATATATATATATATATATATATATATATATATATATATATACTATCTCAGTATGTGTGTATGCATGTATCTCAGTATATATTTAATATGTGCATGTACTGTATGTAATTAAGCATATGTACATATCTGGGACTGGGTGTGTATGTATATATCTCAGTATCTGTATACATTTTGAGTATGTATGCATGTTATTAAAGCTGCTTTCACACTGCGGCAGGGGCAGCAGTAAAGTCGTTTTTGCAGAGGTAGCTGCCAAAAAAGGGTTAAAACCTTGTTTCGTTTGAGCTGCCCATTCATTTCAATGGGCAGGAGCGGTGTACATACCGCTCCAAACATGCCGCGTGCAGGAGTTTTTTTAACGTTCCGCCAGCGCATTGTCTCAGTGTGAAAGCCCTCGGCTTTCACACTGAGACTGCAGGGGAGCCGTTTTTCAAGGTGCTATTTTTTTTAGACCAAAAGCGCCTGAAAAACACCCCAGTGTGAAAGGGGTCTAACTGAACATATTTCTATATCTGAGTATGTCATTTACTATATATACAATATATATGGAATAGTGTGTTAATTGTTTTTAAGTTTATGAATGTATGGGAAGGATTATTGATTAAAGGTTAAGTTCAACTTTTGGAGAAAAAATGCCCATTTTATTGCAGGTAAAAAATGTGCAAATATATATATTTTTAACCTATGAATAAATGACGCAGCCTTGTGGGCGCACACTGTCATTAGGGGGGGATGCTGAACATGTTACGTGTTACGGGTATAACATGTAACTTGTTCAGAAGGGTGAACTTAGCCATTCAGTTTAGTGGCCAAGGGGTAGTAAAACCCATGCTAAGGGAAGATGGCTGTGCTGGGAGATGGAATTTGGTGGAGAAGGATTTGTGCTAGAAGGAGGAATTTTGGATTAGAGGAAGGATTTTTTTTAGAAGTCTTGTCCATCTCGCTTCCCCCTGTGTCCACTCCCACTCCAAGGTCTTTAACAATCCTATTGTCTATAGTGTATAGTAAAAAAAATGTTGTGCGCCAGTAAAGTGTTCGGGTTTGGCTTGAAGAAAAGGTGGCAACCCTAAGTCTGCTCTGCTCTCTCCTGAACCTGCGGTGACCAGAGATGTTCTACTACCATTCTGTTATGTGCTTATAGTGGAATCCATGTGTACAGATCATCCGGGGGGCGTAACTACAGAGCACAGGGCCCCTTTGCAAAATGTTGCTATGGGACCCTATGATCTGTAGTTACGTGCAACTTCTCTACTGTCATTTTTCTAAACCAGGTACTCATTCAGTACCCACCAATGCCACCTATCAGTTCCCACCAGTGCTGCTAATCAGTGCCCACCAGTGCCACCAATCAGTGCCTACAAGTACCACCTATCAGTGTCCATCAGAGATACCAATCAGTGCCTCACCATCAGTGTTAGCTGTCAGTGCTGCCAATCAGTGCCTCACCACCAGTGCCACCTATCAGTGCTGCTAATCAGAGCCTCACCATCAGTGCCAACTCTCAGTGCCCATCAGTACCACCCCTCAGTGCCGCCTATCAGAGCCCATTAGTGCCACCTATGAATGCCCATCAGTGCCTGGCAATGCCGCCTTAGTGTTTATCAGTGCCGCCTCATCAGCGCACATCAGTGAAGGAGAAAAATTACCTGTTTGCATTTTTTTTAATACCAAACAACGAAAAAATAAATTCATATCTTTTTTTTTATCTCTATCTTTTTTTTGTTATGCAGCGCCCCCTTACTTTCAGTACGGGCACTACGCTAAAGTTAGTGGGTGAATGGGAGAGTTACTTTTGCTCCCATTCCTAATTTATCAAATTGCAGGCTGCTGCTGTTTCAGAACTGTCCTATGGGCCGGTCTGCAATCCCGAGGTGTGATTACACCCCTGGGCGACAGTTGGCGCTAGAGGGGTTCTGACTGAGCCACTTTTCCCCAGCAGCCAATTAGAGGAGTTCTTCCCTCGCTGGGCATGCTGGGGAGGGGTATATCTGTGGCAGCTGCTGCATGTTCTGGGTCAGTGGTCGGTTCTTCTCTGCGCAGGGTCCACGTTCTAGGTACGGCATCCATACTTCAGGGTGCGTGCATCCACGGACCCTGCCCGCATGGCCCACCTGACCAGAACCACCTGTTCCATGGAGACCCATCCGGATGTCAATGGGGGCCCCAGTGACTTACTGGATCCCAAACCTTACTGAGAAGATCCCAGGCTGTGTGTCGTTCGGTGGGGGATCGGCTTGAGGAGAACCCGGAGGCAGGTTATCCAAAAGGGCTTGAACGAACCATCTGGGATCTGGTTACTGGAATTGACAGGTACATGACAGCTGTCAACCGTTGACCCCTTTCATTGCATTTACTGGGAGGATTCGCTCAATCCGAATTGTTCTCTTAAGTTAAGGTGACTAGATTTTTAAAATGAAATCTGGGGACATATTTTTTCTTTACCAGTAATGACAACAATCAGCGACTCTCTGGCCGTCGCCGCCCACCTCACAGCCTGTCAAGTCTTACTCTCCAGGCCCCGGCTACTACTGGATGGGGATCGGAGGAAGATCACTCCGCCAGGGAAGGCAAGGAGATAGGCAGATGGCTGGCCAGGATTTGAGCCGAGGCAGAAGAACATGTGAGCGAAGCTGAAGAAATATTCCCTCCGCTCCGACCAGCACATGATCATCAGAAAGGGCCACAGATAATGGGAAAATATACCCCCCCCCCCCACCTATGCTAGTAGGCATGGCGGAGCGGGGGGTGTAATTAATTTTTTTTAATTTTAATTCTGCACTGACTGTCTTTGAAATTGCCCCTGCCCCCTATTAATTCCAATCTGGGGACAAAACCAGGGACACACTTGGTGTCCTCAATCAGGGGACTGTCCCCTGAAACTGGGGATGTCTGGTCACCCTATCTTAAATACTGAAGTACAGAGCCTGTGGCGGAGGCCCGAGCCAGGTCTGCCATAGAGACCTGTTCCTCCCAGCAACTTAAAAGTGACATTCCGGCTACCAGGCTTATAACAAGGGTCTGTCCGGAGGCACTTCACCCACTCTGACGGGAGTGGCGACGAACTGTATCTACTACTACTGAGAGCGAGACTGCTCTACTTCTTATCCAGGCCTGATACCGCACTGTTCTCTATTGCTTCATCAACCTTTCCTATCTCCTGTTGATGTTGGCCGTGTTGGGCCTTGGAATAAAGCATTTAAAAATCCATTTGGTGACTGGACATTCGCTCACTGCTACTACTCACTGCTACTACCCCTAGACACATCACAAGGTAACTTAATATGCCGATCCCAAACAACAACCAGCGGCTCCTTCGGGGGTAAGCGCTACAGTTATTTTAGCAAAAAATTCAAAACTCAGTAGTGATTAAATACCACCAAAAGAAAGCTCTATTTGTGGGGAAAAAAAGGACATAAATTTTGTTTGGGCACAGCGTCGCACAACCACGCAATTGTCAGTTAAAGCGACACAGTGCCGTTTTGCAAAAAATGCCTAGGTCATTAAGGGGGCAAATCCAGCAAGACTCAGCAGAGGGAGATTTCTGCAGCATATTTGGCAAGTACAGAATCACAGTATATATAAAATAATATGCAAAGTGGTTTGAGGGAAGCTTCAGAATGGCAAAGATGTTTTTTTATTACAAATTTTATGAGCAGACTGCAGTTCCTCTTTGATAGCATTCTTTCAATAGTGATAACCTCCATGGACCCTGTTAGCAGATGGTTTGGAAGCCATTAAGAAGCTGAAACGGCAACTGGGATTTTTTACAACCCCAGGAAGACTATATTAGGCATAGAAGGGTCATTTCATTGCTGGCCGGGACGACCAAAAGCTCTGTGGGCAATACATCTACACTACTAGACAACTTAACACATTCTTCTTACTAAACAACCTGCAAAGGGGATTTGTGAAGGCAGTTTTATTTTTATTTTGGGTTAGGGTAAGGGAAGGTTATAACCCCCTTCAGGTTTATTTTGCCGTCTGTGTTCCATTGGGAAGACGTCCCTTCACTTCTTGTCTCATTTCTACAACAAGGATTGAGAGGAAATCCCACCAAAGTGAGGGAATATTTGGTTGTCCCCATTGGAAGAATTCTCTTTTATTCCTAAAGTCACCATCGGGACAAATAGAGAGGGTGAATCATCCCTTACGGCAGTGGTTCTCAACCTGGGGGTCAGGACCCCCTTGGGGGTCAAATGAGGATTTGCCAGGGGGTCACTAAATCCTGGGCTGTTCCTAAAGCCTGCAGCTGCCCACCCAGCCTCTTCCCAGCTGCCCATTCAGTTCACGGCATAGCTGGGGGGCAGGGACTAGAGGTCAGCTGACTGGTGAGGAATGTGAAGTGGGAGGGGCTGGAGGCAGAGGCGGCTCTTTAATTAGGCAAAATAGGGGGTCGCCTAAGGCCTCACACTCACAGGGGCCTTTACTCAATCACTGTGTAATAGATCCATGCGTCATTCTGCAGCTATTTATATTTTCTTGAATTTTTTTACCCATTATGGGGCCCCCGTGTTTATGTTTTGCTTAAGGCCTCACAAAGCCTAGAGCCGCCTCTGGCTGGAGGAGACCCTATCTGCTGATTTCAGCATAGGTGTCACTGCTACAAGACACCACAAATTCGGAGACACGGTGAGTAACACTTCCTGTGATTAGAGTTGCCTTTAAAAGTCCCCACTATAGTAAGGTGACCAGATTTTTAAAATGAAATCCAGGGACCGGCTACTGCTGGGTGGGGAGCGGAAGAAGATCACTCCGCCAGCAAAGGCAAAAAGATAAGCAGGCAGGTGGCTGGCCGGGACTTGAGCCAAGGCAGAAGAACATGTGAGCGGAGCTGAATGGGCACGCACCCAAAACTGAAGAAATAATCAATTTCTGACGATCATGTGCTGGTCGGACAAAGGGGCACAGATAATGGAATAACCCCCCCTAGTAGGAGCGGGGGGGGGTGTAATTCATTTTTTTTTGTCTGCACTGACTGAAAACACAGACTTGGTCTGGGGACAGTGTCCTTAATCCGGGGACTGTGGATGTCTGGTCACCCTACATTACAGTGACGAAGATGAGATGTGGACATTACAGTGGGGAGATGAGCTGTGGACATTACAGTGGGGGAAATGTGGACATTACAGTGGGGAGATGAGATGTGGACATTACAGTGGGGGATGAGATGTGGACATTACAGTGGGGGAAATGTGGACATTACAGTGGGGGACATGTGGACATTACAGTGGGGACATGTGGACATTACAGTGGGGACATGTGGACATTACAGTGGGGAGATGAGATGTGGGCATTACAGTGGGGGAGATGGACATGTGGGCATTACAGTGGGGGGGATGGACATGTGGGCATTACAGTGGGGGGGGTGGACATGTGGGCATTACAGTGGGAGAGATGAGATGTGGACATTACAGTGGGAGAGATGAGATGTGGACATTACAGTGGGAGAGATGAGATGTGGACATTACAGTGGGAGAGATGGACATGTGGACATTACAGTGGCGGAGATGAGATGTGGAAATTACAGTGGGAGAGATGGACATGTGGACATTACAGTGGCAGAGATGAGATGTGGACATTACAGTGGGAGAGATGAGATGTGGACATTACAGTGGGAGAGATGAGATGTGGACATTACAGTGGCGGAGATGGACATCTGGACATTACAGTGGGGGAGATGTGGACATTACAGTGGGGGAGATGAGATGTGGACATTACAGTGGGGACTATATATGGTGGTGATCCGAAAAATGATCCGATCCGTGACTTTGATCTGAGGAACGATCCGAACTGTGAGTTTTTTGATCCGTTGCACCCCTATCTATTACACATCCCTACACACCCCAGAAGAGGACGAAGTAGCCATAGAGCCCCTTACAGCCTTGCAAATGTGGCCAGTGCATCCAAGTGGTAATGAGCCCCGGTCATGAAAGGAATAAATAAAAGAGGAAAAAATTCAAATGTAAATATACCAATTTTTTATTGTGTGTTTATGAAAGTATAATTATGGATCTATACACATTTGTTTCATTTTCCAACTATAAATACACTGAATAAACCAAGAGTCCTTTGGTAAAATCAATTGGCCAGAAGTGAAGATCTAGTGATCCTCTCGCCCAATCACTGACACACTTTTGACCAAGAGATTCCAAGCCTGCCCACCACGGCAAGGTAGACTCTTCTAGGGCAGGAACTACACTGACTACACTGAGCTACCCTACTGGATGCTAGTCATCCTTCTTCCAATGTTGGGTGTATGTTTGTAGTAGGCCTCATCCTATAATCTGTGTGTGCGATCTACTCTCTCCTAATTTGGTTGTGTGTGTGTGTGTACATCTATCTAAAGCATGACAGAAGGAGGCAAAAACATACAGAGAAAATTTCATGAAAAATAATTTTCAAGGAAATTTACTAGAATGTTTATATTATCTATAAAATGTATCCATATTTTCTTTTATAAACAAGACCAAAAAACATGCATACTATCTTATCATATCACTATCTTATCTATCTTATTGTTTTTGTATTTTTTTTTTACGTTTTTTTTATCAAACAGAAGTGAGGGGAAAGGGAGAGGTTCAGGGAGTAACAGAGGATGTGACAAGGAATCAGAGACACACAGTAAGAAACAATTTCATGACAAATAATTTACAAGTACATTGACTATAATATCTATAAAATCTATAGAAGAACAAAAAACATACTATCATATCACTATCTTATTTATCTAATTTTTTTTGTATTTTTTTTTTACGTTTTTTTTATCAAACAGAAGTGAGGTGAAAGGGAGAGGTTCGGGAGTTAATAGAGGATGTGTCAGGGAATTAGAGACACACAGATAAGATATTATTTCATTAAAAATAAATTACAGCGACATTCCCTGTATGGTATATTTAAAAAATGATATATTATTTAGTGTCACGGAAAAAAAGGCCCCCTCCTCCCCTAATAGCCGGCCAATCACGCTCCTTTGTTAGATGGTAAAGAATTAATGCTGAACTCTGGTATTATGCAGGATAATATAGTACAAGGGAGCAGAAAAACAAAGTAAGAAATTAATTCATGAAAAATAGATAGCAGGGCCATTTCCTAGCGGATGTGTATCGATTTTTACTGGAAAATAAGGATAAAAAATCCGACCTTCTCCCTTTATAGTTGGCCAATCACGCTCCTTCTTGGTAAAATGTTAATGAAGTGACACTAAACTGATTTAAAAAAAAAATTGTGCTTTGCTGTTTATATGTTGTGTTTGTAGCTACATTTTGTAGTCTGGTCTGGAGTCACCTGAGAGGTTGTGGTCCAATCAGGATGCAGAGACTCCTTTCAGCCGTAATAGCCTGGAGTCACCTGAGAGTTTGTGGTCCAATCAGGATGCAGAGACTCCTTTCAGTGGTAATAGTCTGGAGTCACCTGAGAGGTGGTGGTCCAAATAGCATGAACAGACTCCTTTCCATTGGTAAGAGTCAGTTCACACTGGGGCGGCACGACTTTGGGAGCGACTCGGCAAGGCGTCCTGAAGACGACTTCAGAGGCGACTTGCAAAATGACTTCTGTATAGAAGTCAATGCAAGTCGCTTAGAGTCGCCCACGAAGTCGTACAAGAACCTTTTTCTAAGTCGGAGCGACTTGCGTCACTTCTATTAGAATGGTTCTGTTGAATAGAATGGAACGCGACTTGTCAGGCAGCTGAGTCGCCCCAGTGTGAACCGGCTCTAATGGTCTGCAGGTGATGGTTCAATCAGGATGCAGAAATTCCTTTCAGTGGTAATAGTCAGGAGTGCACACCTGAGAAGCAGGGCAGTCTTAATGAGAGGGCACACCTGGGCACTGCCCAGGGGCCCTAGCTGCATGGGGGGCTCTTGCAGATTCCACAAAGCAGCTGATACTTAATTCATGTAATTCAGGGCCCCATGATGGCACTGAGAGTGATAGATACACAGGGGAGGCAGTCTGCCTCCTACCTACTTGATATCTGTACCTGCACTGTCATCATTGTAGGGGCCCCAGAGCATTACTGATGATATTAAGACGGCCTGCTGAGAGGTGGTGGTTCAATCAGGGTGCGACTCCTTTCAGTGGTAATAGTCTGGAGTCACCTGAGAGGTGCAGGTTCAATCAGGATTTAGAGACTCCTTTCAGAAGTAATAGCTTGGGAGTCACCTGAGAGGTGGTGATCCAATCAGGATGAACAAACTCCTTTCCATTGGTAATGGTCTGAAGTGCTCACCTGAGAGGTTGTGGTTCAATCAGGATTTAGAGACTCCTTTCAGTGGTAATAGCCTTGAGTGCTCACCTGAGAGGTGGTGGTTCAATCAGGGTGCGACTCCTCAGTGGAAATGGTCTAGAGCACAGGTGTCAAACTGGCGGCCCTCCAGCTGTTGCAAAACGACAAGTCCCATGAGGCATTGCAAGGCTGACAGTAAGAGCCGGTTCACACTGGGGCAGCACGACTTGCTGAGCGACTCGGCACGGTGAGCTGCCCACGACTTCAGAGGCGACTTGCAAAATGACTTCTGTATTGGAGTCAATGCAAGTCACCCTGAAGTCACCCCAAAGTCGTACAGGAACCTTTTTCTAAGAGTGACTTGAGTCGCTCCTATTAGAACGGTTCCATAATACAGAGCTGAGCGCGACTTGTCAGTGTGAACCGGCACTTACAAACATGACTCCCGCAGGCTTGAAGGGACTTGTAATTTTGCAACAGCTGGAGGGCCGCTAGTTTGACACCCCTGGTCTAAAGTATACATTTTTTTTCTAAACATTATCTACTATCAGCAGACAATAGTAAAACAATACACATTACCCCATGATGTTATCAGGGTACGTGAAAGTGTATGGTGTTATTATATACGTACACGAAAATCGAGTAGGGTTCTCCATTCTCAGTGAAATCGAGAACATGGGCGACGTACTGAATGTCTTCTTCTTGTGGTTCAGCAAGAGATGCCCGGCACATAGGGCAAGAAGGATTTAGCTGAACCCATCTGGAAATACAGTCATAATGAAAAGCATGAGAACAAGGTAGTGCTATGAAGTCCTCTGCATACTCACCAAGGCAGATGGAACAGGTAGGCTGTTCCGCTGCCGGCGGTGGTGGTGGTGGTGGTGGCGGGGGCGGTGGAGCAGGGGGGGCGTTGCTTAGCATTTCTGTTTGCTGCCTCCTCTATTCTCCTCCGCAGTTGCCCCCGTGTCCTGTGGGCAATTGGATCCTCTCCTCCCTCCCGGCGTGTCCGATGTCGTGAAGCTCGGGGCATGGTGGAGGAGTATCTGAAAAAATTGTATTTTTAATAATAATAGTAATATATACAATAATAGTACAATAGCAATATATATAAATAAAAACCGCTAATAATCGCAGGATTGACAAAGTGACTCGGTCAGCTCACAGTGCAGGAATGTTTTGAAACAACTGCAGTCCGGTTTGAACCGATTTGCAGCTCACTGTGACATCACGCACCTCATACCAGCTTCTACTTTTCAGGCCTGGAATCTTTGACCGGGAATTCCCTCGGTCATGTAACACTGTATCCAAATACATTTTATAGATTTGACATATCATTAACCACTTAAGGACCAGAAGAATTTGCCCCCTTAATGACCAGGCCATTTTTTTCGATACGGCACTACATCGCTTTACCTGACAATTGCGACGCCACACCCAAAAAACTTACGGCCTTTTTTTCCCCACAAATAGAGTTTTCTTCTGGCGGAATTTGATCATCTCTGCACTTTAAATTTTTTACGCTGTAAACAAAAACAAAAAAAAACGATATTTTTTACTTTTTGCTAGAACAAATATCCTAATATAAAAAATAATTAAAAAAAAAAAATTTTTTCCCCAGTTTAGGCCGATGTGTATTCTTCTACATGTTTTTGATAAAAAATAATGATAAAAAAATAAATAAAAGTATATTGATTGGTTTGCGCAAAATTTATAGCGTCTGCAAAATAGGGGATAGATTGATGGCATTTTTATTATTATAATTTTTTTTTACTAGTAATACGATTTTTAGCGGGACTGCGACATTGCAGCAGACAGATCGGACACCTTTTTCTGGACCATTGATAGCAGACCTAAGAGCAGACCTAAAAATAGCCACTGACTACTGTATAAATGTCATTGGCAGGGAAGGGGTTAACACTAGGGGCGATGAAGGGGTTAATGTGTGTCCTAGGGAGTGTTTCTAACTGTGGGGGGGTGGGACTGCCTGGAGGAGGAGAGAGATCCATAATCAGTATGAACCGCAAATCTGTCTCCTCTCTCCTGACAGATCGGAGATCTGTCTGTTTACATTAACAGATCTCTGTCCTGTCTCTCCAGGCGCGATCGCGGGTGCCCGGCTGACATGGGTGTTATTCTCAGTATCTGTTCTTATTCTGTAAGTATGGACTCTGCACAGTACTACTTCTCTTGTCCTGAAGGGGTGCTAGGTGGATGCTGTATCTACCCCCTGGCGCCTCTACACTGAGAATAGAACGATTGAACAGCGTTGATCGCTCAGTTCTCACAGCTCTGTGAGCAGAGATCTGCAGACTGTCAGTCACTGCTCTCTGTTCTGCCCCCTCCTCACTCATTGGAGTGCTGGGCTGTGGAGGGGGCGGAGCGGCCAGCTCAGGATCTCAGGGGGTCAGTGCCGGATTTCAGTCTAGGGACCTGGTGGATCCCGACTTCCATTGTCATGATGACACAGACCAGTGGCGGCTGGTGCTCAAAATTTTTGGGGGGGCGCAAACAAACGGAAAAAAAAAAAAAACAATTGCAGCCTCACTGTGCCCATCAATTGCAGCCACTGTGCCCATCAATTGCAGCCACTGTGCCCATCAAAGGCAGCCACTGTGCCCATCAAATGCAGCCACTGTGCCCATCAAATGCAACCACTGTGCCCATCAAATGCAACCACTGTGCCCATCAAACGCAGCCACTGTGCCCATCAAATGCAACCTCTGTGCCATGCCATCAAATTATGTCACTGTGATTCCAAATGACGTGACATTCACTTGGGTGGGTCCTTTAGACCCCTTTCACACTGGGGTGATCGTGTGGTCACTGTATATTGCTGCTAGTTTTAGCAGCACTTTACTGCTGTTTAAGCGCCACTTTATGGCCGCTAGCAGGGTGCTTTTAAACCCCAAAAAAGGGGTTAAAAACTCCCATGTTGCAGGGCTTTTAAATCACTTTTCAGGCGCTTTGGTAGCTCTACCCATTCATTGCAATGGGCAGGGGACATTTCGGGAGGACTGTATACATATATATCTGCACCCCCTCCCACCTGAAAGATGTCAAATGTGACACCGGAGGGGGGGGGGGATCTGATGAGCGGAAGTTCCCCTTTAGAGGGGAGTTCCGCTTTAAGTGAACAGGTTGGTCCTATGCGATCTGCAAAATTGCATGCAAATCGCTCAACCAAAGTCAAAGCCGGTTCTATCATTCTTGCTGTGTGAAAGTGTGAATGCAGCCGCAGAGAATACATATGATATGACATGTATGGGCAAAAGAGCATGGAGGTTTTCAGGAGTACAAACATTTACAATTCTGGCAGGCTACAGGTGGAAGAAAGCTATGGGGTCTAGTACTGTCCAGGAAGCCATGCGTGTGTGTCCGTACACAATCCATAGAGGTGCGTGTGTGCAGTGCGGGGTGTAGTAGAGAAGAGAACACCGGAGAAGACTGCAGCTACTGAGACTACAGAGCGAACAGTCCTGTGTGCGATCAGACAGGGCAGAGCAGGGAGACACGTACAGAGCAAGATTCACACTACACACAGGATCTACAACTACACAATCCACACTACACACACAGGATCTACAACATAGAGTACAGAGCATTAAAAAAAAAAAAAAAATAAGCGAAGGGGGGAGGGGGATCGATGGCCGCTATTTTAGCCAAACTTTAAAAGAAAAAGGGTTGCTCTGCCGGCCGCTATTTTCACTGCAAATAAAAGAAAAAGGTACAATAAGGGGGGGTTGGGGAGCAGGCTTCTTACCTGTAGGTGAACACGGCTCACAGGGGTGCGTCCCGTCTGAGCTGCAGAGTGCCAACGTCACTTCCTGATGTCGGCACTAGCACACCATTGCAATATATTGGGTGCTGTGCACCCGCATGGCCACAAGTCCATCGCGCCGGAAGCTGTGGCGCGATGGGCATAGCCACAAAGGCATTTTTTTGCTGCCAATGTAGCGCCACGTCTGCAATTTCGTGATTGCACAGACGTGGCGCTACTCATACTGCACTGTGCCCGGCGCACAGACACAGTGCACATAAGGTTATTTTTTCGTTTTTTTTTTTTTTGAAGGCACATTTTATAGATTTGACATATCATTAACCACTTAAGGACCAGAAGAATTTGCCCCCTTAATGACCAGGCCATTTTTTTCGATACGGCACTACATCGCTTTACCTGACAATTGCGACGCCACACCCAAAAAACTTACGGCCTTTTTTTCCCCACAAATAGAGTTTTCTTCTGGCGGAATTTGATCATCTCTGCACTAGACTGGGCCGCTATCTGTACTGAGAAGTGGGATCAGGATTGGGGGGGGTATTTTCTAGGAGGAGGAATGCGGAAGGATATGTGCTAGGAGGAGGGTTTGAGGGGATTTGAGCCAGGAGGGGGCATTGGGGGTAATGTATGTGCTAGGAGGGGGTTGAAAATTTCTGCTACCGGGGGGGGGGGGGGGGGGTCGGGCCTTCTTGAGTTGGAAGGAGGGATTGGGTGGATTTGTGCTGGGGGGGGAATTTGTGCTCAGGGGGGAACTGTGCTAGATCCTGAACCCACATTCAGTACTCACCCCACCCCCCCCCCCCAGAAAGATCTCCATCCCCGCCATTCCAGCACACCAGATAGAGACAGCTCTTGCATTGACTTCTGTGTGTCTCAGTATTCCCCCCCGGCCCCCCTCCCCTCCCTGATCCCCAGACACGTCTCCTCTCCCTCCCCCTGTGATGACGAGTCCAGGCCCTGTAAACGTACAAATCCCTGTGCTGTCAGGGAAGAGGAAACATATTGTTTGTTCCTACTAAGTAGGAAAAACAATGTCACTCCCCTCCCCACACAGTTAGAACACACTGAGGGAACATATTTAACCCCTTTATCGCCCCCTACTGTTAACCCCTTCCATACCAGTGACATTTACACAGTAATCAGTACATTTTTATAGTACTGATCGCTGTATAAGTGTCAATGGTCCCAAAATAGTGTCAAAAGTGTCAGATCTGTCCGTCACAATACTGCTAAAAATCGCAGATCACTGGCATTACTAGTAAATAATAATAAAAATGCCATAAATCTTTAGCCCTGTGCACACGATTGGTTTGTCTGATGAAAACAGACTGATGGACTGTTTTTTTAGGACAAACCGATCGTGTGTGGGACCCATCGGTTTTCCATCTGAAGAACATGTTTTAATTTTTTTCCTATGGATAAAAAAAACGATAGACAAAACGATCGTCTGTAGGGAAGTCCATCGGCCAAAAATCCACGCATGTTCAGAATCAAGTCGACGCATGCTCGGAAGCATTGACCTTCATTTTTCTCAGCACGTCATAATGTTTTATGTCACCGCGTTTTGGCACGGTCAAGTTTTTTGACTGATGGTGTGTTGGCAAGACTGATGAACGTCAGCTTCATCGGATATGCGACGAAAAAAATCCATCGGATTAGATTCCATCAGATATCCAGCTTTTCCCATAGTTTGTAGACGCTATAACTTTTTAAGCTCAATATGCACTCATTGCATTTTTTTTTTTTTTTAACTAAAAATATGTAGAAGAATATATACTTGCCTAACCCGATGAATTAAAAAATAAATAAAAATATTATATTTATTATGGCAAAATGTAAAAAATTCAGTTTTTTTTTCCAAAATTGTCACTCCCTTTTATTTATAGTGCAAAAATAAAAAACCGCAGAGGTGATCAAATACCACCAAAAGAAATTTTGCAAATTTAGTTTGGGTACAACATCGCACGACTGCGCAATTGCCAGTTAAAGCAACGCAGTGCCAAATTGTAAACAGTGCTCTACTCGGCCGGTAATTGAGGCCGTGGCTTTCTGCAGGCCTAAGCTTCCTTCTGTCAAGGCTGCAAAGCCACGGCCTCAGCTCCTGGCGGGCCACGTGCCGGCTGGTAATTGAGGCCGGGGCTTTGTGGCCTTCTGCAGGCCTCAGCTTCCTTCTGTGAAGGCCGCAAAGCCCTGGCCTTAATTACCGGTGGGTGTGGGCCCGCCACGCTCGTGTCGGCCGGTAATTGAGGCTTCGGCTTTGCGGCCTTCTGCCGGCTTAAGCTTCCCCAAGCGCCAGGTCACAATTTCTTGTCGCAATTGCAACCGGGCGCCCGGATTTTGTTGAGGCCTGTATTAGTGGAAAGTCCATTTAAATACAACCACTGATCAGTTCTATGTATCTGAATGTGGCAGCAGCCATTTGTACCAGATGGCCCAGCATGGGGACGAGTGCCTAGGTATTTTAGTCCCGAAGAACAAATTTTTAAACAAAAAGTTATTTCTCAGTGCCGGGACTTGTTGTGGTGTAAGTGACACATTGAGTATTTCTGATTTTGAAATATTTACTTTAACCACTTGCCTACTGTGCACCTACACCCCCTTCCTGCCCAGAAAAAATATAAGCTTCCGGCACTGTGTCGTTTTAACTGACAATTACGCGGTCGTGCGACGTGGCTCCCAAACAAAATTGGCGTCCTTTTTTTCCCACAAATATAGCTTTCTTTTGGTGGTATTTGATCACCTCTGCGGTTTTTATTTTTTGCGCTATAAACAAAAATAGAGCGTCAATTTTAAAAAAAATGCAATATTTTTTCCTTTTTTTCCTTTTTGCTATAATAAATAACCCAAAAAATATATAAAAAAAAATTTTTTTCCCCTCAGTTTAGACCGATACGTATTCTGCGCCAAGCTAAGTGCAGTATGTCGTTTTTAATCAATAGTAAGTTAGTACAATAAAATAACTACTCACAAACATGGAGTACTACAGGCATTAGTGTGGCTATGAGGCCGGGATCATCATAGGAAGTTCCTCTGAATAAAGTTTCCTCGTCCAATGCTTGTGCGCCGCAAGTATGGTACGCTGCAATGTCACAGTTACGATAAAAATCGCAGATCACTTCCATTACTAGTAAAAAAAATAAAATAATAACAAAAACACCATAAATCAATAACCCTATTTTGTAGGCACTATAACTTTTACGAAAACCAATCAATATACGCTTATTGTGATTTTTTTTTTATTCACCAAAAATATGTAGAAGAATACATATCGGCCTAAACTGAGAAAAAAATTGTTTTTTTCAGAAAAAAAATTGGAATATTTATTATAGCAAAAAGTAAAAAGATATTGTGTCTTTTTCAAAATTCTTACTCTTTTCTTCCATAAACACACGGACTTGGCAAGGGTGGTAGAAAATGAACTTCAAGTGCAAAAATTCACATTATAATAGTAACTAAAACATATAAAATGAGGTGTAACAATCTAAAAAAATAAAAAAATTCCAAAGTGCTATAATGGTGGAACCTCCTTGCACTTAAAGTTGATCTGTATGGTGAATATCTATAGGAGGGGTTTCCACCATCCCTGCTAGGTTTAGTTTGTTATGTCTTCTTTTCAGTTTGGTGTGTTTTATATGTGAAGTTACGTCTCATAGAGACCGGTATTGTGGCAATATTGAAGGTTATTGATATTTCCATACATTGGAGGGTTCTACCAATATTAAGTTATTGATTAGTAAGTTATCGCTGCACTTTTCTTTCTCTTGTGGGGGACACATAACAGTGCTGAGCGGCGGGCCTTTCACTGACACTTTTATTTCACCTCCAGTAGTTTATTGTACATAGTAGTGTGGTGATTTCCTGATATACTAAGGATCGGCGTGTGACATCAATAAACATCAACAGATTTCAGTTTTGCCCCAACAGGCCGACCCCCCCCCCCCCCATGGGAAATGTGCCTGGCTGCTGAGCTCATCGCCCCATCTCTGCACTCAGTGCACTGATGGGAACTGATGGACAGCACTGATTGGTGCCACTGATTGGCACTGATAGGCACCACTGATTGACAGTACTGATGGCCACCGATAGGCAGGCCACTGATTGGCAGCACTGGTTGGCACTGCTTGGTGGCACTGATTGGTCAGCATTTAGTGGCACTGATTGGCCGCATTGATCTTCAATGATAGGCAGCACTGATAGTCAACACTGACGGCACTGATTGGCAGTACTGATAGGTGGCACAGGCAGCACTAATGGCCCTCATAGACAGCACTGATGGTCAGCACTGATAGGTGGCACTAATTGGCAGTACTGATGGGTAGCACTGGCAGCACTAATGACCCTGATAGTCAACACTGATAGGTGTCACTGGCAGCACTAATGGCCCTGATAGGCAGCACTGATTTTTACTGACAGGTGGCACTGATTGCAAGCACTGACAGAGGAGAGGGACAGTGTTCGGGGGGCCCTGTGATCTCTAATTACATCTGACTGTGAAGTGTGAAGTGATTTCTCTTCCATCAAACCACAAAGGAGAGGAGAGAAAACACTGACAGATCAATACAGAAGCCGGCCTCGCTGTCTATACCCCCCCCCCTAATCCGGGCACCGGACCCGATCTCACTAGTAAGGTGAAGTAACTCCGGACACTTACTTTCTCTACGATGAGAAAGCTGAGGGTGGCTGTAGTTTTCAAAGAATCCACAGGAGGGCACTGTGACAAGAGCTGCGATAAGACGCTGCTTCCTCTTCCGGGTACACGGAAAAAGTGACGCGAGCGGCGATTACGCAGGCGATATCACTTCCGCCCGACCCCTCCGCCAATCAAACGAAGCGTGACACCCGCGCGACCTCCCCTGCCGTACTGGGCGCGCGCAGGTCTCTCAGCCGCGATATACACAGTGACAGGGAAGACAGAGAGAATGAGGGGCAATTCGGCTTGTTTCTCCCTCCAGCCTGCAGGTGGCAATAGAGAGCCGCTGTGCATGAGGGAAGGCTGCCCGTTCTTCCTCTCCTCTCTCCTCTTGTCACATGACTGCAGGGAGGAAGGAGACGCTTCTGAGTGTGTCTGTAAGTACGGGGGGGGGGGACAACTTACCACAGACCTTTCATCACACAGCCCCCCTCTACTCCTCACCTCCTCCTCATCTCACCCCCTCTCCCCCCTACTCTCTTCCCAGGTCTTTACACCTTCTGTGCCCAATTACAGGGGCAATCACCCCCCATACTGACACCACCCCCCCATACTTACACCTCTTCCTACCCCCTATACTGACACCATCACCACCCCCCCCCCATACTGACACCATCACCCCCCTCCCCATACTGACACCATCATCATCCTCCCCATACTGACACCATCAACCCCCCCCATACTGACACCACCCCCCCATACTGACACCATCATCACCCCCCCCCCCCATACTGAAACCATCATCATCCCCCCCATACTGACACCACCCCCCCCCCATACTGACACCATCATCACCCCCCCATACTGACACCCATCACCCCCCCCCATACTGACACCATCACCCCCCCCCCCATACTGACACCCCCCCCCCCATACTGACACCATCATCACCCCCCCCCCCATACTGACACCATCATCATTCCCCCCATACTGACACCATCACCCCCCCCCCCCCCCATACTGACACCACCCCCCCCCCATACTGACACCATCATCACCCCCCCCCATACTGACACCATCATCATCCCCCCCATACTGACACCATCATCATCCCCCCCATACTGACACCATCACCCCCCCCCATACTGACACTATCATCATCCCCCCCATACTGACACCATCCATCACCCCCCCCCCCATACTGACACCATCATCTCCCCCCCCATACTGACACCATCATCATCACCCCCCCCCCCATACTGACACCATCATCACCCCCCCCATACTGACACCATCATCACCCCCCCCATACTGACACCATCATCACCCCCCCCCCCCATACTGACACCATCATCCCCCTCCCATACTGACACCATCATCATCCCCCCCATACTGACAACCATCATCCACCCCCCCATACTGACACCATCAACATCACCCCCCTCCATACTGACACCATCATCATCACCCCCCTCCATACTGACACCATCATCATCACCCCCCCCCATACTGACACCATCATCCCCCTCCCATACTGACACCATCATCATCCCCCCCCCATACTGACACCATCATCATCCCCCCCCCCATACTGACACCATCATCATCCCCCCCATACTGACACCATCATCATCCCCCCCATACTGACACCATCATCATCCCCCCCATACTGACACCATCATCGCCCCCCCCCATACTGACACCATCATCCCCCTCCCATACTGACACCATCATCATCCCCCCCATACTGACACCATCATCATCCCCCCCATACTGACACCATCATCATCACCCCCCCCATACTAACACCATCATCATCCCCCCCCCATACTGACACCATCATCATCCCCCCCCATGCTGACACCATCATCATCCCCCCCATGCTGACTCCATCATCAGCCCCCCCATACTGACACCATCATCCCCCCCCCCATACTGACACCATCATCACCCCCCCCCATACTGACACCATCATCACCCCCCCCCATACTGACACCATCATCACCCCCCCCCATACTGACACCATCATCATCCCCCCCCATACTGACACCATCATCATCCCCCCCATACTGACACCATCATCATCCCCCCCCCATACTCCCCCCCCATACTGACACCATCATCATCCCCCCCCATTACTGACACCATCATTATCCCCCCCCATACTGACACCATCATCACCCCCCCCCCCATACTGGCACCATCATCACCCCCCCCCCATACTGACACCATCATCACCCCCCCCCCCCCATACTGACACCATCATCATCCCCCCCATACTGACACCATTATCACCCCCGATACTGACACCATCACCCCCCCCCCCATACTGACACCCCCCCCCCCATACGGACACCATCACACCCCCCCCCCCCCCCCATACTGACACCATCATCCCCCATACTGACCCCATCACCCCCCCCCATACTGACCCCATCACCCCCCCCCATACTGACCCCATCATCACTCCCCCATACTGACCCCATCATCACTCCCCCATACTGACACCATCATCCCCCCCATACTGACACCATCATCATCCCCCCATACTGACACCATCATCACCCCCCCCCCATACTGACACCATCATCACCTCCCCCCCATACTGACACCATCATCACCTCCCCCCCATACTGACACCATCATCACCCCCCCCATACTGACACCATCATCACCCCCCCCCCATACTGGCACCATCATCACCCACCCCCCCATACTGACACCATTATCCCCCCATACTGACACCATCATCATCCCCCCCCATACTGACACCATCATCATCCCCCCCCCATACTGACACCATCATCACCCCCCCCCCCCATTACTGACACCATCATCATCCCCCCCCCCCATTACTGACACCATCATCATCCCCCCATACTGACACCATCATTATCCCCCCATACTGACACCATCATTATCCCCCCCATACTGACACCATCATCACCCCCCCCATACTGGCACCATCATCACCCCCCCCCCCATACTGACACCATCATCACCTCCCCCCATACTGACACCATCATCATCCCCCCCCATACTGACACCATTATCACCCCCGATACTGACACCATCACCCCCCCCCATACTGACACCACCCCCCCCATACGGACACCATCATCCCCCATACTGACCCCATCACCCCCCCCCCCCATACTGACCCCATCATCACCCCCCCCCATACTGACACCATCATCATCCCCCCCCCATTACTGACACCATCATCATCCCCCCATACTGATACCATCATTATCCCCCCCATACTGACACCATCATCACCCCCCCCCCCATACTGGCACCATCATCACCCCCCCCCCATACTGACACCATCATCACCCCCCCCCCATACTGACACCATCATCATCCCCCCCCATACTGACACCATTATCACCCCCGATACTGACACCATCACCCCCCCCCCCATACTGACACCACCCCCCATACGGACACCATCACACCCCCCCCCCCCCATACTGACACCATCATCCCCCATACTGACCCCATCACCCCCCCCCCCATACTGACCCCATCATCACCCCCCATACTGACCCCATCATCACCCCCCATACTGACCCCATCATCACTCCCCCATACTGACACCATCATCCCCCCCATACTGACACCATCATCATCCCCCCATACTGACACCATCATCACCCCCCCATACTGACACCATCATCACCTCCCCCCCATACTGACACCATCATCACCCCCCCCATACTGACACCATCATCACCCCCCCCCCCCCCCCCCATACTGACACCATCATTATCCCCCCCATACTGACACCATCATCACCCCCCCCCCATACTGACACCTTTATCCCCCCATACTGACACCATCATCATCCCCCCCATACTGACACCATCATCATCCCCCCCCATACTGACACCATCATCATCCCCCCCCCTATTACTGACACCATCATCATCCCCCCCCCCCCATTACTGACACCATCATCATCCCCCCATACTGACACCATCATTATCCCCCCATACTGACACCATCATTATCCCCCCATACTGACACCATCATTATCCCCCCCATACTGACACCATCATCACCCCCCCCATACTGGCACCATCATCACCCCCCCCCATACTGACACCATCATCACCTCCCCCCATACTGACACCATCATCATCCCCCCCATACTGACACCATTATCACCCCCGATACTGACACCATCACCCCCCCCCCCCATACTGACACCACCCCCCATACGGACACCATCATCCCCCATACTGACCCCATCACCCCCCCCCCCCATACTGACCCCATCATCACCCCCCCCATACTGACCCCATCATCACTCCCCCATACTGACACCATCATCCCCCCCATACTGACACCATCATCCCCCCCATACTGACACCATCATCACCCCCCCATACTGACACCATCATCACCCCCCCATACTGACACCATCATCACCTCCCCCCCATACTGACACCATCATCATCCCCCCCCATACTGACACCATCATCGCCCCCATACTGACACCATCATCATCCCCCCCATACTGACACCATCATCACCCCCCCATACTGACACCATCATCACCTCCCCCCCATACTGACACCATCATCACCTCCCCCCCATACTGACACCATCATCACCCCCCCATACTGACACCATCATCACCCCCCCCCATACTGACACCATCATTATCCCCCCCATACTGACACCATCATCACCCCCCCCCATACTGGCACCATCATCACCCCCCCCCCATACTGACACCATCATCCCCCCATACTGACACCATCATCATCCCCCCCCCATACTGACACCATCATCATCCCCCCCATGCTGACACCATCATCATCCCCCCCCCCCAATTACTGACACCATCATCATCCCCCCCCCCCCCCATTACTGACACCATCATCATCCCCCCATACTGACACCATCATTATCCCCCCCATACTGACACCATCATCACCCCCCCCCCCATACTGACACCATCATCACCCCCCCCCCATACTGGCACCATCATCACCCCCCCCCCCCATACTGACACCATCATCACCCCCCCCCCATACTGACACCATCATCATCCCCCCCATACTGACACCATTATCACCCCCGATACTGACACCATCACCCCCCCCCATACTGACACCACCCCCAATACGGACACCATCATCCCCCATACTGACCCCATCACCCCCCCCCCCCATACTGACCCCATCATCACCCCCCATACTGACCCCATCATCACTCCCCCATACTGACACCATCATCACCCCCCCATACTGACACCATCATCGCCCCCCCCATACTGACACCATCATCACCCCCCCCCATACTGACACCATCATCCCCCCATACTGACACCATCATCACCCCCCCCCATACTGACACCATCATCACCCCCCCCATACTGACACCATCATCACCCCCCCCCCCATACTGACACCATCATCCCCCCATACTGACACCATCATCACCCCCCCCCCCCCATACTGACACCATCATCACCCCCCCCCATACTGACACCATCATCATCCCCCCCCCCATACTGACACCATCATCATCCCCCCCCCCATACTGACACCATCATCTTCCCCCCATACTGACACCATCATCATCCCCCCCCATACTGACACCATCATCATCCCCCCCATACTGACACCATCATCATCCCCCATACTGACACCATCATCCCCCCCCATACTGACACCATCACCCCCCCCCCCCCCCCCCATACTGACACCATCACCCCCCCCCCCATACTGACACCATCATCACCCCCCCATACTGACACCATCATCACCCCCCCATACTGACACCATCATCACCCCCCCCCCCATACTGACACCATCATCACCCCCCCCCCCCCATACTGACACCATCATCACCCCCCATACTGACACCACCACCCCCCCATACTGACACCATCACCCCCCCCTCCATACTGACACCATGATCCCCCCATACTGACACCAACATCCCCCCCCCATACTGACACCATCATCATCCCCCCCGTACCGACACCATCACCCCCCATACTGACACCATCACCCCCCCCCCCCCATACTGACACCATCACACCCCCCATACTGACACAATCACCCCCCCCCCCATACTGACACCATCATCACCCCCCCCCCCCCATACTGACACCATCATCACCCCCCCCCCATACTGACACCATCATCACCCCCCCCCATACTGACACCATCATCACCCCCCCCCCATACTGACACCATCATCGCCCCCCATACTGACACCATCATCACCCCCCCATACTGACACCATCATCACCCCCCCCCCCCATACTGACACCATCATCACCCCCCATACTGACACCATCTCCCCCCATACTGACACCATCATCCCCCCATACTGACACCACCCCCCCCCCATACGGACACCATCACCCCCCCCCCCCATACTGACACCATCATCCCCCATACTGACACCATCACCCCCCCCCCTCCATACTGACACCATGATCCCCCCATACTGACACCATCATCATCCCCCCCGTACCGACACCATCACCCCCCCATACTGATACCATCACCCCCCCATACTGACACCATCACCCCCCCATACTGACACCATCACACCCCCCATACTGACACCATCATCTCCCCCCATACTGACACCATCATCTCCCCCCATACTGACACCATCATCTCCCCCCATACTGACACCATCACCCCCCCCCCCCCATACTGACACCATCATCCCCCCCCCCATACTGACACCATCATCACCCCCCCCATACTGACACCATCATCACCCCCCCCATACTGACACCATCATCACCCCCCCCATACTGACACCATCATCACCCCCCCCCCATACTGACACCATCATCACCCCCCCCCCCCATACTGACACCATCATCGTCCCCCATACTGACACCATCACCCCCCCATACTGACACCACCCCCCCATAACGGACACCATCACCCCCCCCCCCCCCCATACTGACACCATCATCCCCCATACTGACACCATCACCCCCCCCCTCCATACTGACACCATGATCCCCCCATACTGACACCAACATCCCCCCCCCCATACTGACACCATCATCATCCCCCCCCGTACCGACACCATCACCCCCCCATACTGACACCATCATCTCCCCCCCCATACTGACACCATCACCCCTCCCCCCCATACTGACACCATCACCCCTCCCCCCCATACTGACACCATCACCCCTCCCCCCCATACTGACACCATCACCCCCCCCCATACTGGCACCACCCCCCCCTCCATACAGACACCATCCCCCTCCATACTGACACCATCCCCCTCCATACTGACACCATCATCTCCCCCATACTGACACCTTCTCCCCCCCCCCCCATACTGACACCATCATCTCCCCTACCCCCCCATACTGGTTTTATGGCATTTTTATTATAATTGTTTTATTTATGTTTTACTAGTAATGGCAGTGATCTGCGATTTTTTTTTTTTTTTTATCATGAGTGCGACTTTTTTTCGGAAACTTTTGACAAATTTTTGGAACCATTGTTGTTTTACAGCGATCAGTGCTATAAAAATGATTACTGTTGACCACTAGTTGGCGCTGCAGGGGTTAAGTGTGTCCTAGGGAGTGATTCTAACTGTAGGAGGGGATGGGCTGTGTGTGATACAACACTGATCACCGATTACGGGAAGCTGTGATCAGTGTCCTGTCACTAGGAAGCCTTGTTTACATCAGCATCTCCCCGTTCTTCCTCACCGTTATACGATCATGGGTATCCCCCTGGACATCGAGTCCTCGGGACCTGCGGTCGGAGTCACGGATCTCGCGGCGAGCACGGGCGTCCACAATTCCGTATCTTAAAGGGGATGTACGTATACGCCCATCTGCCTGTCCGTGCCATTCTGCCGACGTATATCGCCCTGCCATGGTCCGCAAGTGGGTAAAGGGACCAATTAAAAAAATAAATATAAAAAAATAATAATGTTCTACTTCCCCCCACTGTGCGGCTTGTTTTGCACAGAGTGGCCCCCATCCTCCTCTTCTGAGGTCCCTCGGCATCAGCTAACCCCCTTCATGGGAAGCGCTCTCCCAAGGGGGTTAGCTTGCGGGTGCGCTCCTGTGATGCAGCCATAGCCATCGACTGTATCACATGGACACGCCCCCTGGTGCGCTGCATCATTGCATGCGATTGCCAATGGCCGCACTGCTATCACTGTAGCCAATCGAAGGCCAGACTCTGAGGAGAAGAGGACGCCGGGGGACGCGCATAGCAGATTCGGGGCTCAGGTAACTAAAATGGGGGGCCGTCATTGCCATAGGATGCATTAAAGTGGGAAAAAAAAGAAACCTTTATAACCCCTTTATCCGCTTGCAGCCCGCCGCACGCAGATATACGTCTGCAGCATGGCACGGGCAAGCAAAGGGACGTAGCTGTAAGTCCCCTTTAAGAAGCATTTTTTGCGGGCGCATGCTGCAATCCCTGTGAGCGGGTCCCACGGACTCGATCGCCGTCGGAATACCCCCGATCGTCTCACCGAGACATAGAACAGGGAGATGTCAGTGTAAACACAACATCTCCCCGTTCTGCCTAGTGACACTGTCACTGATCGTGTTCCCTGTCATCAGGAACAACGATCAGTGACGTGTTACAGCAAGCCACGCCCCCCCTACAGTTAGAATCACTCCTTAGGGAACACTTAACCCCTACAGCACCACCTAGTGGTTAACCCCTTCGCTGCCAGTGTCACTTTCACAGTAATCAGTGCCTTTGGTCCCAAAAATGTGTCTGATGTGTCCGCCATAATGTCGCAGTCACGATAAAAATCACTGATCGCCGCCATTGCTAGTAAAAAAAATATTAATGAAAAATGCCATAAAACTATCCCCTATTTTGTAAACGCTATAACTTTTGCGCAAACCAATCAATAATCGCTTATTATTAAAGAATAGGTATCGGCCTAAACTGAGGAAAAAAAATGTTTATTTTTATATATTTTGGGGGATATTTCTTACAGCAAAAAGTAAAAAAAATATTTTTTCAAAATTTACGCTCTTTTTTTTTTTATAGCGCAAAAAATAAAAACTGCAGAGGTGATCGAATACCACCAAAAGAAAACTCTATTTGTGGGGAAAAAAGGACGCCAATTCCGTTTGGGAGCCACGTCGCACGACTGTGCAATTGTCAGTTAACAGCAGTTTGTCGGTTTGTCAGCTGTGGATTCTAATCCCTCCTGACCACCCAGCAGTGTCTGAATTCCTGTACCCTGTAGTGCACCAGATTTTTCATTCAAAGTAGAGTTCCAGTATTTTTTTTTTGTTTATTAACCACTTCAGCCCCGGAGGATTTGGCTGCTAAATGACTAGAGCACTTTTTTACAATTTGGCAATGCGCTGCTTTAACTGGTAATTGCGCAGTCATGCAATGTTGTACCCAAACAAAATTTGCGTCCTTTTTTCAACCAGATAGAGCTTTCTTTCGACGGTATTTGATTGCCTCTGCAAATTTTTTTTTTTTTTTCAATATAAATGGAAAAAGACAGAAATGAAAAAAAAAATTGTATTTTCTACTTTTTGTTGTAAGAAAAATCCAATAAATTCAATTTCCGTCATACATTTAGACCAACATGCATTCAGCCACATGTCTTTGGTAAAACAGAATATCAATAAGCGTATATTTATTGGTTTGTGCAAAAGTTATAGCGTCTACAAACTAGGGTACATTTTTTGGAATTTACACAGCTTTTAGTTTATGACTGCCTATCTCATTTCTTGAGGTGCTAAAATGGCAGGGCAGTACAACTGACCCCCAACGTGACCCCATTTTGGAATGTAGACACCCCAAGGAAATTGCTGAGAGGCATGTTAAATCCATGGAATATTTTTTTTTTTTTTTCCACATCAGACTAGACCGGGGTGCAAACCGTCAGACACGCTCACGGACCCTTCCGCCCTTCGCTTCCCCCTGTAGTCATCGCATCACTTGTGGCTTCTCATTTCCTTAAATATTTCTGTATATATCTTTTTTTTTTTTTTAACTGCAAAAAGGTAACATGTGTATTTTTCCTCCCCGTCCCTCCCTCCCTCCATCTCGTGATTCCACAGTCCCACTCCCCCTGGTGATCCCCCTTAGTTGGGTCCTATTTCCCCCCTACTATCTTATAGCACTCTTAAGTTTTCTGCGCAACTCCAGGATTTTTTAAATTCTATCCATATACCCCATTTGTCCCTTAGATCCTTATTATCTTCCTCCCCTCCGAGTCTCATCCCCTCCCTCCTATGAGTTTCCTCCACCGAATCAATCCACTCCCATATTTGAGGGCTTTCCTTTTCCCTCCATTTCTTGGGTATCAATCGTTTCGCCGCATTAAGGAGGTGCGGTATCAGGGTTTTTTTTTATATTTTTATAGGCTCCACCCCCCCATGGAAGAGGACAACCCAAGGATCTTCTTCAATCTCTTTTTTAGTTATTGCCTTGATTAGGGTTAGAATTTTTTTCCAATAGTCTTTGATCTTAGGGCAGTTCCACCACAGGTGGGCCAATGATCCCCTAGTTGAACAACCTCTCCAACAATCAGCGGACTGCCCTTCTCTGTATTTGCTGATTTTGTCAGGGGTGATGTACCATCCAGAAATGAGTTTAAAATTCATCTCGGCCGTTCTCGTATCTATTGCTGATGAATGAGTTAAATTGAAAATTCTATCTACTGTCGTTTTACCCCTAGTGCTTTCAAACTCTCTTTCCCATTTTTGCATATACCTGGGCTTCCCTTTTGAGTATTCAGCCACACATAGTTGTTCCAATTGAGTGTACTCCTTCTGTTCCCTTAATGGGCCCGGGAGACTCCTGATGAAGGAGGATAGCTGTAGGTAGCGCCACTCGTCCCACCCTGTGAATTCCATCTTAGATTTAATCTCTTGAAGTGACAATATTTTACCCTTTTGAATAATGTCTTTTACCTGGGTTCTATTTTTAATCTATTTTTAATCCAATTCCCACCCTCCCCTTTTAATCCTGGTGCGAACAATTCGTTGTCTTTTAAATCTATTAGTGGTGAGTTGTATTGTAGTCCTAACTGTTTGTGTATTCTATCCCATATCCTTAGTGCTATCCGTGTGATTTCATGTGTGGTTGTATGTAAACTTCTAAAATGTGGTGGATTCCATATTTTTCTGCCTAACTGTGTCCCTGCCAGTGTACATTCAATATTAACCCATCTTTTATCCTGATTTTCCCTAGCCCACTCTATTATACGGGATATTACCGAGGCATTATAATACTTTCTGATATCCGGGACCGCTAGTCCTCCCTGTTTTTTTTCCTGTTTTAATACCCGGAGTGAGATCCTATGTTTTTTTTGTTCCATATGTAATTTAATAACAAGGAGTTGAGTGTTTTAAAGTAGGATTGTAGTAGGGCTACTGGAACCATCTGAAACCTATACAAGATTTTCGGCATTAGTATCATTTTTACTATATTTATCCTTCCAAACCATGAGATCGGCCGATTCTTAATTTTTTTAATTTCTCCATTTATTTCATCTAGTAGGGGGATATAATTCAATCTATAAATATTCTTTGGAGAGTTTGCTAATTTAATTCCCAGGTACTTTATCTCTTTCTGCCAGATAAAGTTATACTCTTTCTTAAGGGATCGTTCTTGGTCCTTATTCATGTTTACATTCAGAATTTCTGTCTTGGACACATTCATCCTGAAATTGGAGATCTCACCGTATTGTTTAATGTTGGCCATTAAAAAAAGGCAGCGTGGATCTAGGGTTCCTCACATAGAATAGAACATCGTCCGCGAACGCGGATAATTTATGCTCTTCTTCTCCTGCTCTTACTCCCTTAATATTTGGGTCCTTGCGTATCATTGCCAACAGGGGCTCAAGCGACAACACAAAAAGGAGGGGGGACAAAGGGCATCCCTGCCTGGTCCCATTTTTCATCTCAAAAGATGTTGATAGGGATCCATTGACTTTAATCCTTGCTCGAGGTTGTTGATACAATATTTTAATCCTCTCCCTCATTCTTGGGCCAATCCCCACATTTTCTAATACTTGCATCATGAGCCCCCAGTCTACTCTGTCGAACGCTTTTTCTGCGTCCACTGACAGGAGTAGACTGGGTGCTCCGTTTACTTTGATTTGCTCAAGGATTAGGAGTGCTCTGACCCCGTTGTCCTTCCCCTCCCTTCCTGGTGTGAAACCTACCTGGTCGGGGTGGACCAGGCCCATCATTATCTCCTTCATACGCTCTTCCAGGATTTTGGCGTATATCTTTATATCCACGTTTAATAATGAGATTGGCCTAAATCCCGAGCAGAGCGTATTGTCTTTCCCCGCCTTACCTATAACTGTAATATTTGCTGTCGAAGCCTCTCTGCTTAATTCGTAGTCAGAGCCTAGTCTGTTGAAATAATGGCATAATCTTGGTATCAAAATTGATCCAAACTTTTGCAGATACCTGGTCGTGAAGCCGTCGGGTCCGGGGCTTTTCCCTTTGGCAGAATTTTTTAAGGTTCTCCTTATTTCCTCCTCGGTAATAGGCCTATCTAGGTTTTCAGCTATATCGTTGTCTATTCTTGGGAGGTTAGCTTTTCTCAATACTTCCCCTATGCTGGCCTCTTTCTCTCCGGGGTTCCAGTTCTTTTGTTTCACATTATACAGGTCTTCATAATAGCTTCTGAACTCCTCTGCTATGTCCTTGGTATTATATACCAGGTCCCCGTTCTTATTTCTAATTTTTTCTATATAATTCCTATTTTTCTTTTTCTGTACCATTCCGACTAGGGATTTACTAGGTTTATCCCCCCATATGTATCTCGCTCTTTCAATGCTATATAGTTCTTTCTTAAATTCTTGTTCTGTGAGTACTCTATACTCTTCTCTTTTAAGTATTAGTTTATGCCATATTTCTGTTTTTTTACCTCTTTTTTATGTTCTTGTTCTAGTTTTAAGATTTCTTTTGCGGTTTCTTTTAACCTCCTTGTTTTTTCTTTCTTTTTCCTGGCTCCCTCACTTATAAATATTCCTCTTATGCAAGCTTTATGGGCTTCCCAAAGTGTGGCCCTGGAGATCCCCTCTGTGTCGTTCTCAAGAAAAAAACCTTTCTAATTCCTCCTGGACTCTTTTTACTATATCCTCATCCCCCAGTAAACTTTCGTCTATTCTCCACTCTGGTGGGTTCGTTTTCTGATCGGATAGATTCAGTTTTTTATAGTTATGGGTGCATGGTCGGATACCGTCGTAGCTTCTATTCATGTTTCGACTACCCTATCTAATAATTTATGGTCTATGAGGATATAATCTATCCTCGAGTATGTCCCATGCACAGGGGAGTAGAATGTATAATCTCGAGTTTTGGGGTGTTGTATTCGCCATATGTCTACCAACTGATCATTGTACATTCTTTGTTTCATTATTTTCAACTGGCTTTCCTTTGTCCCCTGTGCACGGGACGTACTGTCGAGTCCATGTTCCATACACAGATTTAAGTCCCCCATTAATATCACATGACCCGCTTAAAATTTTTTAGTTTTACTAAGATTTTTTTTACGTAGCTCGTGGAGTCAACATTGGGCGCATAGATGTTAGCTAGCGTATATTCTGATCCTCCCAGTTTTCCTTTCAGGAATATAAACCTTCCTTCGGGGTCTGTCAATCTCTCCCCCAACTCGAAACGTATCCCTTTTGCTATCCCAATTGCAACTCCTCTAGCCCGCTTTGTTATTGTATCCCCGTAGTACCAAATGGGGTGACTGCGGGAGTACAATCTTATATTAGATTCCAGTGTCAAGTGGGTCTCCTGCAGAAAGGCTACATCCGCCTTATGATAGTGTAATTCCCTAAGGATTTTATGTCTCTTAGCAGGCGAGTTTAGACCTTTAAAGAGGAGCTCCAGCCGCGGGAAAATTTTTTTTTAAAGTCAGCAGCTACTAACAGTGTAGCTGCTGACTTTAAATAAGGACACTTACCTGTCCTAGGCGCCCGCGCTGACGGCCCCCCCCCCCCCCCGATGCCGGTCCCACGATCGCTCTGGGTCCCACGCCGCCATTCACACTATGGGAAACAGGCAGTGAAGCCGTACGGCTTCACTGCCCATTTCCTACTGCGCCTGCGTGAGTCTCACGCTGGCTTGTGAATGGGCGCGCTGCTCTCTGAGAACACACACAGTTCCCAGGAAGCAGCGCGCCCCATTCACAAGGAGAAGAACAAGAAGAAAACACACCGCGGTTCAGGAAGAGGCAGATTACGGACTTCCGCATAGCAACAGCTATTTCGGGTGAGTATTTTTTTTTTCAAACAACATTGTAAAATGTTGTTATCCTGGGTGGAGCTCCGCTTTAACATTATATGACAGGAATTTAATCTCCGTCATCTAAAAAATTTTTTTTATTTTTTTTTGCTTGCCTTGTTGTTCCCTTTCTACTATACTTGGGGTCATACCTAGGGGATAATAAACTGAACAATGTGGAATCAACGAGATGCCCCCCCCCCCCCCACTCTGCCCACCCCAGCCCTCTCTGGCCCCCCTCCCCTCCCATCCCTTCTCCCCTCTTGGCCTATTGTAGGCCTGGGAGCCGTCCTTGGTTGCTTCCACTCCCTCACCATCGGCTCCTCTTCCCGGAGGTGATGCCTAAGGATCGCTCCCGGCTGCTAGTCCCCACCCCCACCCACCTCCCAATTCGTTTTTAATTGTCTAAGCTACCCAGCCAGGGAGATCAGGTGCTGTTATATCCATTTTTTTGCAGAACCTCTCAATCTCTTCCGGGTATCTTAAACGTGCAGTTATCCCCCCCTTGAAACCAATGAGGCATGCGGGGAAACCCCACTGGTACTTTATATTCTCCATACGCAACAGGTCTAAGAGAGGTTTCAGGTGTCTTCTCCTTTCTAGTGTTTCTCTTGATAGGTCGGAGAAAATCTGTATCTCATTTTCTTTGTATCTGATGGGGGGTGTCCCCCTCAGCCTTCCCCATATTTCCGCCTTATCAACATAATTCTGAAACCGTGCTACAATATCTCTTGGTCTCTTACTCTCAGCCTGTTTGGGGTTTCCTACTCTATGTACCCGCTCCATTTTGAGGGGTTTTGCATCTGCCGGTCTGTCCAACACGGGGTTAAATATTGTGTTCATGATCTCTCTTAGGTTTTCTCCCTGCTCTTCCGCAATCCCGCGTATTCTCAAGTTCTGTCGCCTGCTGCGATTTTCCTGGTCCTCCAACTGATATGCCAGGGTTCTTTGGTTATCTGTCATCGCTTGTACTTGTATTTTTAGCTTATTCAGTTCTTGTACTTGTTCTTCTATTCTTTTTTCCGTCTCCTCAACTCTTTCCAGTAGGCCTCCCAGGTCAGTTCTTACCTTATTGATTTCTGTTTTTATCAAATTTTCTATCCTAAGCAGCATCACATTCATCTCTGCCTTTGATGGTGGTTGTGTCCAATTCTGGGTCCTCTAATCTGCTATGATCGTACTCGCTTTCTAAAGTCGTCTCCCCTTTAGATCGATTCACAGTTGCTTCCCCTGGTTTTTTCTTATCCGTTTTCTTAACCACTCCGGGGCTTTTAGGGTTCCCCTCTTGTGTCATGTATTGCTGTATAGAGCTAGTCCCAACGTTGCTTTTCTGCATTTTTGAGGCAGCGCCTCTCGTTGACCTGCTCATTTTGATTTTGTTTGTTGGTCTAATTCTCTTCCCCAGTTTGCAACTAGGAGGGGAGGAAGCCTGGGCACTTTCCTGTTTCTGTTGATGCCTGTTGCTTTTTGATCCCCTGCCTCTCCAGCGCCTGGGGCTTCTTATATTCACATACCCGAGCTGTTACGAATTATTTAAATCGCCCGGGTCTTGCTGGGGTGGGTATTACAGATGGGTGGTTTTCTGGGCTTACTCAGTCTTTTTTTTTTTTTTTTTTTAGGTAGTTGATTGTCCACTGCCTTCTGTGACTCCCCAGGGGGTCGCTGATAAGGGTGATATTCGTTTCGCTTTATTATTTATAGCGAGCTTCTCCTTGCCCCATATGGGATTAAGCCTTCACGGTTGAGTGTCTCTGCCTACCCCCGGGTAGCTAAATTTCCACCAGCATTTCCCTTTGGCATTACAGGCATCCTATTTCACCCTTGTGCACCACAGATTATAGTTAGTTTTATAGTTAGTTTTATAGTTAGATGTTTATATTCATTTCATTTATACTCAGCATCATATCTACATCACATCCGCTTCATACCTCTGTGACCCACTCTTTTTTACTTATCAGCAGCAGATTAACCTTTAAATAGACCTCTGAGATAACATCCAAGACAGGTAGGGGGGAGGTGATGAAGATCGGGGGGGGTCGACCCGCAGGTCCCGTCAGATCTCGGCTCTACTGAGCGCCTCACCAATCCCTTTACTCTCCTCCAGATCTGCCACAGAGCAGCGTGTTTCCCCAAGCTTCGAGGATGACCTGTGATCCCGGTCGGGTGCCGTCGCCTCCTCCTTTGGGTGCTGCTCACTCACGCTGTCTCCAGTGCAGGCTTGCTCAGGACGCTCAGGTCTTGATCGCTGCGTCCTCAGCCTTAGATCTCTGGGACTTCCGGGTCGCGGTCGGGCTAGGATGGTCTCCGGTGTCGTTCACGCCTGGCCCCAGCCTCTCACGCTGAACGCCGGCGGACTGTTGGAATTTTCATTGGAGCCTCGGAGCGCCATGCCCCGCTAGCAGCCATGGAGCGTTCCGACACCTCCCTCCACGCGCACGTCACGTCTCCATCACGTCATAGGTTCCCCCATTAGCTCGCTGTATAGCAGTCCTTTAGGATATTCTGATGAAGAGGGGTCAGAGCCTGATTCCTCCAGTAGCTCACTGTATAGCAGTCCTGTAAGATATTGTGATGAGGGGTCAAAGCCTGATTCCTCCAGTAGCTCACTGTATAGCAGTCCTGTAAGATATTCTGATGAAGAGGGGTCAAAGCCTGATTCCTCCAGTAGCTCACTGCTTAGCAGCCTTGTAAGCTATTCTGATGAAGAGCCCTTTCAGCTTGGAACATCTCAGCTGAGCACTACAAGGACCTATTCCTTTGGAGAGAAATCTGTTCGGTCTGAGGGAGCCACAAGCTCAGACCTGGAGAGTTCTGTAATCTTTTCTGATGAAGAGATGATCTTTCCGCTTTTAACACTTCAGCATATCCCATTTGTTTTATTTTTTTATATATCTCTCAGTTTAGGCCGATATGTATTCTTCTACATATTTTTGTTAAAAAAAAAATTTATATTAAAAATAATATTGCAAAAAGCGTATACAAAGCAATCCACAACTCTGCCCACAGCTACATCAATGATCTAGTCTCTAAATACCAACCTAATCGTTCTCTTTGTTCTTCTCAAGACCTCCTACTCTCTAGCTCTCTCATCACCTGCTCCCATGCTTGTCTCCAGGACTTTTTCAGAGCCTCTCCAAGCCTCCTTACCCCAATCTATCCGTCTATCTCCCTCTATTAGCTGAAAACCCTCCTCTTCAGAGAAGCCTACCCTTCCCACACCTAGCAACTGCATTTTTCATTTGAGTCCACCTGATCATCCCCCACAGCTAACTACCCTTTGTTCCACTTGACCCTCCCTTCTAGATTGTAAGCTTACGAGTGGGGCCCTCTGATCCCTCCTGTATTGATTTGTATTGTGAATGTACTGTCTTCCCTGATGTAAAGCGCTGCGCAAACTGTTGGCACTATATAAATCCTGTATAATAATAATATAATAGTGATTGGTTTGCACAACATTTATAGAGCCTACAAAATAGGGGACAGAATTATGACTTTTTTTACTAGTAATGGCGGCGATCTGCGATTTTTATTGTGACATTATAGCGGACACTTTTGACACATTTTGGAGACCATTCCCATTTATACAGCGAACAGTGCTATAAATATGCACTGATTACTGTATAAATGTGACTGGCAGGGAAGGGGTTAACACCAGGGGGCGAGGAAGTGGTATAATGTATAATATAATTCCCTACTAGTGATTCTAACTGTGGGGGAGAGGACTGACTGGTGGAGGTGACCGATCTGTGTCCCTATTTACAAGGGACACAACATCGGTCTCCTCTCCCGGACAGGACGTGGATCTGTACGTTTACACACAGATCCACGTCTGTGTAACAGCCGATCGCGGCGGCCACCAGGCACGCGCATCGGCACCGCAGTGACACGCCGGGCACACGTGCGCCCCCCAGTGGCCGGACGAGCTGAGGACGTCAATAGATTACAATTTGTGGCCATCATTTTACAATGCCGGGGGTTCCAAGTGGTTAAAGTCCCAGGGTGATTTTTCTGTTTTGAATGCAGTCTAAATGTTTAGGAGGGTGTCTGTGGGAATGTTTGGCCATTCTTCCAGAAGAGCATTCGTGAGGTTAGCCACTGATGTGGACGAGACCTGCTGCAGATAGCAAGGGCAATGCGATTTGAATGCGGTGCAGGAAACGTGCAGAGATCACCGGTTTCCTGCACCACGTTCTATTTTGAAGCGGAGCTTCTAGTGCAGGGGTAGGGAACCTTGGCTCTCCAGCTGTTTTGCAACTACAAGTCCCATGAGACATTGCAAGACCCTGACAAATACAGGCATGACCCCTAGAGGCAGAGGCATGATGGGATTTGTAGTTTCACCACAGCAGGAGAGCCAAGGTTGCCTACCCCTGTTCTAGTGCATAGGTCTTGGCGTCCCTGTAAGTGTGAAGAGGGGTAGAAACAAAAAAAAACTCATCAAAAGGGAATTTTTAGCTGCAGGTAGGTTTATTGTACAAAATAATTACTTAATTAGTTCACATTTGCAGCATGCTGCCAGCTGGCTCCCAACAACAAGAAACCAGGTAGACTATGCAACAGATTAACAGTTAGTCGTAGGCTTAATAAACTACATTTGTTAGCCACCGGATAGTCAGCTACTCCCACAACATTCACAGTGTAATGTAGGAGCTGTGCGATTATTTGCATCACCTTTACTGCAATCAGCTAAATCTGTCATTTGAAGGCACAGAGTAAGAAGTTATTGTCAGAGGTGCTCGGTAAAGTCAGCTAGTGGAAATGTTTGGACAGAAAGTTAGTATTATACATATGCAACATAGCTTATTAGGTTATTTTTATTTTTTTCTTCCAGTATCATTTGGTTTATATGTGCCTTTGTGCGATTATTGGTTCAGCCAGGAATATAAAAGTACAGGATGTTCCTGAGGCCAAGAGCAGGTAAGTATAAAAGTCTATCGATTTAACCAGAAAGATTTTTGGAATTCTGTTTTTAAAACACAATCATTTAGGTCTTAAAGTTTTATAATAAAAAAAAAAAAAAACAATTAGTGGGCGGATCATTGAGGAGAAGACGGAGGATGAGGACGGTTACAGGTTGGCCTTGTCATTTGCGGTCACATGAGCAGAATGCGGAGTGTAGGTCTTGATCACTCTCTGTAAAAACAACAAAGTGTCGTTAGCAATTACAAATGAAAACCTTCTGAAGAACATGGGTGAGTGAACGGACAAGTGTATGTTGTGTTCTAAAGAAAATCTGTATTGAGTGTTAAGGCCCGTACACACGATCGGATTTTCCGACGGGAATTGTGTGATGACAGGCTTTTGTCGGACCATTTGTATGCTCCATCGGACAATTGTCGGATTTTCCGACAACAAATGTTGGATAGCATGCTTTAAAATTTTCCGACAACAAATGTGTGCTTTCCGACAGAAAAAGTCAGATGGAACCTACACGTTCGGAATTTCGGACCAAAAGCTCACATCGAACTTGTCTTGTCAGAATTTCCGATCGTGTTAACACAGCATTGGGCCCCCTTTTTTGGGCAAGCCGATCAGTTTTCCAGGTCGACTCGATCGGCCCCTCCAGTCTCTTCTATGGAGTAGCGGATACATGTCTGCTGACACCTGCGGCAAACAGACGATCTGGTGGATTAGATAGAAACGAGCAGGTGATCTGTTTCTATCAGATTTGCCCCATTGAAGAGATTGGGCTGTGTCCGCACCCACTTTCCACAGCATACCCGTCATCCACCTGCTCAGCAGATCAGGCTTCATAGAGGCGCCTGTGTGAAAGGGGCCAAACTGTGCAGGCTGCTGCGTTTGATCTGCTCAAAATGCTAGCTGCCTGGCTACAATAGTGGGTTACCAACCCAGAAAAAAACAATTACATTATGTAGATGGTTCATTCAGATCTCTAACAGACCTGCCCTTAGAAAAAAGGAATGGCATCAATGTTTCCTTCAAGCCCAGCAATAAGCAGAGACAGAAGCTTGCACATACAGTGGCATTACCTGTGCTAAACACAAGTTATTGGTTGGAGCTGGTCTTTAACCACTTCAATACTGTGTACTTTCACCGCCTTCCTGACCAGGCCAATTTTTTAGCGCTGTCAATTCGAATGAAAATTGCGCGGTCATGCAACACTGTGCCCAATTAAAAGTGGTTTATACACCCTGTACAACCACTTTTACCTACAGGTAAGCTTAGATTAAGGCTTACCTGTTGATCCTGGAAATATATCTCCTAAACCTCCTCGGTTACAATAGGCACATGCGCCGATGTCTAGGACGTGTGCGCCGTAGACAACAGTGCAGTCACACTTTAGAAATGGCGATCCTGCTGTTTCTAAAACGGAGGTCATGCCGTGACTGGTGGCTCCCGCTCAGGCCAATCGCGGTGCCGGAGCCGCGATACCTAAAAGTAACTCCAGGACAACATGTCTCCAGCCGGAGCCGTGTGCAGGCACTGCAGCAGGCGGCTACAATCCTAGGCGAGTATTACATAATGAGCTAGTATGCATACTAGCTCATTATGCCTTTGTCTTGCAGGTGATAATTTTTTATTTTTTTTCAAAAGTGGGTTTTTATCATTTTCTTCCCACAAATAGAGCTTTCTGTTGGTGGTAATTAATCGCTGTGTTTTTTTTTTTTGCTAACCGCAAAATGTTGGTCAGTAATTTTTCTCCTTCACTGATGAGGCGGCACTGATGGTGTGGCACCAATATGCGGCATTGATAGTGGCAGACTGGCCTCACTGATGGGCACGGTTAGGGCTGCATTGTAATCTGGGAGACTGTGTGATCACCACGCTTTTTTTTTACAGTCCATTCTGGAAATGAAATCACCACTCCTTATAAGTCTTAGTACTGGTAATGTTTGGGTTCCCCCTAGTGGAAGGAAAAAGCAGTACTCCACATTACCTTATGGTGTCCTTCAGCGTTGTACTTGTCAAGCAGAGCCTGGATACGGTTACCGTAATCAGGGTGAACGTCAGTGAAATTCTTCACCTGGTAGAAGAAAAAAATAAATAAAGAAATCACAAATGAAGGAAAAAAAATGCGAGTTCCAGTCCAATGATGGTTCTTCACTTCATAAACTCTTACATGAGGGAAAAAATTCACCCCATTAAACTGGCACCTAGATAGAACATCTCATTCTCCAAATAGGCTGCTACCAGCCTGGATGTCTACTGCTTTTTATTTATCCGTCGCAGCATGACTGCATAGGTCATTCAACAACATTTGAGCATTGGTCTGCTTTAATTCATAAAAGCAGAGGGGCTTAAAAAGGTCAATGGGTTTGTAAAAGGTACAATTTAATTTTTTCCTAAATAGCTTCCTTTACCTTAGTGCAGTCCTCCTTCACTTCCTGTTCTTCTGTCTGTAACTCCACACAGTAATGCAAGGCTTTCTCCCTGGTGTGAAGTATGGTGCTCGCCCCCTCCCTTGGACTGCAATGTAGAGAGAATCCCGACTCTCCCGTAGTCCAAGGGAGGGGGCGAGCACGACGCTCCACACCAGGGAGAAAGCCTTGCATTACTGTGGAGTTACAGACAGAACAGGAAGTGAGGATTTCTCAGAAGAAATAAGAACATTTAAAAGAATAATGGAAGCTATTTAGGCGGGAAAAAAATTGTACCTTTACAACCTTTTTAAGTTGACCTTTGGAACATGTTACACCTGTATTTAGGATATGTAAATGAATAAACCGCAGCAGATAGCTTGTAGTTCTCAATGGACTGAACATTATCGCCAGTGTCCATTCACTCTTCCTGGAGCTTTCTACCTTAATGTGGTTGTAAAGGCTGAATGTTTTTTTTACCTTCATATTATGCATGAAGAAAAAAAACACACACACACTTCTGTAGACTCACTCCAGATTGGCATATGCCAGCAGCATGAGCCACTGGCTTCCACTACTGTCAATCACAGCCAGTGAACCAATCAGGAGACAAAGCCGCATAACCTCGCAGGAGCCCCCAGAGCAGGCGGCTTGCTGTGGGGGCGCCGGGGTTGGACCCGAGAAGAGGAGGATCCGGGCTTCTCTGTGCAAAACCACTGCACAGAGCAGGCAAGTATAACATGTTTAATCTTTTATATCGCTTTAAAGCCCATACGGTTGTGAAAGCCTCAGTCAATGCTGCTCCTAGGGCATGCACACATCCACACTAGGATTGGCTATGGTGAGTGGCGGTCTTATGCTTCAATGTTCATTACTGACTGGAATTGTTTTTCTAAACCTGTCACCCTTACTATCCTGAGTGCCAACGAGGCCCTATACCCCCTGCCTGGAGTGGCACCACCAGGGCCCTATACCTCCGCCTGGAGTGGTACCACCAAGCACTAATGGCCCGAATTAAAGCTTGCAGAGTCACTGGCAGAAAGCTTGAGGGAGAGTCTGCAGAAGCCCAGCATAGAGCCCGCGACCCACTTTGTTTGTTTGTGCCTTTTATTATCCTCCCCCCCCAAATGTGACCTTAGACATTAAAGCAGTTGTAAACCGCTAGTTGTTTTTTGTACTAGGCCAGGGAGCATCCATCTTCACTCAGTCTTCCTTCCGGATCCACGAACTCTGTGTGACAGGCCGGAGGCAAGATGACATCACTCCTGTGCATGCACTTGGGAACTGTCATTCATAGCACAGGTATCAGAAGGAATGGCACGTGTCACGAAGACGTTGGCTGCATGTAATGCAAATATCTCCTAAACTGTGTGGACGTTTAGTAGATATTTACAGTACCTCTAGGGTAAGCCTTATTATAGGCTTACCTATAGGTCCAAAATTATACCTTTTGAGTTTGCTTCCTCTTTAAAGTTGTAGGAAGTACAAAATATCTACTATAACTATGCATGACAGGTGCTCTTTAACACACAGTCTATTGCAGACGATACTCACAGCTCTTTTCTGGATGAAGAGTTGGGCACCCTTCAGGTGACAGGCGATGTTCTCACAGAGCCTCTTGCGCTCTTCTTCACTTAGCACTTTGGTGTAAAAGTCCCGGACCTGCAAAGTAATCACATAAACCATGTCACATGACCGATATACCGCAATTTTGTCCAACGACCAGGCTAATGTCACACACACACAGAGTGTGACAGGCCTGTTTTAAAGGAGTTGTAAAGTAAAAAAAAAAACACAATTCACCTTAATGCAATCTATGCATTAAGGTGAAAAAACATCCGATGCTATCGCCACCCCCGCCCAACCCCCGTTATACTTACCTGACCCCTCGAAAATCCCGCGTGGTCCCAAGATCCTCTTCACCGCTCAGCCTGGCCACTGATTGGCTAGAGTGGATGGATTGAGAGCAGCGCTGCTGTCAATCACATCCAGTGATGCGGCGCGCCGGGGCCGAGTGATACAGTGAGCGGCTATGGCCGCTCGCTGTATCATGGGAGCGTGCCCGCAATTACTCACCACCATGCGATCTCTCTCGCATGACTGTGGTCAGTACTTGCGGGGAGGACCAGAGACAGCCGCCGAGGGACCCCAGAAGACATGGATCGGGGCCACTCTGTGCAAAACGAACTGCACAGTGGGAGGTAAGTATAACATGTTTGTTATTTTTTTTTTCTCAAAAAAGGATGTTTATTGAATAGTATAACAATACATGGTTACAAATATTACGTCTGTCCCATTTCACTTCCTCTTTTGTACATCCATGCATAAGCGTACAATAATAAAGTAACAAGAAAAACAAATCACACAAAACTTCCGGTCTGCTGCACTCTCCTCCCGCTAAAATTATCTAATTTTGCATTAGAGCAATGTACGAGCATCAACAAGCTCCCACACCCCCGGCCCCTTCCCATTGTATACAAGGGTGCAATCCACTGCCCCCTCCCCCTTTCACAAAGTGCCTTCGATCCAATCTTAACATGTTTGTTATTTTAATGGAAAATATTTTCTTCCTTTTACAAACCCTTTAACAAAAGAACCTTTTTACTCCTCTGTCTACTTATACATTTTTTGGTCTTCTGGCTGAGTGTGGGAATAAAAACCATGCATGCTAGATTTGTCTGAAGCCTGTTGATTTAGCAAATAAGACAAAACAAAACAAAAAAGGGGGGTAAGAAAGCCATCAAAACAAACTAAAACCCATGATCTGGAGTGTGACTGCAGAAAAAAAAATATATATATATATATATATATATATATATATATATATATATATATATATATATATATATATATATATATATATATATATATATATATATATATATATATAATAATTAATTCCTCCAACTTAGGGCAATAACCTGGAGCTGCAAAAGGCTGTCTGAAAAACAAGGTCATTCTCTGTTATCTCTCTCTATACTTTATATTTCATAAATGGGCCTTTGTACAAACAAGCACGTCAGAAAACTGCTGAGTTTACGGGTCTAGTCATTGCACAGGCTTGTGATCAGGAAGGAAGGTCGCGGGATGTGCTCGGTTCAGAATAAGAACTGGGGGAAAAAATAATAATTATAATAGAGAATATTATACAATATCTCTCTCTCTAAACAAACGTGGGGTCTAAAGGAACTATGGAATGTGAGAGTAATAGTTGGAAGTAGGACACCAGTTCTCTTATCAAGCGCGGATAGAAGCTCTGGCCTTAGACATCTCAGCCAAAGAAGCGGTTTCCATTACTAAAACAATGCTGCTGCTGCGTACACCGAAATGCAGTGTACATGCAGTCCCCGAGTTACGAACATTTGACGTGCGAACGACTCAGACTTACGAACAGGAGGCGGCGGGACGTCTCTGCCGTTCTGCACATGCGCAGCCACTTTGACAGAACGTCTTAAAAAGGTACTGTTCCGACTTATGAACAAATTGCACTTAAAGGGAGTTCCAGCCTTTTAGTGTTTATTAAAAGTCAGCAGCACTTTTTGTAGCTGCTGACTTTTAACCACTTAACCCCCGGACCATATTTCTGCCCAATAACCAGAGCACTTTTTGTGATTTGGCACTGCGTCGCATTAACTGACAATTGCGCGGTCGTGCAACGTGGCTCCCAAACAAAATTGGCGTCCTTTTTTTTCCCCACAAATAGAGCGTTTTTTTGGTGGCATTTGATCATCTCTGCGGTTTTTATTTTGTGCGCTATAAACAAAAATAGAGCTACAATTTTGAAAAAAAAAATGCAATATTTTTTACTTTTTGCTATAATATATATCCCCCAAAAATATATAAAAAAAACTATTTTTTTCCTCAGTTTAGGTCGATACGTATTCTTCTACAGATTTTTCGTAAAAATAAAAAAAATAAGCGTTTATTGATTGGTTTGCGCAAAAGTTATAGACCCAGATTCACAGAACGATTACGCCTGCGCAACAGGAGATGCGCGTGCATAAGTCGAAATGTGCGCGTGCGTTTCGATGCGCGGCATCCCCAGAACGAGATACACAAAAAAAAAAAATCTACTTTTTTTTGTCCCACGTAATTTCGTTAGACTGGCGCAATCCGTCGCAATCCGTCCGCGCAAAAGTGCGCTAGACAGACCATTGATTTGCTAGTCAAATATGCTAATGAGGGACTTATGGGGATCCACAAAAGAACGTTGGGGCTACGCAGTGTGCGCAACAGCAAAATGTCCTGTCTAAAATTAGAGCATATAAAAGCTGGTCTAAAAAGAGAAAAAAAGTCTATATGTTAGATAAAGCAACACAGTTAGTGAGGAGCCGAGCAGTCACACGTGTTGCACAACAATCTGTATGCCAACATGCCAGGGGCATCGTCGCACATAGCTATACTACTGACTTTAGATGAACAAAGAAGGATGAGGGCACTGGAGATTTTTTTTTTTGCTTGTTTAAACTTTACAATTTAATCTAATACAATATTCTTATCTGATACAAGCCCGTCACTCTTCACGGGAGAGGATATATCACACACGCATAGACATCTTTGGCATGAGTGATTCTGAGGTGTCTCGCATCTTCAGATTCACCCCTCATGCCATCATGGAATTAACCACAACCCTGCAGGAGGACATCAGCAGCCCAACACATGATACTACCCATGACACCCATGACAGCTACATATACAATCAGAGCCCCATCCCCACAGATTTCGAACAGAACGTGTATGGGGACAGCTGGCTGGTTGGTGAGTGACATGGGTGGCAGGCATGACTGCCCCCCCCCCCATGATGCACACATCACAAGGGGCACATGCACTACTAACATCCTCCTGTCTTTTCCCTTCAAGGCGACTCTGCATATGCACTGGGACCCCATCTCATGCCAGCTCACATATGCATCTTTGCATGTTAAACACACACATTAATCAAGGCACAATGAGAATGCATGCATGCACCCCACTGTGGTCCCTAGCACACACACCCCACATCCTCATCACATTGGATTGGCACCAGTCCACCATGCAAGACTTGTGAGCAGCAACGCCACGTCACGGCTCCAATTATGTCACTGTACATTCATACACCATTCACACAGACCTGGGGATCACTTCACCACAAATGAGGGTGACACCCCTTTTCCGGCAGGAATATCACCCCCACATTCCAAAATCATACACAAACAGAACCAAAAAAATTAAATAAATGACGAGCAAAAATAAAAAATGCCCAGCAAAAACATATTTTAAACAAAACAACAACAAAGAAAACACACAAGACAAAAATCACTCTGCAAAACAGTGCCCAAATATCTCAAAGACACGTCACAAACAAACAAACGCTAATAAACAAAAGCACCTTGCTGTATAGGAAGGGATACAAAGGGATGTGCTTTTGCAAAGGAAGTGCATTTGTGTGTCTATTTATGCTGTTTGCGTAGTTCACCAAGTTGCCCGGGTCCACTTCCAATTTCACCGATTGCGCCGCTCCCGAGTTGTGAGCATGCGCACAGCAGAGCTGACCATGGTCTCCTTCAAGCGCGCATGCCCGAGCCGGCCGGCCCTTCATTTGCATGGGGTCACGGCTCATTTCAATGTAACACGCCCACGTCCTTCCCAATTTGTATTACTCCGCCTTACGCCTCTGAAAAAGGTTACGTTACGCATGCGCAATTTTCTGCGCAAAAGCTACGAGAATAGGGTGATTACGCGGCAAAATTGCGCAAGTCTAACGTAAAGGCGGTGCGCTACGCCGGTCCAATAATGCGCAGATGTACCTGAATCTGGGCCATAGCGTTTACAAAATAGGGGGTAGTTTTATGGCATTTTTGTTAATATTTTTTTTTTACTAGCAATGGCAGCGATCAGCATTTTTTTTTAGTACTGCAACATTATGGCGGGCACTTCGGACACTTTTGACACATTTTTGGGACCATTGGCATTTTTTTTAGCGATCAATGCTATAAAAATGCCATTGGCAGTGAAGGGGTTAACACTAGGGGGCAGGGAAGGGGTTATGTTCCTGGGTGTGTTCTAACTGTAGGGGGGGGGGTGGCCTCACTAGGGGAAATCACTGATCTTCTGTTCATACATTGTATAAAAACAGAAGACTAGCGTTTCCCCCGCTGACAGGACCGGGAGCTTTGTGTTTACACTGCAACGAGCGATCGCGCGTGCCCGGCGGCGATCGTACCCGCCGGGCACGCGTGCGGGACTCGGGGGCGAGCGAGGAAGTGTGTGCGCCCCCTAGTGGCCGCTTTAATGTAGACGTATAGCTACGGGCTCTCGCCCAGAGCTCCGCTCTTCCCTTCTCCGGCCGGTGCCTCCATTTATAGTGTGAGCACCCGGCCGTGACAGCTTTCAGCTTCACGGCCAGGCACTCACTGTGTCCCTGGAGATCGCCTAAAGGAAGGGGCCGCCTAAGGCGAGAAAAGAAGTCGCTGAGGTGGTCCCTGGACGGAATGAGGAAGTGGGACAGAAAGTCCCACTCCTACCGAAGCCCCCCCCCCCCCCCCCCCAAATGTGGCGAGGAATGCTTAAAGCGGAAGTTCCACTTTTGAGTGGAACCCTGCATTAAGAACAAACCTATAGTCCCTAGCCCGTTCGTAACTCAGGGGCTGCCTGTATTAGTATTGATCTACATACAGTAGGCAACGCAATGTTCCAGCAGCAGTATGGGCGACTTCTCAGCTAATGCCGCAATTAAAAGAGTCATACTGAGTGCTTCTCCGCCATTCAGAAGAATCCTTGTAAATAGAAAAGCATACAAGGCTTCCTTTGACTAGAAGAGGAGGTCATCCATGGTGTCATCCACCCACCTCTCCACTTCAGTCAAAGAAAGCCTTGTATTTTTTTTATTAAGATACAAGGCTTGTCCTGAATGGTAGAAAAGCATTTACCCCCATTATTTCATCCCAGGAAGTTGCCGGTACTGCAGGCGCTGTATACTGTATGTTGCCAATGCCACTACAGTGCATTACAAACACGCACACACACACACACAGCAGCCACATTGTTTAGTAAGAGAAAAAGCTGGTTTGGGTCAGCTTGGTCTAATCCACGGGTCTTCAAATGTTTTAAACTAAAGTGCAAGCTTATTATCCTTCAGACTGGCCAGACTCTGTCCAGGAGGAGTCCAGAATGTCCAATGGCCGGTGCCCGCCAGACAACTAGTGCCCCCCCCATGGCCGGTGCCCGCCGAGACAACTAGTGCCCCCCCCATGGCCGGTGCCCGCCGAGACAACTAGTGCCCCCCATGGCCAGATAAAAAGGCAAACAAAGGGCCACATCTGTCCCCTGGGCCACACATTTGGAGACTCCCGGTCTAAACAACCTACCTAATTAAATTAAAAAAAAAAAAAAAAAAAAAAACACTGAATTTGACTTTAGGCAAAGCCAACACTGACATTTTAGCACCGGCTAGATTCCAGTATTATAATACAGTCTCTCGTGGTCTGTGGTGGGGCAAAGTATGAATTCCCAGACCTGCCAAGTGTTTGAATCAGTAATGGAGACATTGTAGTCGAATATCTCACCGGCTCTTTCATCACGCGATCACTGATCCAACCCAACAGAATCTAGCTAAAAGTAAAACATCCCCCATGTAGGGACTGGTGCATTGCATGCAGCCCTGTACTGTACATGCATGTCCAACACCCACCAAGTTCTCCCTGAGAGCCAAATAGTCATTTCCTTCAAGCTGTGCTGCATTAATACGAATGTGGTGTTCTGCCTTTGTCAGCACCAACACAAACCCTTGTTCTATGAATGCCTCACCTCCAAACACAGACTCCAAAAGTTCAGTTTCTGTAATCATTAGAACAGTCGGGATGTACGGCCGCCTTGTGAGCACTTTTAATACTACTTGTCATATTGTCAACTTGTCAAAATTCTGTAGGCTGCCAGTGTGTGTCTGCAATTCTGATCATGTTGGTCATCGGTCATGCTTATGGATTGGCTACAATGCAGGCGCACTCAGCTAATCCTGCAGCAAACATGCAGTAAATTGGAATTCCTGTTGCTGCAGGGTCCTCGTCACCTCTTGTCTGGGCAGTCCTCATTGGAGCAAAAGTCGCACAAGCGTGAAAGGGGCCTTAGGGGACACCCGGCATCATTTACTTCTAAAGACTGAATGGTGACCAAGAGGTGACGCAGGGAATAACTCGATTTATGGCGAGTACTGCAACCGAAACTGCTTTTTAGTCAATTTATTAAGCTGCATTTGAGATGCCATTTGAATGGCATCTCAAATCACGGTGCGGGTCTGCGCTGGAATCGTGGCAACCCGCGTTGCAGGAAGCATGTCGCCCAAAAGAAGCTCTAACTTTTTTTTGGGCGACATGCTTCCCTGCGATTGCAGCAAGATTTATCGCGCGGCAGACCCACACCGCGATTTGAGGCGTCATTCAAATGCCATAATCAAATGCGAGTCCCACGATTTTTCATTCACACGTTGGCACTTAAAATCGTAGGCAGATTCATTGCAAATCAGATATTATTCAAGGATTACCTGAGAGACGTTGTCATCGTCAGAGCTGTTGTAGCGGGCAACATCTGCCGACACCCGGAATTTGCTCTCCCTGGCTGCAGGTTGGTTCTCTGGGGCGGAGAAGCTGTTGGGGAAATAGTTGGGAGCTCCCCCTGTGTGGTGAGAACAAACAAGTAAGGAAGGTATACACCATTATGCCTGTTTGATCTGCAACGGCCATGGTGATCATGGTGCATGCAGTGTTAATTTTGTTGACTAAAACATTTTAGGTCGACTAAAATAAAACTAAAATGGCATTTTAGTCAAAAGGTTAACACTAAAACTCAATTGAAAGTTGACTTCAAAATTAACACTGGTCTGTAGTGCATGTTCATACCTCAACATAAATAATAGGGTTGTCCCGATACCACTTTTTTAGGACCGAGTACAAGTACCGATACTTTTTTTTAAAAATGCAGCCATGTGTCCCCAAATGCAGCCTTGTGTCCCCTAAGACAAAGCCAAGCCCACCCCCTCCCTCCACCGCTGCCGACATCTAGTTAATTTGCGCTGGGGGAACACAACAGCTTTCATTTGAATAGCTGTGTGTTCCGCGCCTCGTCATGTATAGACACTCCCCCTTGCCCGGGCACTTTGATAGACAAATTACCCCTCCCAGGATTGGACGGGTGCTCTGTCTATCAAAGTGCCCGGGCAAGGGGGAGTGTCTATACATGACGAGGCGCAACGGGGAACACACAGCTATTCAAATGAAAGCTGTTGTGTTCCCCCAGCGCAAATTAACTAGATGTTGGCAGCGGCGGGGGGAGGGGGGGGGGGGACTTGGCTTTGGCTCAGGGGACTAGGCGGCGGCGGCAGCAGCAGCTCTCCTCTCCTCCATATGAGGAATGCTCTGCTCCGCTCTCTGCCCCCACTCCACCAGCTCTCAAGAAAAAAAAAAAATAAGTATTCGGTCAGGCATCAGGAGCATTTGCGCGAGTACAAGTACTCGCGCAAATACTCGGTATCGATACCGATACTAGTATAGGGACAACCCTAAATAAGAACATAATAGATTTTTCACTCCAGCAGTATATAATGAGTTTGGAAATTCTAGAGAACTAATGCATTACAATATAATTACACCCATTAGATTTAAGACAACTAAAATGAGTTTGTCGACTAAAACAGGGGACATTTAAGTAGAATAAAATATACTGGAGATTTAGTCGACTAAATAAGACTAAAACTAAAACAGTTGCAGGAGACTAAAATAAAATGCCATTTCAGTCCTTGTGCCTCATACACACGATCGGTTTTACCCAACGGTAAAACTGCAAGCAAAAAAAAAAAAAGGAGCACTTCTCTTTTTCCTGCCACGATTCTCAACTTTTTTTGCTCGGAATTTTTTCTATGGGAAACACTGTGAGGGAGCATATACACGGCCAGTTTTCCCAACCAAAGCCGTCATGGCAGTTTTCATGTCGGGAAAACCGGCCGTGTGTACACGGGGAAAAGCAACAGAGCAGGTTCTCAGTTTTCCCGGCGGACTTTTGGCCGCCGGGAAAACCGATCGCGTGTACGAGGCATAAGACACTTCGTCAGACCTTGCATGTGCATGGCAAGGTCTGACGAAGGAGCTGCAAATGCTCTGAAACGCGTTACCGGCCCCTTCTCCCCACTGACACCATCAGCCTTGTGTGTCCCGCAGTGAACCCGGAATATAAGCTTCCCTGCAGCCTCCGCTCTCCAAAACGTATAAAAACGATTTACAGCCGGTGGATGGCCCTACACTGCTCTCTACCACTGTGCCGAGGATGAACACGTCACAGAACTATCATGTCTCAACACTCAACGATCTTGTAAGTGCTTTCAACCCTTTGTGCACTTTTTTAAATATTGCATACTGCACTTAGAGGCGCATTTCTTTTCCTTTTTTTCTAATCTGAGCATGGTGGAACGATCTCCAATTTGAAACCCATAGTGGAAGCATTGCATGTACTTCTTTAATAAGCCTGTGGAGAAGTGTGCAAGTTGTGTTTGCACAGCTTTGAGATGGACTGCTTTTGCATGATAGAGTGGAGTATATGGCAATGCCATTACCTTGGTTATCAGTGAAGCACATTGGGCCGTCACGTTGGTAGTTGCTCACTCTTGCTTTGTAAGGGCAGTTCACAGGTAACTGGAGGTAGTTGGCCCCCAATCGGTGTCTGTGTGTATCCGGGTAGGAGAACAGGCGACCCTGGAAGAGGTGACATGAACATTAAAAGCTAAACACAGCTCTCCCTGAAAACCCCCTACCCTGGTCACAAAGCAAATCAAAACCCACAATTTTTTTTTGTCATGTGCTTCATTGTTGAGATTTTACATATCAAGACAACAAAAAACATTTCTCCAAAGTCAAAATGAAAAGCTAACTTTTTATTAAAAAAATAAAAAATATGCATTTATTATTTTTAGGGAACCCGCAGAGTGTTGCACCCACGATCAGATATGCAATGCCAGGATCCTGCAGACTATCAGTCAAGCTGTCTGCCTGTGCCTCCCATATAGACAGTTACTGAACTGCAGGAAGATCAAGAGGACTCATTGGCGCCCTCACAGTTCTCTCAGAACTACAAGCCGTCTGCCGAAGTGGCGGATGGTACTTTCAGTCTATGCAGGGGGGGGGGGGAACTACAATTCCCATCATGCCTAGTCATGTTTGTGAATGTTAGAGTTTTACAATGCTTCTTGGGATGTGTAATTCCGCAACAGAATAAATGATGCGGCCATGTAGGTGGAGCCCCGCAATGTGTTTTCACATTGTGACAGAGGATGTGGGGAGAGTATCCCCTGCCTGCTATAAAATGTAAGGATGCTGAACATTTTACACCCTAAATATAGGTGTTATATTTAAGAAAAATAAACTTATTCTTTACTTTGGAATTCCAGCTAAAGTCTAACTAGCCAAAAAAAAGGGGGGGGTGGGGGCTGGGGAAGAGAATGATACTTGTCTATTTTATGCTCACTCTGGTTCAGTCACATGATCTGGCCCCTCTGTCTGCCTGAGTCAGCTGCAGGGGAGAGGAGGTGTTCACAGGGGCCTTTGGGCAACACCACCACTCCAGGCAATAGACCAGCCATTGTTGGAGTACGTTCTCTCCCCTGCAGCTGCCACAGGGGATCACATGACTGGAGCAGGCTAAAAAAAAAAAATTACATAGATTTTATTTTATTTTTTTTAACACAAATTCCTTAGTATAGGTTAGGAGGGGAGAGAGTTAGGCTTTAGCTGGAATTTCACTTTAGGGAAGTCTTGTCCTGTTACAGGTATCCCCCATTGGAAGATTATTTTGATTCCCTGTTCTAAAAAATTTTGAATTCCTCATTCCTTCCTATCCAGATGACACTAGGACAAATAGAAATTAAAGGGATATTGAGGGCAAGATTAAAAAAAAAAAAAAAACACACGTGTACACACACAGCCCAATAGTTTTGCATAAAGCAGACCTCTTCTTGGGTCCCCCGCTAGTGCTCCTGGCCCCTCCCTTCTGCCAAGTGCCCTCAGATCAAACCGCTTGCTCTAGGGGCACCCAAGCTGGCTCCCTCCATTCAGACACAGAGACATGGCTCAGCCCACCCCCCTCTCATTGGCTGTGATTGACAGTAGCGGGAGCCAATTGCTCCGCTACCGTCTCAGCCAATGAGGGAGAGCCGAGGCTCTCGTACACATCGCTGGATCAAGATGGTGCTTAAAGCAACTATGGGGGGGCTGTCGCACACCGTTTTTTTTTACTTTCATGCATAGAATGCATGAAGATGAAAAACCTTGACCCTTTAGAACCAGTATAAAATCTGAGTGGGGACACAGACAGAACTAAAAAACCTAGTCTAAATGCTAGCATAAAAAGGGCGTGAGGGGGGAGAAGATTTAGATGGTCTAATGTTTACGGCCAGTAATGGTTGCAAAAGCTACCCAAACATTTTGTAATAAAGTAAAAATACTTGCAGTTGTACACCACAGCAATGTATTGCACTTTGTCTGAATTGCCTTTAATGACATTTTAATGCAAACAACTCCACGTTTAGCAGCCTGGGACCTCCTCTGATCATCTACCAAGGCGTCAACTGACCTGCAGCATTTTATCCGGGCTCGCCTCGATTCCGGGAGGCATGTTGCTTGGATCGAAGGCAATTTGTTCCACTTCTGCAAAGTAGTTGGCCGGGTTGCGGTTCAGGACCAACTTTCCCACGGGGATGAGAGGATAGTCCTTGTGTGGCCAGATCTGGGACCAGAAGAAAAGGCATTAGACTTCCTTAATGATTTTTAGCTTCAAACCAACTCTTCCCAGCTAGCAAGCTAAAGACCAATGGCAGAATATCCCCTCTGTTGCTCATAGTTACACATTTTATCACAAGGTCATGATGAAGGCCTCACTTGATTTAAGCTGGACAACCTACATTTTTGGTCCAGGTATGTATTGCAAAATTCTTCAGGAAGGGGCAAACACCACAATACTAAAAGTGTAAGTAAAGCCTAACAAAATGGGATTTATTTTCTCCCTTTTGGCTTGTCAAAAGAAACCATTGAAATCTTTTGATTTGATAAGTTTCTGTGCCCTCGGCTTCTGCAGAGTGTTATAAATTAGATTGTTCCCAGCTATCTCGGACTACAAATCACCCCCCCCCCATATTATACAGAAGAGAGGAAGGGGAGGTGTTCTGCAGTCCTAAAATACGACCTGTCCTAAGTTAACAAAGTTGTTCCTCCATAAATACAGTGTAGTAAATGTTGGTTGTCATTCTAGGTCAGGGAGGGCGTTAACAGAATAAAGGTGAAAAGAAAAAGAAAACCAATGCAGATACCAAATCTAAGGTCTGCTGCGAAGATTTTGTTTTTTATTCTTGGCTTCAGATATCCTTTAATTACTTGCCGACCGGCTCACGCCGATATACGTCGGCAGAATGGCATGGCTGTGCAAAGCAACGTACCTGTATGTTGCCTTTAAATCGTGGCATTGTGGGCGTGGGTACACCGCGTGCTCCGTGAGCATGCCCGCGATTGTGTCACAGAGCTGTGTAAACAAGGCATTTCCCTGTTCTGCCTAGCAACATGACAGATCTACTGCTCATCGGGAGCAGTGATCTCATGTTCTAGCGAGACCAGGCCCAACCCCCCCCCCCCCCACACACACACACACACACACACACACACTTAGAACTAATCCCTAGGACACACTTAACTCCTTGATCGCCACCTAGTGTTTAACCCCTTCCCTGCCAGTGTGTTTTACACAGTAATCGGTGCATTTTTATAGCACTGATCGCTGTATAATTGACAGTGGTCCCAAAACAGTGTCCAATGTGTCCGCCATGTCGCTGTCACGATAAGAAAAAAAATAAAGAAAGAAAATGAATGATAAAAATGCCATAAAACTTTCCCCTATTTTGTAGAGGCTATACGTTTTGCGCAAACCAATTAACAAACGCTTATTGTGATTTTTTTTACCAAAAATATGTAGAATACGTACCTGCCTAAACTAAGAAATACACACATACATATACACACTATATATAATATATATATAAAAAACTAACATTTTGGAGCGATTATAGCAAAAAGTTAAAAATAATGCTTTTTTTTCCCCTCGCTCACAGAGGTGATCAAATGCCACCATAAGAAAGCTTGATTTGTGAAAAAAAAGAATAAAAAAAAGTCAATTTTGTTTGGGAGCCACGTCGCACGACCACACAATTGTCAGTTAAAGCGACGCAGTAGCAAATTGAAGGACGAAAACTGGACAGCCGCACTCCAAAATCACTTAAAATAAGTTGACTTTTATTTTTCAACTGTACACCCAGTCACTACAACCAACAAAATACAGTATGGCCGACGCGTTCCGCACTTACAATCAGTGCTTAGTCATGGCTTACGCAGTGCCGAATCGCAAAAAAGTGCTCTGGTCAGGAAGGGGGTAAATTCTTCCTGGGTCACCTAGTCGTATAGAAAACATCTGGAAATTTTTATGTACATTTCTCTTCACTTCCTGAGAGACCAAAAAAAAAAAGGGGGGATTAAAAAAAAATATATATATATATTTTTGGGAGGAGTTGGCTTTTAGCATCCCATCATTCTATAGGTTTCACTCACCTTAGTTAAGTCAAAAGGATTGAATGGGTATCTCTCTGCTTGCTCGAAGGTCATGACCTGGATGTAGAAGGACCAGGAAGGATAGTTCCCATTGGCAATGGCTTCATACAGATCGTGGATTCCATAATCAGGATCTTCAGCAGACAATCGATTGGATTCATCCACCGTCAGATTCCTGATGCCCTGATCAGTCTGAAATTACACAGCAGACCCAATTAGATGTTTGAATCCCTGAAAGGAAAATCAGATTCACCATGGATCGACAACAATCACCGGCTCTCTGCTCCGCCCCCCCCCCGTCCGCTCACTGGACTGTGGAGGGGGCAGAAGCGGCTGGCTCTTGGCTCTCAGCAAGTCTCCGAGAGCCTGAACTGGGTGTCGGTCCAAGATTGTGGGCAAATCCCGACTTTGTCACAATCTCATCTCAGCCTGGACCGCCTCTAGGATGTCAGCCGAAGACAGGTCACAGGAGTACAGAACAAACTGCACTCCTGTGATCCACAGGAAAAGTACAGCCAAACTTCTCTTTGAAGGTCCAAGGTACATCTCATGATTTGGGATCACAGACAGAATCTCAAATTGCTTGGCAATCGTAGCACAATGTACTGTGCGTGCCTGGGTGCCAGTATCCGTCAATGGCACCCCAAACAATGCGATTCCACCACGATTGTCACATAGCAAACTGCACCTTTACATCACATGAAGCTTGTCACTCAAAAGAACAGGAGCTTCTTTTTGGGTGACAAACACGCATAGGGCAGCCCATACAAGCGACGTGGCCTCCCTATGGGACATGCAAAATCGCAGGTCAAAAAAAAAAAAAAAATCAAATAACAGGAACGCTCCTTCCTGCTATGTGATAATGTGAACGGGGCTTAATAGTCAGTTACATTTTTAGATTTTGTGCAATTGCAAACAAATCAATCCTGTTTAGGATACATATGACATTAGCCAACTAAGTAGTTGCTACATCTGACTGCGAGATTTCAAAATGCTGTATGTAGATATCTACATAGTAGAAACGTAATCCAGCCTGATGTATGAATAGCCCACATCCCAACCAATAACAAATAGTGTATGGGGTTCCAGATTGAGAATAGTGTACCGATATCTGTAGCACAGCTGGTGTGAGCAACACTTACCTTAAAGTGGAACTTGCAGTAGATCGGTTCATCCTTGGCATTAACCATTTTAAAAGTGTGCGAGCCGTAACCATTCATGTGCCTGTGGCCATCTGGGATACCACGGTCCGAAAACAGGAAGGAGACCTGAAAAACGAGGGAGTGAACGACCGAAACGTTAGCCCCAAATCTCCCAGTTTACAGAGAAACAAATTGGAATAATTTTAACTTCTAGTCAGTTTATATTTTTTTAATTGTTTATTTAAAATCTTTAGTTTTACAGATAAAAGCCCAACTCCAGAGAAATTAAAAATGATCCATTGCAGTAAAACTGCATCCACACTGCAAGCATTAGCTAGTTTTGTCTAGAGGAGAAACCATCTTAGCCCTGGTTCATAATCGGCGGGATTTGCTGGGAAATGGCACCGTCCTAAACCGGTGCGGCGCTGCACCGATTTCAAAAAGTAGTTTCTGTACTACTACTTTTTGCGATTTCGGCCCGTAAAACCTGCACAGATGTCTCTGTAATCACGTCCGAAATCGGAACTGACCAGCGAGAGTGAAATCGTGAGAGTTCAGCTTCACTCCTGCAGCCCAGTGTGAACCTGGGCTAACTTACGTAATCCTATGCTGCGCCATGCTCTGGCAGAGAGACGTTCTTTGGCGTCATAAGGTCCTCTGCAGGGCTGAGTACTGTGCTTTGGTCTTCAGGATCTCAGGACCCCAGACCGGTGGAACATGGGGGAGAGGAAGCTGTGTGGACCGGACTAGCTGGAGGATGGAGCGGAGGATAGGGCAAGTAAATCTTTTGTTACTCTAGACCAGTGGCAGGCAACTAAAGTTAGAGTGCCACAACATGGCAGTGAAATTTAACCCCCATCCCAATTTGTGAGCATTTACCCACCTTACACACCCCTGGGCCACTTCCAGGCGCAGTCTGCCAAGTATCACAACATTATTTAGCAGTGGAATTAAAGTGGAAGTAAACCCTCCTTTTGTTTTCAGCCAAGGAGGCTGCCATCTTAGCCTCTGTTTACTCTGCAACTGCTATGATGCTGCACATGTGATCCTTTATGACACCAGCCATTGGATGGTTTGACAGTTTGGTTGAGAGCACAACACATGTGAACAGCTAGCATTTCCGGCATACCGGAAATGTTAACTGTTTTTTGAAACTATCAAATCGATGGGTTTACTTCCGCTTTAAGTACAGTGGAACCTCGGATTGCGAGCGTTTCATAATACAAGCACTGTATTTAAAAAAAATCCGGTTTGTGAGTCTTGTCTCGCAAAACAAGCAGGATTCAGGCCAAAGCGGTGTGCAGTACCACGTTGTTTGGCCTGAGGTGGGAGGGGCACCGAAGCCAAGTGTAGCCAATTGGCGCTAATCGGAAATGCACGGAAAGGCCCGAAGACAGCTGTTTCTGAGGCTCTCCGGCACCCTATTTAATCACTGGATTTTTAGGCCACTTTCACATGGGGTGCACTCCACCAGCTCAGCGGGGAATCGGTCTGCTGACCCCAGCTGAGCAGGCAGATGGCTTCTCCATGTCCACTTCGCTTATGCAGAGCAGATACAGCCCGCTCTCCTCTATGGTTGGTCGGATGTAAAAAAAAGGACCACCGCCAGCCATCTGATCCGATCCCCATTCGTCTGTTTTTAGCAGGTGGGATCAGATCGCTTGAGGTTGGGTGTTGACGGACACTTGTCCATTGACACCCGCCTCTCCAGGGCATTAGATGATCCAATCGGGTCCGGCTTAAAAAAAAAAAAAAAAAAAAAACACGGATCCGAACGGCTTGCCCGTGTGAAAGTGGCCCTATGGACATCATTTACACAGATTATTAATCACATTCATTTGTTGGCATTACCATGCATGCACAAAACAGAGCATCACTTTAAGTGTTTCTCAACTCCAGTCCTCAAGGTGCCCCAACAGGTCATGTTATCAGGATTTCCCTCAGATGAAACAGCTGTGGTAATTACTAAGGCAGTAAAACAGATCAAATTACCTGTGCAAAATAATGGAAAGCCTGAATATATGACCCGTTGGGGCGCCTTGAGGATTGGAGTTGAGAAACACTGCTTTAAGTGATCATTCTTTAAGACTGGAGGGCACACAGAGGATCTCTGTAGAACCTTGATGAACAGAACACAGTAGATTTCTGCATCAAAATTGATTTAACAATGTACCAAAACACTGCTTAAAACCATTAACAGGTAAAACACTTTAATCACACACTTAATGCCGATGGTGCACTTGGAGGTGATTCAGCTGGTGTAATATGAAAGAACACCCAAGTTCCCCATTAGGCTGCCAGTGTGATAGTTCTTAAGATGTAGGAGGTTCTCTGCCTCGGGCGGCATTGCTGACGCCAAGAAGATCATGTCAGGTGAGTTATCTTTAAGCGAGTTATCTTTAAGTAAAGAGAAGCGTAGTTCTCAGACTTGCTACAGGCCAGAATGTTTGTATTGTATTAAAAAGCAGAAGACCGGAGTAATATTACAGGTACACAACATGGAATTTTACCTGGTGGAGAGACTCCGGGCGCAGGGCCCAGAAATCCCAGACCATATCTGGATCCTTCATGTGGGTCTGGGGGTTCCTCTTCTGAGAATGGATGAATGACGGGAACTAGAAATACAGTTACACATTAATAAAACATCCACCACAGGTCATTTTTAAATATACCGTATATAATCGAGTTTTTCAGCCCTTTTTTACCCCCCCTCAGCTTATACTTGGGTCAGTGTACCTGAAATTGAGGAGCTGCAGGCGTCCATTGTTTAAAAGTCGGTCTCCTCCTGTGATAGGAGTTTCTCAGCAGACACAGTTCCGCCAATCACTGACGTCCTTTCATCCTCGGACAAGAGAACGTCCGTGATTGGCGGAACACTGTCTGCTGGGAAACGGAGTCTGAGGATGAGAAAACGTCCGTGATAGGCGGAACGGTGTCTGCTGAGAAAAGCCCATCACGGAAGGGACCAGGAGGAGACCGCGACTTAAACAATGAATGGACGGCCGCAGCCTGTCAATTTCAGGTACACTGGCTCAGGCACAATAAGGCTGCAATGAGCACAGTGAGGTTGCAATGGGCACAGTGAGGCGTGCAAATGGGCATTATTGACCCTCTTTTCTGGCATAGTGAGCAGGCGATTAGTCCTTTTTGTATACAGCTTCTGGGGGGGTTTGTTAATGAAAAAAATAAAATAAAAAATGGTGCCAACCATACAGGACTGAAATAAATCAGTTCTAAGGCATAGATCTTTTAACAAGTTTATCAGTAAACAGAGCAAAGTACCATTGGAAGGAAGATGTATGATGAACACTTATTGCAGCAACTTTCAACACACACCACTGAACTTTTTTTTTTTTTAATCCTGTATCTGGCAAAAGAAACATCCCTTCCCGTCCTGAAATAACATGAGATTCTTGGATTACGCAACAAAATTTAAAATGACTGCCAAGTGCAGAGAGGTGGGTCAATAGTTGGTAAAACAACACCATGGTGTCATGTGAAGGGGTCACATAAACAAGTTCTAAACCTCTACCCCTCCACAATGTTATCACCCTCTTGCACAAATCTCAGGGTAACCTCTTCCCTGCTGGGACACGGCATCAGTGCCACACCGTACTTGAGTTACATGCCGAACGCCATTATTACTACCAATACAACCCACAGAAGGTACACCGGTGGGGCTACACAATACACCTGGCTGTGCTCTGCTGACCATGACATGCTCGCTTTCTGTACAAAGAAGTTAAAGCGGGAGTTCACCCCCAAAATCAACTTTCTGCAGTTAGATCCAGCATACTGCTGAAATCTGCAGTATGCTGGTCTTTTTTTTTGGTACTTATCGTTTTAGCCATCTTTCTTCTATGGCTCCGAGCGGGGAATCCTGCTGGGGAATGGGCGTTCCCGAAGGCAAGCAAGTTGATTGACGGCCTTCGATAGCACGTCACGGCTTCCGAAAATAGGTGACACTCGGCTGTTTACTGCGCCTGCCGTGTAGAGCTGACTGCGCAGGCCCGTAAATTGCTGAGCGTCACTTCGGCTATTTTCGGAAGCCGTGACACGCTATCGAAGGCCGTCAATCAACTTGCTTGTCTTCAGGCACGCCTATACCAGGAAATAATTGCCGCTCGGAGCCATAGAAGAAAGACGGCTAAAACGATAAGTACCAAAAAAAAAAAAAAAAAACGACCAGCATACCGAAGTTGATTTTGGGGTGAACTCCCGCTTTAAACTAAAACCTAGACTATTAAAAAACAAAAAACAGATGTCTTGACAAAGACAGGAGGAGGGGGTGGGGGTGTTCCAAACCACACCTCCCCTCATCCCTATAAACCCAAACACATAAAATTACACAGGTTCTGAGGCCAATTTAATGCAGATAAGGCACCAAGTATAATTAATACTCGTTTTGTTTTTAAAGGGACAAAAGGGGGCAACCCTGGTTAAACACACACACACAGTGTATGTATGGGTGAATCCTGCCTTATGATGTGACTTTGTATTCTAATGCCCTGTACACACAATCTGTTCGTCTGATGAAAACGGTCCATTTTCATCGGACAAACCGAATGTGAGGGCCCCATCAGTGAAAAAAAAAATAGAAATTGAAATTTTTCTTATGGTTAAAAAACACAATCGTCTGTGGGGAAATCCATCGATCTAAAATCCACACATGCTCAGAAGCATTTTTATCGGCATGTCCTAGTGTTTTACGTCACCGCGTTGGACACGATCGGATTTTTAACCAATGGTATGTAGGCAAGGAAATCCATCGGTCCGTTTTCATCAGACGAACCGATCGTGTGTACAGGGCCATAACAGTATTGAGACTCCCCCATCGTCAGAACCACAACCTGCAGCACTGATCGAGTGAAAATTATATATATATATATATATATATATATATATATATATATATATATATATATATATATATATATATATATATATACACACACACACATACACACACACACACACACACACACACACACACACACACAGTGTGGCTGATCAGAGGTCGAGCGGCAGCTTGACCTCCGTTTAGCTACAGTGGCCTTACATGAATCGAAATTTGGCTGGTCCCTGCTGAACTGGCCGAATTTCGATCAATGTATGACCAGCTTAGGTGAGGCATAAAATGGAAACACCTGAGCTTCTGCTATAGAGCAATAAGGTAAATTAGGAAGCCTATACGGGCATATAGTATGGGACCAACCAACATTAATAAAAGACATAACACTGAAGATAACTCACCAACATGGCATCACGGATAAAGAAAATGGGGGTGTTATTGCCAGTCAGATCCCAGTTCCCCTCCTCTGTGTAAAACTTCAATGCAAATCCTCGTGGATCGCGCACAGTGTCAGCAGAGCCCGACTCTCCAGCTGCAGGGAGGAGACCACAGGGAGGTCAACTCTACAGAAAATTCAGCACACCTTACAGATCAGGGAAGAGGAAGAGTCTTACCAACGGTGGAGAATCGCGCAGCAAGCGGAGTTCTCTTCCCAATGTACTCAAACACTTTAGCCTTGGAATACCTTGTGATGTCATGGGTCACCTCGAAATAGCCAAAGGCCCCTGAAAAACAAACAAGTCACATTTTTATGGGGCACCATAAAAACTACAATCTCACTTTTTTTTTTTTTTGTTCCCATTTATCCAACAAAACACCACATGAGTTCTACAGAGAAGAACATTCCTGATCTGCATACTTGGTCAATATGACAGCCAGACATTTAGCATTTTCATAGTCAAAAGAAAAGCGTTTGGAGTCATGAATGTCAGTCTTCACATTTTTAACCACTTGCTTACTGGGCACATAAACCCCCTTCGTGCCCAGGCGAAATTTCAGCTTCCGGTACTGCGTCACTTTAACTGACATTTGCGCGGTCGTGCGACGTGGCTCCCAAACAAAATTGGCGTCCTTTTTTCCCCACAAATAGAGAGCTTTATTTTGATGGTATTTAATCGCCTGTGCGATTTTTATTTTTTGTGTCATAAACAAAAAAAGAGCGACAATTTAAAAATATATATATATATTGTGACGGTAGTCGAACATATCTCCGCCATCCATTCCCTTCTTCTCCCATAAAAGAAATCACCCAATATTCCCCGACTAGGAATATCCCTGGAATCGCTGAATAATCCACACATGAGCCATGGCTTAATGCTGAATGTAACAGGACACACTTTATTGAAAGTACACAGCACACTTTATACAGGATTTGGAACATCCCGCCCCCAACAACCGCTTTCCTATTGGTCCATTGTAAAGTATGCAGTCTTCACTCTGGTCCTTTTAAATCATGCAAATGAGGACTTGAAAATGTCTCCGCAGAGATTGGTCCCAATGCTTGAATAGCCTGAATATGTGTGGCCAGGCCTGTGATGTGTTTTCAGACAAAAGCCCCAGGGGGTCAATCAATGTACACAATAGCCAGCCACAGAACAATGGAGCCGTCTGGAGAATTGAGACAGGGCAGAAGTCATTTACACCTGATAATAGAAAGGCTTTGGATAGGGTTATCACACAATGGACAATGAGTATTTCTTCTGAGTCTATTGACCTGGCTGGGGTTCAGAATTAAATCTTCTGTAATACATGAATTAGGATTTCAGTATTTCATGGTACATGACACACACACACACACACACACACATATATATATATATATATATATATATATATATATAAATGTATTTTACTTGTTGCTATAATATCCCAATTTTTTTAAACCATTTTTTTTTCTCAGTTAAGGCAGATACGTATTCTTCTACGTATTTTTATTTTTTTACAAAATCGCAATAAGCGACTGCTTTGCGTAAAAGTTATAGCATCTACAAAATAGGGGACAGAATTATGATTTTTTTTTTTATATATATTTTTTTACAAGTAACGGCGGCGATCTGCAATTTTTATTGGGACTGCGACATTACGGCGGACACATCGGACACTTTTGACACATTTTTGGCGCCATTCACATTTATACAGCGACCAGTGCTATATAAATATGCCCCAATTACTGTATAAATGTGACTGGCATTGAAGGGGTTAACACTAGGGGGTGAGGAAGGGGTTAAATGTGTATCCTGGGTGTGTTCTGTGTGGGGGGAGGGGGTGACCGATGCTGTGTCCCTATGTACAAGGGACACAGATCGGTCTCTTCTCTCCCTGACAGGACGTGGAACTCTGCGTTTTCACACAGAGCTCCATGTCCCTGCTCTGTCACCGCCGATTGCATGTACCTGGCGGACACCGCGGCCGCCGGGTACACGCATCGAATCTTCGGCGATGCGACGGCACTGTTTTTCCCCGCTGCACGTCACCCAGTGGCGCAAGCGGGGAATACAACAACATTGACGTCCAAAGACGTGACCCCGGCACCTCAGGTCCGCGCTGTTGACGTCTTTTGTCAATAGCGCGGATCTGTAGTGGTTAAAGCAAATTTACTTTATTACATGTATTTGTACAGCACCAACAATTTACATAGCACTGTATATCAAAGAGCTTACAATCCGAGTTCCCTATTTCACATATATTCCAGGGCCAATTTACACAAAAGCCAATTAACCAACTGGCAGGTCTTCGGAATGTGGAAGGTAACCCACTTAGGCACAGGGAGAACTGAGGACTCTAGGGCTGCAAAGCACAAGTGGAAGTCTAGTGACTAGAACTTATTTTTACCAGTGTTCTTGCCTATTGGCATCTCTGTTTTAATGCTTCATAATTTTTAATTGCATAATTTTAAAATATGCAGTACAATGGCTTAGTAGCCATTGTACTGCCCATTTTAAAATGATGCAATTAAAAATTATGGAGCATCAAACGTAGATGACAATATGCAAGAACACTGGTAAAAAATAAATGTAGGTTGTGGAAGAAAAATTGAGCATCTAAACCTAATGTCTCGTACACTGGATACACACGACCGGTTTTCTCAGACGAGAAAACCGCCATTTTTTAGATTGGTCGGGAAAACCGGTCGTGTGTATGCTCCATAGCAGTTTTCCCCCGACAAGAAAACTGCCTGCTAAAAAAAATAAAAAATAAACCTGCTCTACATACAAAAACCTGCTCTACATACAGCATTAAAAAAAGCTGTATGTCGTGTCTGAAGGCCCTATAATTACCTGTGCAGTCCCATCTATTAAAGCGGAGGTTCACCCTTAAAAAAAAGTCTGTCATCCATCCAGCATACTGGCGTCAGCGGCAGTATGCTGTAATTTTTTTTTTTTTTAATCTTTGTACTTGCTGTTTAATTGATCATTTTAATTTTGTCACGGCTTCCGAAAATAGCCGACTAGCACTTGTGTATTCCCGGCGCTATACGGCGCCTGCGCACAGACCTAGGAGCTGACTGCGTAGGCACGTATATATCCGAGTCCAATGGCTATGGCACTTCACGCCCTCCGAAAAAAGCCAAAATAGGACTCGGATATATACGGCACCTGCGCAGTCAGCTCCTAGGTCTGTGCGCAGGCGCCGTATAGCGCCAGGAACGCACGAGTGCTAGTCGGCTATTTTCGGAAGCCGTGACGCGAAATAGATGCGCAATTCAATCGCGGTAGGGACAAAATTAAAATTATCAATTAAACAGTAAGTACAAAGAGTTAAAAAAAAAAAAAAACAGCATACTGGCGCTGACGCCAGTATGCTGGATGGGATGACAGACTTGTTTTAAGGGTGAACCTCCGCTTTAAGTGTGGATTCCTTGATGAGCCTTTACCTCCCATAAGTCTATTTAGAAAACTGCACTGCTGTTGGTAATATCGGGAGTAATGTATTGTTGTACTCTTATCAAGAACACATTTCCACAGCTAACAAATTCACAAAATTTCGGAGGAAAATCTTAAACATATTGGTAGCACAGAAGAGGTCAATGCCATTTCTTAGTAGGAACATGGTCATAAATGCAGAAAAAAAAAAAAAAAAATTATAAAAAAAAAATGCTGGAGGAACTTTGGTGCCAAATGAACACGGAGGCTGCATATCGAAGCAAAGAGTCATACAGGCATCCCCATTACCATCCAGCCAAGACAAAATCTTTATGGGAGGAGAACCCTGGTGTCGACATACACCTACCTGCTCCTTTAGCATGCACCACCCTTTCAGGGATCCTCTCCCGGTCAAAGTGTGCCATCTCATCTGTAAACACCACATCCTGCACCAGTAGGGGCCCTCGGGGTCCAACAGTCAGAAGGTTCAATTTATCAGACACGGGATTACCACCACCAGTTGTGAGGACGTCGGGTTTCTAGGAGAAGAAGATCAATAGAGTTTATTACAAAAAGTCCACAACTGCTGTGCAATTTTCTAAGATGTTCCCCAGGGGCAAAGTGACATGTTGCCTTAATAGCCATTTCCCCTCTTCTGGTGATACTGCACTTAGTGTTGCCACCTCATCCCTTTAAACCCGAACACCTATGGAGTTACACAGGTTTGGGGGCCAATTTAATACAGGTAAGGCACCAAGCGAGTTTAATTACCACCTTAATCAGCCACAGGACCTGTGTAATTCATATGTGTTTGGGTTTAAAGGGATGAGGAGGCAACCCTAACTCCACTTCATGGCGCTCTTGTCCTGCCAGAGCCCTTGGAGACACCCTTCTAGTTAGAGGGGAGCATGTGACCTACCCATCTCCCACAACACCCCGCTCTGCACCAGAGCAGTCCATTGCCAGGTATAAGCTCCAAAAATAAAACTTAATGATGAGAAAACTAAAGGAGATGCACGTGTAGCTTGGTATTATTGAGGGCTATCAAGAGAACCTGTGACAGATTCACTTTAAACATTTAAAGAGGAGGGCTGTTCAGTGGTTCATGGCCCTTGGCTGGCCAACCTTTAGAGAAGAACTGAGGTTGGGTGAAATCTGAGCGAATCAGCTTTGCCGAGACAGATTGGCTGTTGGAGAACCTGCTGCCATAGACTATTAGAGAACTGAACAGGGATCCAAAGAACCTCCATTTGCAACTAGTTCGCCTTTAGCCTCATACGCACGATCGGACTTCCATCTGACTTTTCAGTGGATTTTGTTCCAAATGGGCGTTGGCCGTGAACTTGTTCTGCATACACACAGCAGAACATTTTCAGCCAACTTTCACCAAATCACGTGTTTTTTCAGCTCTTTACTGCCACCCTTTGGGCAACTTCTGCTATTGTCATCTGATCTTTAGCATTGGTTCTGAGCATGCGTGTTTGTACTTTTGGACTTTAGTACACACGATCAAATGATCCCCCCATCTGACATTTTTCTGCTGGAAAGTTTGAGAGCATGCACAGTGAACATTTGTCCGTTGAAAAACCAAAAACAATCGTCCGATGGGACATACACCCGGTCAGATTGTCCGATAAAACATGTCCGTCGGACCGCTGTTGTCAAAAAGTCAGATCGTGTGTATGGGCCTTTTGATCAGCCAACTCCAGAGAGTGCCATTCTTAGTGGCCGGTGTACATATTTCATTGGACAGCCACAGCAACCAAACAATCCTTTTGTGATAGATATAGATAGATATATATATATATATATATATATATATATATATATATATATATATATATATATATATATATAAAAAAAAAAAAAAAAAAAAAAAACACACATACATATACATCATTTTTAAGTCTTGAAAGAAACAAAGGAAAAAAATCTGCGCTGTCCGCAACTGGTGCACAGCTAAAAAACCAATAGACAAGTGGAGAAAAAGTATACAAAATATATAAATGGAGTGCTGTAGTGCAACCAATGAAGAGTACACCAGACTAAATTAAATGTACATATTTGAGTGAATATATATGACAAGTCTAAGGCTGCATTCACACCTGAGCGTAGCGTTTTGCCGCGATTTTTGCTGCATTTTTGGACAGATCCAAAGGGTCACCAATGTTAAAAGCAGAAAACCGCCCAAATCTGCCTAAAAAAAAAATAAGTCCCAGAACTTGTTTGAGCTTCAGGCGTTTTGGAACTTCTGGCTTCAGGCGTTTTGGAGTGAAGATGTGAACCATCTCCAGAGAGAATAAATTGATTTTTTTCCCCTCTTAGGCTTCAAGCTGCCAAAGCGTGTGAATAGGGTGTGAGTGAATACAGTCTCCGTGAAAAGGTCATAGTCCAATAAATAGGTGAACCGTGTTCCCTGGATCCAATCGTAAAAAACCAAAAGTAAGAAAGAAGCCGTCACCAACTGAAGAGAGGCTCACCGGACAGATTGAACCCCGAGGAACATACGTTCGTGAGGGTCAATCAGGCATATGCAAATCTCTAGGAACAAATCAAATGCTGCGACTCTCAAAGCCAGGGCTTGACAAATTTGCTTGGAATCTAGTAGCCAGCTAAAAAAGTTTGGAGCCAGGAACGTGCCTGTCCCGCCGAGCTTGCGCGCAGAAGCGAATGCATATGTGAGTAGCACCCGCATATGAAAACAGTGTTCAAACTACACATGTGAGGTATCGCCACGATTTGTAGAGCTAGAGCAATAATTCTAGCCCTAGACCTCTAACTCAAGACATGCAACCTGTAGAATTTTTTAAACGTCGCCTATGGAGATTTTAAAGGGTAAAAGTTTGTCGTCATTCCACAAGCAGACGCAATTTTAAAGCGCGACATGTTGGGTATCAATTTACTCGGCGTAACATTATCTTTTACAATATAAAAAAAAATTGGGCTTACTTTACTGGTGTCTTATTTTTTTTATTAAAAAAAAAGTATATTTTTTTTCCCCAAAAAAAGTGCGCTTGCAAGACCGCTGCATATAATGTTTGGGGGTTCTAATTAGAGGCAAGTGAAAACAGACGGCGGAAGCATCATTAACATTGCTGGTTGTCTTGTCCTACCAACGGCCACCACAAGATGGTGCCAGATCCGAGTAAAAAAAAAAAAAAAAAAATAGGCCTGCAGAAGGCCTCAATTACCGGCTGGCGCGGCCTGACACGATCGCGCGGCAGAGGAGATGAGGGCGTACAGAGACACAGGATGCCCCAAGGTCAGTAATTCTAGTCACAATGGCGACCTGGTGCCTGAGTTTTGTCAAACCCTGCTCAAAGCGACCGCCAACTCCAAATTATGGTAAATGCGTGTGTAGAATGACTCAGCAATAGGTCAAAAAAAAAAAAAAAAACTGGCCAAATCGGAGAACAGGCATTTGTGTATCTAGAGGAAAATATGAAGATCTTCAGTTATCTGCATCAGAACTAAAATGGTTTCTGGAGGTAATAAAAAAATAAAAAAAAAACAGGGTCTTTTTGAAAAGCTGCAACTGCCTGATTAAAAATGGAAAAGGAGTAAAATGTAGAAGTCCATAAGCCCAATCTTTTAGCCAAAACTTCAAGCCAACACATTAGGGTTACATTCTCCTAGGGACCATAATATACAATGCACAAAAAAACTTTACACACTAGCTGTAACTTTCCATTGGCTTCATGGTTCCTGAGATTTTTCCAGCACGTTTACACAAAAAATAAAATGTCAAAATCACTAGCAAGTCAATGCCAAGTCCTCAACAAACACATTACATATAAACACCACCATTGCAAATTTCGATAAGAAGAGGTCTGGACAACATTCAAAGCCCAAACGCTGCCAACGTGACCACCAGGCGTTTCACAAGACAGCGATAACACATGCCCCCTGGCAGATCTTGGATCTTCACGGTGCCAAATCAAACTGCTGACTTCACAAGAACGAAAAAAATCAAGGTCTGATCACTTGAAAAAAACAGATATCTGCAACACGAAGGTTATTGACATATCAGGGACTGACAGACATCACAGGTAATCTTTGATCCTACGGCCCGTATCCAGACTGAAGTATGGACTGTCAGTACACTAATAATGTAACTAGACGGGAAGATGTCTCTCTGGTGAGACTGAAGATAAAGATCCGTTAGTCTCAAACAGAAGGTCGGATGCCTACTGGAAATTCGGTTACATTGCCCACGCCCGGTTTCTCCCCTTCCACTCGTATACGTCACTAGAGCGTTGAAAACGAATGCCGCGTACACATGACCGCTATTCATGTCATGGAAAAAAAACAAAGTTTTTCAACGCGATTCCTCTCAAGCCTGCCTTACATACACACGTTTGTGAAAAAAAAAAAAAAAACACAGCGACGTACAACGGGCACTATAAAGGGGAAGTTCCATTTGGATGGCGCCACTCTTTGGGCTGCTTTTGCCAATTTCCCCGTCTCATAACTTGCTTCTAAGCATGCACGTTTTTTCCCCCCTCGTTAAAGGGTACACACGACCGCTTTTCACAACGTGAAAAACTACAGAAAAACAGAGCAGGTTCTAAATTTTTAAAGGCCGTTTTTCTCGTCGGGGGGGTTCACATTACCTAGGATTGGAAAATTGGAAAGCAGAATATTTTTATTATTAGTTCACACCTAACCACTTGGGTGCATGTTAGAGCAGGGGCCTCCGAACTTTCTAAACAGAAGGGCCACTTTACTATGCTACCGAATTTAGAGAGCCGGCTGTGCAAGTAGAAAATGTCTTGGTGTTCTTGTCCCATTGTTGGCGTCAATGGGGGGGGGGGGGGTTGCCCCACCATCAGTGTGTGGGGGGGGGGGGTGGTGAAAAGAGGGAATGGTGCCCCACCGTTGGCAACCAGAGAGAGGAAGGGAATGGCGCCGGTGGTATGGGATGGCGGTTGCCCCACCAATGGCACCAGTTTGGGGGGCTGGTGGTGGTATGTGCCCCACCATTGGCACCAGGGGGTGGTATGGAATGGTTGGTGCCCCACCATTGGCACCAGTGGGGGTGGTGGTATGTGCCCCACCATTGGCGCTAGTGGGGGGAGAGGTGGTGGATGCCTGATTGGCACCAGGATGGGAGCCAGGAATTATTTCCCCAGTGTTGGTTTCAATGAGATAAATAGTGCCTCATATCTGCGAGAGGAATAGTGCCCCAAGGGCCGGATAAGGGTATACAAAGGGCAATATTTCGACCCATGGGCCGCATTTTGGAGATAACTGCGGTACAGCATGCATATTTTGCGGTGTTCGCATGTGCTGGAAAGTACCACAGGGGCCTTTTTTTTTACAGCGAACCGTACTGAAATGCATGATAGTGTGCTGAGCAGTAGACCATCGTCGAAGTGGCGGGCTGCATTCAGATGGCACAGCACCATCGCAAGGAGAATTAGTTGCAGTGACATACAAGGGAAATGCACATTGACACAACGCAATAACGTGAACGGGGTCCAACAGTATAAAAAGCAGAGAGGAAAAAAAATTAAAAAGTACTTTACGGAATTTCGCCATAATCTTGTATTAAAAAAAAAAAAAGAGAAAGTCTATTTAAGACGGTTACACAACATGGAACAGTCTAATCCCTTCAAGATTTGTAACCAAAGTTTCTTAAAGCCCAAAAATATGTCTACTTGTTCATGATTCACATACATCTCATATTAGAATCACACATATAATAGGAGAGATCTACATTTCTTTATCTTTATATTACCATATAATCAGAGATATCTCCTTACTAGATTAGTGAATTCCCATTATACAGCAATCCATCCTCATAACAAACACCAACCTTTGCTCTCTACATTTGGATTAAAGGTTACTGGATCCGAGTGGTTTTTTTTTTTACCTTTAACTGCTAAATGTTTGAGCTGTGGTTGTATTACAAAAACAACCAAATAAAAATAGGGAAAAAAAAAAAAAAAAAAACACAAACACACACACACACTAACTATATATATTTATTATTATATAAACCTTTTTCCCCCCAAATATAATTAAAGCAAACCACTGAGCAAAGAACGGTAATTTGCCAGTGTATGTCTTAAAATTACATTACATTTATTTTTTTAAATAACAGCAACTAGTGCATAAATCTGAATCTGCCTTGGTCACAGACTCTTGCAATCCCCTGTACAGTAGAGCTTAGACTGAGGAAGAAGCATTAATGCCTTGAAAAAGTATTCATACCCCTTAATTTTCCCCATTTTGTCATGTTACAACCAAAAATGAAAAAAAAAAAAAAATATTGGGATTTTATGTGATAGACCAACACAAAGTGACACATAATTGTGAAGCGGAAGGAAGCCCCCTTTACTCAGATTTTCCCAACTAAAATAGTGGAACCAATTGCCTTCAGAAGTCACCAAACTACTAAATAGGGTCCACCTGTGTATAATTTAATCTCAATATATAAATACAGCTGTTCTGTGAAGCCCTCAGAGGTTTGTTAGGCCCCCTTTACACTGGGATGTGGGCAGTAAAGCGCCGCTCTTTTTAGTGTCACCTTACCGTCGTATTTGCAGAGGTATTCGGCTGCTAGCAGGGCGTTTTTAACCCCAGCTAGCGGCCGAAAAAGTGTTAAAACCACCCACAAATCGATCCTGCAGCGGCGCTTTTCCGGCAGTATCATCGCGCTGCCCATTAATTTCAATGGGCAGGAGCGGTGGAAGAGCCGTATACACACCGCTCCAATGCTGCTGCTAGCAGGACTTTTTCTAGCGCCCCGCCAGCGCACCACTCCAATGTGAAAGCCCTCAGGCTTTCAAACTGGAGTGAAAGGAGTGTCTTTTAGGGCGCTTGGCAGGCGTTCATTTTTAGCATTATAGCGCCTGCAAAGCGCCTCAGTGTGAAAGGGGTCTCAGAGAACCTGAGTGAACTAACAACATCATGCAGGCCAAGGAACAAAAAAAAATAAAAAAAAGTAATAATACCGGTAATTATAATATATATATATATATATATATATATATATATATATATATTATATATAAAAATTATTATTATTATATTCACTCACACACCTCCTATACTTTTATACATACCCTCAATGCTGCATAAAAGTTTGTGCGCCAATACAAGTCATGTAAGGCCTCAGACACACGGACGTATGAATTTATGCTCCAAATATGCTGATTATTTTCTTTCACATATGTATGGTGCGTTCTACTGGTCAGAATAAGAATTTATTATGACCATTGGAATAAATGTCTGCGTTTATAGGTGTAAATCACGCTGATAAACTGTACTCTGAACGCAAGCTTGAGGCTTCCCCCCCCCCCTTTTTAAAGGGGTTGTAAAGGTTTGTTTTTTATTTTCTAAATATGTTCCTTTAAGCTACTGCATTGTTGGGTCACTTACCTTTTCCATTGATTTCCCTTCTAAGGCGGCATACACACGACCGAGAAACTCGTCCGGCGAAACACATCGTTTTCCCATTGCCCAACGAGGAAATAGAGAACATGGTTTCATGCTCTTTTTGTTTCGACGAGTTCCTCGACGTGTTTCTCGGCGAAAAGTGTACACACGACCGGTTTCCTCGGCAGAATACGTCTCCCACCGAGTTTCTTGCTGAATTCTGCCGAGGAAACCGGTCGTGTGTACGCGGCCTCAATGTTTTTTTTCTTTGTCTGAATTTCTCACTTCCTGTTTCTCCTCAGTAAGCTTTCCACCATCATCCGAGCGGTGGAAAGTCAGTCAGAAAAGCTTACTGAACAGCTGACCAAGGAGGAACAGGAAGTGAGAAATTCAGACAAAGAAAACAAAAGGGAAATCGAAGGAAAAGGCAAGTGAACCAACAATGCACTAGCGTAAAGGAACCTATTTAGAAAATAAACCCCAAGCTGCTGAACGCTGCTCTAAAATACAACACCATAAGCAATTGTATATTAAATTGCCTACCCAAAACATACATCCTACATACTGACAGAGCCTTAATACACCCAAGAATGTACAAATTTACCATACACAGACGAATATCTGCACGTAAACCGTAATCCCAGGTGCCTGAGGAGATAACCCATAATAATTAATAGCCAACCATCCAAAGTTCAGACCGCTCTGTACAGATGACATATAGGAGATGTAGATTAGAAAGATGAACAAACTCTGCCCTAGTTTAGTTCTCAGGTCAATGTACTTGAAAGACAACAACCACGTACTGGGCGTAGGGAAAAGGGATGCCGCTCTAGGAAGGGTGTCTGGAAATGTAGCTCTCCTCAGAATAAGCACTTTTGAAAGTGTAAAAGCTTCTGTATTCCGTTGTTTGCTGTGGCTTGCATTTTTTGATTATTACCCTTTTTTATTAAAGTCACCGATTTTGAGTGCGGCTTTCCAGAATTTTCTCCTCGCCCAACTGCATGTACAGGGGCGTGCCGCCAACGAGGCCACCACCTCAGATGAGGTAGAACTAAGGCCAAAATGTCTATACCGTACATTCCATCTTGGTAATGTTGTCCTTTATACAAGGAGGAGCAGTATTCAACTGGTTGCTAGGACACAGGCAGCTGGTCCGCACAGGGTCGGTGGTTGCTTCGGTGCAGTTGCCTGCACCATAGCAACCATAAATGCTGTAAGGCCCAGCCGCTTGCGCCCTAGTAACAGATGGTGCTGTGCAGGTCAGTCAGCATCATTCTAGCAAACAAACCAAGCACAGCGTCATTGGTTGTCAGGATGACTGGTTGCTGTGCTACCATCCTAGCAACCAAATGAGAAATGGCAAAAAACAGGGTGGCCTATAAGACATGGACCACCTGAAACTGCTCAAAAAAGTCAATATGATCAGCAAGCATCGGTTACCACCCACAATTCACCAAACAAGAAGCGTTAACGAGGATGCCCACCAGAGATCTTACTGGCTTTTGAATGGTGAATTGTGGGTGGAGTTGCCATAAGATGGATGCCCACCAGAAACTGTAGAGGCTTTTGAATGTTTCCAGGCACCAGGTTATCTAGGCACACTTCAGACCAAGTTCTAGGTTTTAAAGTGATTGTGAAGTCTATATTTGTAAATAACAAACATGTTATACTTACCTGCTCTGTGTAGTGGTTTTGCACAGAGCAGCCCAGTTCCTCCTCTTAGGTCCCTTGCTGGCTCTCCTGGCCCTTCCCTCCTGTTGAGTGCCCCCACATCAAGCAGCTTGCTATGGAGACACCCGAGGTCCCAGTGTCCATTCAGACACAGGGGTTGCGACGCAGCCCCCGCCCCCTCTTCTAATTTGCTCACTGAATTTGATTGACAGCAGCCAATGGTTCCTGCGCTGTTGTCTCAGCCAATGAGGAGGGGGAGCCTCAGGCAGCCGAGACTCTCCTGTAACATCGCTGGATAGATATGGAACTCATATGGAGCAAGTATAAGGGGGGCTGATGCACACAGAAGGCTGTTTATCCTAATGCATAAAATGCATTAAGATTAGGGCTGTGAAACAAATTAAAAAAATCGATTTGAATCGAGTTACGAGAGCAAATGTATTCAGATTTTGACCAAAGGTCTCGAGACCGTACTGCGGCCTCGCCTAAAAACTTAGGACCGGCGTGGTGTCCATCGGGAAAAAAAAATTGCAGATTTTTTTTGGGGGCCAAAAATCGCTCAGCTCCAATTAAGATAAAAAAAATATTCTGGCGTTACAACCACTTAAAGGCCTTAACAGCGACCACCAATTTATATATTACTAGGGTTGTCCCGATACCGATACTAGTATCGGTATCGGGACCGATGCCGAGTATTTGCAGGAGTACTTGTACTCCCGCAAATACCCCCGATACCAAAATAGAATACTCCCCCCCCTCATATTGCAGCCATGTCCTGTCCCTCATACCTGTAGATATGATGCCGCCGCTGCCACATACCGCCGTTAATCCCCCTGCATTATAGCGTAGCGCGCATTACAAGCTTTCGTTTTGAATACTTGTAATGGCCTGCCATGTATAGACACTCCCCTTCTCGGGATTGGACGGATCCGTTCAATCCCGAGCAAGGGGGAGTGTCTATGCACGAATCCGCGTATAGACACTCCCCCTTGCTCGGGATTGGACGGATCCCTCCAATCCCGAGAAGGGGAGTGTCTATACATGGCGGCGCGGGCATTACAAGTATTCAGAACGAAAGCTTGTAATTCGCGCTACGCTATAATGCAGGGGGATTAACGGCGGTATGCGGCAGCGGCGGCATCATATCTACAGGTATGAGGGACAGGACATGGCTGCAATATGGGGGACATACATGGCTGCAATATGGGGGGGGACAGGACATGGCTGCAATATGTGGGGGACAGGACATGGCTGCAATATGTGGGGGACAGGACATGGCTGCATTTGGGGACACATTTAAAAAAAAGTATCGGTATTCGGTATCGGCGACTACTTGCAAAAAAGTATCGGTACTTGTACTCGGTCCTAAAAAAGTGGTATCGGGACAACCCTATATATATAACCATTATGGTCAGCCCTGATTTCCACATACTGCACTGATGGCCAAAAATCTGGAAACAGTTTGGAATAAATGGCTCTATAATATCAGGCCATTTCTGTACTATACAGTGGCTCTGGATGTGCCAACAGGGCATAAGGCATTCTCATGGCACCACCCACTGTCCTGCAATAAGGAATAATCTTTTAATTTTTGGGGTGTGATGGGATGAGACGCGATTACCTTCTGTTCCAAGATTTCTGCCCTTCTGAAAAAATGATCATCCGTGGTGGAACGCTTGCTTGGCATGCTGTGAGGAGGTGATCTGTCACCACCTCGCTGCTTTAACCCGCAAAATGCCAACCCACTGCTCCACAAAACGCTTGCGCCATGGTCCCATTCACTTGAAAGGGTCACGTTTCGCGTCAGCATCACTCAATGAATACCACAATCCAAATTAGGGTCATTTCTAATTAAATTAAAATTTTATATAAAATACGTAATAAATCTGAAGATACTGTAGTACAAACATTTAAAGTAATAATTTTTCGAAAGCAAAGTAGGTCAGGCACATGGCCATATAGCCTAAAATCCTGGCTTATTTCCCTGTCATGGAGCCAACAGACGCTGCATTAAGCTGCCTATAGAAGTCAATGGCTGTAGATGGCTATACAGGTACCGTATATACTCGAGTATAAGACGAGTTTTTCAGCAAAACATTTTTGTGCTGAAAATGCCCCCCTCGGCTTATACTCGAGTCACCATTTTGCGCCTGATCTCCTGGAATTTGGGGATCCGGTACCTGCCGGCCGTAGGTACCCTGGACCCCACACATGTAGCCCCACTATTCCTCTACAAGTGTGCAAAGTTTGTTGTCAGGGAAACCTACGGCCGGGGAGCACCGATTTTTCAATTCGGGCACCCCTTCCATAGACTCCAATGTAAAATGGTAATTTCTATGGTCATTTTGGAAACCCGGTACTTGGCACACATGTAGCCCCAGTTCTCCTCTACAAGTGTGCAAAGTTTGTCGTCTGGGGGACCTACGGCTCGGGAGCACCGATTTTTCAAATCCAGGCACCCCTTCTATATACTCCCATGTTAAATGTAAGTCTAGTCATGGAGACAGTGAGGCATACAGAGGGACACCCTAGGCTTATACTCGAGTCAATACGTTTTTTTGTGGTAAAATTAAAAACACCTATGGGTGTACAACTCTGGATGCAAATTTGTGCGTTTGAACGCTTATACTTACATATACATGTGTAGAGGTGCGCACAGCCATTGACTTCTATAGGTGACTGTACACAGCACCTCTGGGCTCCCTAGAAATGTAATAAACCAGGATTTTGTGCTACACATGTGCATGCGCTCTCAAATGATTGCATTATCGAATCTGATACACAAGGGAGTCCCATGCCACCACGAGACCTTATCACGGATCAGCGGTGTACAGATGGACTAGAGCAGGGGTCTCCAAACTTTTCAAACAAAGGGCCAGTTTTTTCCCCCCTTAAGACTTTAGGAGGGCCAAATTGTGGCCAGCGGAGACGCAAATGTCCCGGGCCCAGAATCGGTGACAATAAATATGGCTTCAAGGTTGGTCTCATGAGGATTAATGCCCCTATTAGGAGGAATAGTATCCCATGATTGGTATCAGTGGGAGAAATAGTGCCCCCTTGTTGGCGTCAGTGGGAGGAATAGTGCCCCAAGGGCCAGATAAAGGCTAGTAAAGGGCCATATCTGGCCCACGGGCCGCATTTTGAAAACCCCTGGACTAGAGGTTGAGGGTAGTAAAAGTATCTCCAGCATCTCATACTATTCATAGACATTACATATACACGTTAATCCTCTGATTTTTTTAATTGGAATTAAAAAGGTAAAGATCAGGATCATGGGGTGTAGTTCACAACTTCACATAGCTGGAAATTGTTAAAGTGATTATTAATTATAACTGGAGATTAAGGGCAACATGATCAGATGTGTTCACAGGCAACTATGAGCTTATGGGTGTGGACTATAGGGCAAGTAAAAACTGCTTTACCTAGTTCCTAGACCAGAGGTTCTCAACCAATCGGGCCATGGACCACCACTGGGCTGAAGCCACAATCCTACTGGGCCATTATATAGTTGCAGATCCCCAACCTCCCCACAGTGCCCCCCAGCCTCCTACAGTGGCTCGCAGTGTCCCTCAACCTGGCACAGTTCCCTTGGCTGCCCCAAGAGCCTTCAGTCTCCACAGTGCCAACCCCGCACGGAGCTCCACGGCCCTATGCAGTGTGCCCTAGTTTGCTACAGAGCCGCCAGCCTCCCATAACGCCTTCAACAGTGTCCCATAGTACTTTGCAGTGCCCCTTAACCTCACACAGTGCCCCCAGCCTCCTAAGAGCCTTCAGTCCCCACCTCCCATAGAGCTCCACAGGCCACTCCACTCTGCAGTGTGCCCAAGCTTCCTGCACAGCCTCCCATAGTGCCTCCCCAGCTCCCATAGTGGCCCCTCAACCTTAAACAGTGCCCCGGTCTCCTAAGATCCTTCATTCCCCACAAAGCTAACCTCCCACAGAGCTCTACAGCCCCTAGAAGTGCGCTCTAGCATACTACAGAGCCCATAGTGCCCCCACCAGTGTCCCACTGTGCCACCCAACCTCCCATAGTGACCTGCAATAATCCACAATCTTGAACAGTGCCCATGGCCCCCTAATAACCTTCATCACCCCCACAGTGCCACCCAACCTCCCATAGTGACCTGCAGGGCTCCACAATATTGAATAGTGTCCATGGCCCCCTAATAATCTTCACCCCCCCCCCCTACAGTGCCATCTAACCACCCATAGTGGCCTGCAGAGCTCCACAATATTGAACCATGCCCATGGCCCCCTAATAACCTTCATCCCCACACAGATTTCCACAGCCCCCTGCAGCATGCCCTAGCTTGCTGCACAGCCTCCTATAGTGCCTCCAACAGTGTCCCACCCAACCTCCTATAGTGGTCTGCACTGCCCCTCGTTCCCTAAGTGCCTTCAGTCCTTGTGCTACCAAACTCCAACAGAGCTCCGAAGCACCGTGAAGAGTCCCCTGGCTTGCGGCACAGCCTCCAGCCTTCCATAATGTCTCCAACAGTGTTCCACAGTGCCTCCCAACCTCTCAGAGTGGCCTGAAGTGCCCCTCAACCTCACACAGTGCCTCCTAAGAACCACCATAGTGCTTCCCAACCTCCCACAAAGCCCCAAAACCCCCACCACCACCTCCGTAGTACCCCCTGCACAGTCGCTAGACCCCTTAGTGCCCTCCAGCCCCCTAAAAGCCTTCAGTCCCCACCAACCTCCCACAGAGAACCCCCACCCCACCATGTTCAATAGTTTGCTGCACATCCTCCAGCCCCCCCCCCATATTGCCCCACAGTGGCTTCCAGCCCCTGCACAGCCCTCCAGTTCCCCAAATTGTCCAAGCAAAGCTCTCCAGAGACCTCATACCCTCAGTGCCGATCCAGACCTTTCTGGGGCCCTATGCAAAATGACATGGCACATTAAAAATGAGAAGCGGGGGGCGCTGACGACAGTGACATGTCACATTAAAGAAAGTTGAGAAGCGGGGGGCTGTCGGAAATGACATCTTACATTAAATTGAGAAGCGGGGTGAGGGGGCAAAAATGACTTCTCACCAAACGGGGCCTCAAGTAATTTGGGGGGCCCTAAGCAGCTTGCATAGTGAGCCTATAGCGAGGATCGGCCCTGCATACCCTACAGGGCCATCATGTCTGCAGCAGAATACCCTATCCTCTATTAGATCCTGGTGACACCCAGCCCCATCCAGAGACTTTCAGGTTTTAAATACATATTTTATATTCCCATACTTTCAATGTGTGAGCATCAACTTTTTATTTTTTTTATAACCACAGTATAGTGGCATTGAAGGTTTTGGAAGAATTTCCAATCTTCGGGCTCAAAGTTAGGAACTACTAATAGATCTGAAGGTTGCAATACGTTGGCATACCGACATTTAAAGTGCAAATTTAAAGTGCAAATCCAGACAATTTTTTTATTATTTTTTTTTTAAACAAGAACCAAACAATTTTTTTATGGGAGTGGAGTAGGAGTTAGGACTTCAGGCAGATTTTTATTCCTACTTTAAGGCATCTCCTCTCCCTATGACAAGGTGCCACCAGGAAAGGCATAAAAAAAAATAAACACAAGACAAAAAATAAATAAAATAAAGTACAACGTAGACATAAACAGCACTACAAATATTTTCTGTCCTGTGAGAACAATGTACCTGGAACAGGACGTCCCCCAGGCAGAGCCATAAAAAACAGTAAAAACTGGCAGAGGTTTCTCCACTTCATCCAAAAAGTGAAGTAATTGATTTTGTCTGGAGATGTACTTTAAGCCCCACAGATCAGGGTGAGCAGGGGTACCCAAGGCTGGGAGATCTGGGGCACCCAACATCAAATTCTTACAGATTAGGGGGAACATCAGCACCAAAGTCTGACAGGACAGGGGCATACAGGCACCAAAGTCTTGTAAAACAGTGGGATATCAGTACCAAAGTCCTAAAAGAAGGTGACACACAGGCACCAGTTTTGCAGCACAGTGTCAAACAGAGTGGTGACACGTGGGCACCACAGCCTTGCAGGGCAGTTACACGTGGGCACCACAGCCTTGCAGGGCAGTCTCCACAGATTGCAAAACGGGCACCACAGCCCTACAGAGCGGTCACACGCAGGCACCACCGACTTGCAGGGTAGTCACCACAGCCTTACAGAGCGGTCACACGCGGGCACCACTGACTTGCAGGGTAGTCACCACAGCCTTACAGAGCGGTCACACGCGGGCACCACAGACTTGCAAAACAGGCACTACAGCATTGCAGGGTGGTCACACATGGGCATCAAAGCCTTGCAGGGCGGTCTCCGCGGCTTTGTAGGGCAGTCACACACGGGCACCACAGCCTTGCAGGGCGATCACACGCAGGCACCACAGACTTGCAGATCAGTCAAAACAGATTTGCAGAGTGGTTACATGCAGGCACCACAGCCTTACAGAGCGGTCACACGCGGGCACCACAGGCTTGCAGGGCGGTCTCCATGGCTTTGCAGGGCAGCCACACACGGGCACCACAGGCTTGCAGGGCGATCACACGCAGGCACCACAGCCTTGCAGGGCGATCACACGCAGGCACCACAGCCTTGCAGGGCGATCACACGCAGGCACCACAGCCTTGCAGGGCGATCACACGCAGGCACCACAGCCTTGCAGAGTGGTCAAAACAGCCTTGCAGAGTGGATACATGCGGGCACCACAGCCTTGCAGAGCGGTCACACGCAGGCACCACAGCCTTGCAGAGAGGTCACACGCAGGCACCACAGCCTTGCAGAGAGGTCACACGCAGGCACCACAGCCTTGCAGAGAGGTCACACGCAGGCACCACAGCCTTGCAGAGAGGTCACACGCAGGCACCACAGCCTTGCAGAGAGGTCACACGCAGGCACCACAGCCTTGCAGAGCGGTCACACGCAGGCACCACAGCCTTGCAGGACAGGGGGAAAAAAACAGCATTAAAGTCTTACATGACCGTCACACGCGGGCACCACAGGCTTGCAGGGCGGTCTCCATGGCTTTGCAGGGCAGCCACACACGAGCACCACAGCCTTGCAGAGCGGTCACACGCAGGCACCACAGCCTTACAGAGCGGTCACACGCAGGCACCACAGCCTTGCAGAGCGGTCACACGCAGGCACCACAGCCTTGCAGAGCGGTCACACGCAGGCACCACAGCTTTGCAGGACAGGGGGAAAAAAACAGCATTAAAGTCTTACATGACCGTCACACACGGGCACCAAAAAGTCTTGCAGAGCAGTGACACACGGGTACTAATGTCTTGCAGCACAGTGGCAAACAGAGCTGTGACACACATGCACCAAAGTCTTACATGACACCGACATGTGGGTATCAAAGTCTTACAGAGCACAGACACACACGGGCACTAAGGTCTCACAGCGCCAAACAGACCGCATCACCACCACAGTCTGGCAGAGCCGGGGGGCACATCACCACCACAGTCTGGCAGAGCCGGGGGGCACATCACCACCACAGTCTGGCAGAGCCGGGGGCACATCACCACCACAGTCTGGCAGAGCCGGGGGCACATCACCACCACAGTCTGGCAGAGCCGGGGGCACATCACCACCACAGTCTGGCAGAGCCGGGGGCACATCACCACCACAGTCTGGCAGAGCCGGGGGCACATCACCACCACAGTCTGGCAGAACACTGGCATCAGCATCCTGGATAACAGCAATGGAGTACCCCATAATCCATGATGTACCCCCCTCCCCTCCCCCTCTCTATGGGGACTAGAAATAAAAGCTACAATGGCACTGCCCATCCTCCACACACAGGCAGGGAAGGGTGTGATCTGATATAACAGTCTATAGAGGAGAAGTGCTGCTGATGGGAGAACAGTCTGATCTCCTGCCAGTCTTGGGGCAGTTCTGTCCCTAGGCATGCTGGGACTTGTAGTCCTCCAGGTGTCCCCAGTATAACAGAGCACTATACCTGCCCTGGCTCTGTACAGCCTGAGGATAGCCCTGTCTGCCTGCACAATGCACACTATAGGACATATAGGGAAAAATGGGGGTCCCCAGTGCAGGGAGTACCTGGTTGCCCCGACTCTCCTTCCACAGCTTCATCTGATCCGCACTCTTCTCCCTCTTATCCGCCATGATTGCCCCTACAGCGCACACTCTGCCCTCCGCACACACTTATAATGCAAAGCCACGGGTCCCGCCCACTCCCGAGGAGCCAGCCGCTGATAGGACAGGGTGGTTAAGGAGGAGAGTGGGATTGGTCAGGAGAGCAGTCAGTGTCCAGAGACCATCATACTGTACTTATAATGCACAGACACAGCCCCGCCCACCCCCTGAGGCGCCAGCTGCTGATAGGACAGGAGAGAAGAAGGAGGAGCGCGGGATTGGTCAGGAGAGAGCTGTCTAAAAGGCTGGAGAGAAGAATGCAGGATAAAGTTGACAGATAGCACATGACAGTGTGGAGGAGGGGCGTCACTCGGAGAAAATCACACACCTATCGGCTGCTTGTTTATTCTTCTTAGTATTATCAGGGCTTTTTTTCTGGGGGAACTTGGTGGAACTCAGTTCCACCACCTTTGGCTCAGACCCTTTGGTGCCTGCTCACCACAGTCACTTGTGAACACAGAAGTCTGGTTTCTGTGTTTACAAGTGACTGCTTTGTAACCCCCTGAACTCTGCACACTGTATGTAATGCAATTCTGGTATTTAATGCCCCTTTAAGACCCTTCTACTGTTTGTGAAATCTGAACGGGTCGTGGTTGAGTTCCTGCACCTATTTTCTGAGAAAAAAAGCTCTGAGTATTATTATATTATTTTTCTATTGTTATTAGATTTCTTACAAGTCTGTGCCATAAAGGTTATACGCGACTTCTTTCCTTTTTTTGGCACAAGCCGCGCTGTCTGGTGCTTTTCTTACGGTTTTCTCCACACGCTCTGGTAATAATCTCTGAATGGAAATGTCCCCAATAGTGTCCCCCCTTATAGCAGGTGACCCTACCAAAGTAATTCATTACATTGGGCGCCCCATCAGACTACCCCCATAAATCAGTTGCCACCGTCAGGGTCCCCCCTTATATCAGGTATTCCCATAAGGTTTCTTCATCAGAGTTCCCCCTTACATCAGTCGTCCCCATCGGAGTTCCCCCTTACATCAGTCCTCCCCATTGGAGTTCCCCCTTACATCAGTCGTCCCCATCGGAGTTCCCCCTTACATCAGTCCTCCCCATCGGAGTTCCCCCTTACATCAGTCGTCCCCATCGGAGTTCCCCCTTACATCAGTCGTCCCCATCGGAGTTCCCCCTTACATCAGTCGTCCCCATCGGAGTTCCCCCTTACATCAGTCGTCCCCATCGAAGTTCCCCCTTACATCAGTCGTCCCCATCAGAGTTCCCCCTTACATCAGTCGTCCCCATCGGAGTTCCCCCTTACATCAGTCCTCCCCATCGGAGTTCCCCCTTACATCAGTCGTCCCCATCGGAGTTCCCCCTTACATCAGTCGTCCCCATCGGAGTTCCCCCTTACATCAGTCGTCCCCATCGGAGTTCCCCCTTACATCAGTCCTCCCCATCGGAGTTCCCCCTTACATCAGTCGTCCCCATCAGAGTTCCCCCTTACATCAGTCGTCCCCATCGGAGTTCCCCCTTACATCAGTCCTTCCCATCGGAGTTCCCCCTTACATCAGTCGTCCCCATCGGAGTTCCCCCTTACATCAGTCCTCCCCATCGGAGTTCCCCCTTACATCAGTCGTCCCCATCGGAGTTCCCCCTTACATCAGTCGTCCCCATCGGAGTTCCCCCTTACATCAGTCGTCCCCATCGGAGTTCCCCCTTACATCAGTTGTCCCCATCGGAGTTCCCCCTTACATCAGTCGTCCCCATCAGAGTTCCCCCTTACATCAGTCCTCCCCATCGGAGTTCCACCTTACATCAGTCGTCCCCATCGGAGTTCCCCCTTACATCAGTCCTCCCCATTGGAGTTCCCCCTTACATCAGTCCTCCCCATCGGAGTTCTCCCTTACATCAGTCGTCCCCATCGGAGTTCCCCCTTACATCAAGTGTTCCCATTAGAGTGTCCCTTTACATAAGTTGTCTTCATCAGAGTTCCCCCTTACATCAGGTGTCTCCATTAGAGTGTCCCTTTACATAAGTTGTCTTCATCAGAGTTTCCCCTTACATCAGTCGTCCCCATCGGAGTTCCCCCTTACATCAGGTGTCCCCATTAGAGTGTCCCTTTACATAAGTTGTCTTCATCAGAGTTCCCCCTTACATCAGGTGTCACCATCGGAGTTCCCCCTTACATCAGGTGTCTCCATTAGAGTGTCCCTTTACATAAGTTGTCTTCATCAGAGTTTCCCCTTACATCAGTCGTCCCCATCGGAGTTCACCTTACATCAGGTGTCCCCATTAGAGTGTCCCTTTACATAAGTTGTCTTCATCAGAGTTCCCCCTTATATCAGGTGTCCCCATCGGAGTTCCCCCTTACATCAGGTGTCTCCATTAGAGTGTCCCTTTACATAAGTTGTCTTCATCAGAGTTTCCCCTTACATTAGTCGTCCCCATCGGAGTTCCCGCTTACATCAGGTGTCCCCATTAGAGTGCCTCTTTACATAAGTTGTCTTCATCAGAGTTCCCCCTTATATCAGGTGTCCCCATCAGAGTTTCCCCTTACATCAGTTGTCCCCATCGGAGTTCCCCCTTACATCAGGTGTCCCCATTAGAGTTCCCCCTTACATCAGGTGTCCCCATCAGAGTTCCCCCTTACATCAGGTGTCCCCATCAGAGTTTCCCTTTACATCAGGGGTCCCCATCGGAGTGCCCCTTTACATCAGGGGTCCCCATCAGAGTGTCCCTTTACATCAGGGGTCCCCATCAGATTTCCCCCTTAAATCAGGTGTCCCCATCAGAGTTTCCCTTTACATAAGGGGTCCCCATTAGAGTGCCCCTTTGCATCAGGGGTCCCAATAAGAGTGCCCCTTTATATCAGGGGTCCCCATCAGAGTTTCCCTTTACATCAGGTGTCCAGAGTGCCCCTTTACTGCAGGGGTCCCCATCAGAGTGCCCCTTTACATCAGGGGTCCCCATCAGTGTGCACCTTTACATAAGTTGTCACCATCAGAGTTTCTCTGTACATCAAGGGACCCCTTTAGAGTGCCCCTTTACATCAGAGTGCCCCTTTACATCAAGTGTTGCCATCAGAGTGCCCCCTTACATCCGGGGTCTGCATCAGAGTGCCCCTTTACATTAGGTCTCCCCATCAGAATTCCACCTTACATTAGGTATTCCCGTCATTGTGCCCCCTTACTTCAGGTGTCCCCATCAGAGTGTCCCCTTAAAATAATATGTGCCCACCAGCATACCCCCACTTACATATGTGCCCATCGGTGTGTCCCCTTAAAAATAAAATGCCCCTTATTTTTTGTTAGGGGGCACTCTGATGGGTACATTTTACATTAAGGGGCAAGCTGATGGGCACATTTTGTTGTGCCCATCAGCATTATGGGGTTCTGACTATTGCATTCTAGTGTGAGGCTAGTAAAACATACGTATGAGTAGATTTTATTGTATAAGTATGTTAATCCCAGACCAAGCCTTAGGATGACATTGCCAGTGCTCACTGTAAATAAAACATAATTGGGTATAAGGTTCTGAATCATTGCTTTGTAATATACCTAAATACAACTTACAGAACCCTACTATCATAACGCTAATAAAACAGACAGAACAATAAATGTATTTATAATAAATGTGTGTTCTTATTGTAAAATCCATCTACCGTATTTTTCTTTATTGTTTTTATACTTTGCTAGTCTAGTGTGCCTTATAATTATGGCTCTGTATTGGGTGGGCCATGTTTTTCTTGTGAATAGGGCCTTCAGTAGGGATAAGCATGGGTTTGGACTGAACCCAGAAGAAAAGCTACAGTTTATGAGAACAAAGACATTTCAGACAACTGTGGGCTTCCAACCTTCCAAAGTTTTGGGAATCCTTTTTCTGTTTCAGCATAACCGTGCCCCCCCCCCCCCCCCCCCCCACAAAGCCAGTTCCATAAAGACATTGTTGGATGAGTTTGGTGTGGAGGAACTGGAGTGGCCTGCACAGAGACCTGACCTCAACCCTACTGAACATCCTTCCATCCCATCATGAATGTGAGCCCTTCCACAAAGCCAGCTCTGTAAAGACATGTTTGGATGAGTTTAGTGTGGAGGAACTGGAGTGGCCTGCACAGAGCCCTGACCTCAGCCCTAATGAACATATTTCCATTCCATCATGAAGGTGACCCCGTCCACAAAGACAGCACCATAAAAACATGGGCCCGGATTCACAAAGCACTTACGCCGACGTAAATCACTTTACACCGACGTAGTGCAAATGTGCGCCCGGCGTATGTGTGCGCCAGACCCACAAAACCAACATACGTCTAAAAACAGGCCATCCTACCCCGACGTATCTTGCTTACGCCGGCGTAGCGTGGGCGCAAATATGGTTTGGAGGCATGTTGCTTCTCCCATTAATTAGGCATTCAAATATGCAAATGAGGGAAATACGGCAATTCACGAACGTACGTGCGCCCGACGCATGCTATGCGGTGTTTGCGTAAGTTGTACGTTCGGCGAAAAGTTATTCCTTATGGATGAGTCGCAACCCAGCAATAGACATGCAAAGGTCTGCCCCAGAGAACACAGGCCAGCGTATTGGGCGTATTTTAGATTCACGGCGTACGTAGTGATCCGGCGTAGCTTAGGCAGTTGTGCCGGTATGGTTGTGAGCATGGGCATAAGGGTGCTGTTTCATGCGTCTACATCACGGCGCATGCGCAGTTCTTGATACGTTGGTAGTAAAACACTGCGCCATGCTCAGACCATCATTTGCATGGATCACGCCCACTTCCACTTACGCCGGCCTGCGCCTTCGAAAATACGCTGGCACATCTTGGTGAGCAATGGCTTGCTGAATGCAGTGCTTTCCTCTCCGCGCTGCGCCGGCGTAGCGTACTGTGTGTAAATCCGGGCCATGGTGATCCAACAATTAAACGTTCACTCTACAGAAAGGTCTGTATATAAATAAACAAGGACACATCAACACTAAACATAGAACAATCGTATGGGAAAATTCAGCTAGGATGATATATTTTTCCATGAGGATCCATTAGTCCCGGGTGTGTTTGTGCAGGCCACATTGTACCCATAGATTGGCAATCATCTACCCGTTCTGCTAATCCATCTGAAAATGCTTGCAGCCTGGCTGTTATGTGGGTCCAATGGCTTCAATGATTATTTTAGTACCGCGTACACACGATCGGTTTGTCTGATGAAAACGGTCTGATGGACCATTTTCATCAGACTCACTAATCGTGTGTGGGCCCCATCGTTTTTTTATCCATCGGTTAAAAAACTAGGAACCTGTTTTAAAATTATCTGATGGTTAACTAACCGATAAAAAAAAAAATGATTGTCTGTAGGCACGTCCATCGGGTAAAAATCCACGCATGCTCAGAATCAAGTCGACGCATGCTCAGAATCATGGAACTTCATTTTTCTCAGCACGTCGTAGTGTTTTACGTCACTGCGTTGGACACGATTGTTTTTTTTTAACGGATGGTGTGTAGACAAAACTGATGAAAGTCAGCTTCATCGGGTGAACCGATCGTGTGTACAGGGCATCAGACCTTCCTTACCATGCTTTATGCCGCATACACAAGATCGGAATGTCCGACAAGAAAAGAAAATGTGAGCTAGTTCTCAATTTTTCTGACAGCAAAAGTTCTTGCAATTCCGACGCAGAAAAATTCTACGCATTCTCGGAATGAATTTGACGCATGCTCGGAATCATTGAACTTAATTTTTCTCAGCTCGTTGTAGTGTTGTACGTCACCGCGTTCTTGATGTTTGGAATTTCCGACATTTGTGTGACCGTGTGTGTATGCAAGACAAGTTTGAGCCTAAATTCAGTCTGAAAAAAATCCAGTTTTCTTGTCGGAAATTCCGATCGTCTGTACGCGGCATTATAGGGTTTTCTTGCCTTCCTTTGGATCACCTATGGATATAGGATTGAGAATATGGAACTTTTCTACGCATTTGTTATTTATGTGTTTCTATTGGTTGACCTAGATAGACTTGTTATCTGACTAACTATGCAACTACAGTACAGTCAGTGGCTCAACATTCCAAAGCCATTGGAACATTATGACATCCCGGCAAATAATATTTTCAGAAGAGAAGGTCAGGATTGTCATGCCTCTTCACGTCATCAGTGCAGATCTCCTTTTAGCAGACCTATATTAAAATAACAGCCGTTTCTCTAACAGTCCACTGTTCCTTTGAACCCTGTAAACCATGGGCGTCCGCAGCAATACACAGTCACATTTAACCCTGTCTTCGACCACTAGCTGGGTTTTAACCCCCCCCCCCCCCCCCCCAGCAGCCAAATAGGATGGATGGTGTCAGTAGGGCAGTGGACGGTGTCAGTCGTTTTTTTATTTATTTTTTTACAAATTTATTATTTTTTACATTTTTTACCAGTCTTGTTGGGGGGCTTTGGTGAAATTTCAGGGGACTAAACAGACCCCTGATAGCTCACTTTTGAAAAAGAGAAAGGGACTGAGTGTGAATTCTACAGTTCCTTTCTCTGAGGCATAATAAACATAGTAAATTGGAACAAATATACTCTCTGTGTACCAAACTTTTCCTGATTCCCTTAACCACTTGACCACTGGGCACTTAAACACCCTTCCTAACCAGACCAATTTTCAGCTTTCGGTGCTCTCACAATATGAATGACAATTACTCAGTCATACAACATTCTACCCATTTGAAATTTTTGTCCTTTTTTTCACACAAATAGAGCTTTCTTTTGGTGGTATTTGATCACCTCTGGGTTTTTTATTTTTTGCGCTATAAAAGAAAAACGACTGAAAATTCTGTAAAAAAAAATAAAAAAATCTTGTTTCTGTCATATTAGCAGGTTATTTCTCACACACAGCATATGCATACCACAAATTACACCCCAAAACACATTCTGCTATTCCTCCCGAGTATGGCGATACCCCATTTGTGGGACTTTTACACAGCGTGGCCACATACAGAGGCCCAACATGCAGGGAACGCCATCAGGCGTTCTGGAACACCCAGACCAATTCTGACATTTCTCTCCTACATGGAAAAATCATCATTTATTTGCTAGAAAATTACATAGAACCCCAAAACATTATATATGCTTTTTTAGCAAAGACCCTAGAGAATACAATGGCGGCCGTTACAACTTTTTATCTCGCACGGTATTTTCGCAGAAATGTATTGAACGCGTGTTTTTTAAAAAACTGTTTTGTGCGTAAAACAAAACAGTAAAGTTAGCCCAATTTTTTTTCATAATGTGAAAGATGAAGTTACGCTGAGTAAATAGATACCCAACATGTCACCCTTCAAAATTGCGCACGCTCATGGAATGGCGCCAAACTTTGCTACCTAAAAATCCCCATAGGCGGTATTGCAGAGTATTGGGGTATTGCAAAGTATCATGCAGGGTATTGGGGTATTGCCGAGTACTGGGGTATTGCCGAGTATTGGGGTATCGTTGAGTACTGGAGTACTGGGGTATTGCCGAGTACTGGGGTATCGTTGAGTACTGGAGTACTGGGGTATTGCCGAGTACTGGGGTATCGTTGAGTACTGGAGTATTGGGGTATTGCCGAGTATTGGGGTATTGCCGAGTATTGGGGTATTGCCGAGTATTGGGGTATTGCCGAGTACTGGGGTATTGTTGAGTACTGGGGTATTGTTGAGTACTGGGGTATTGTTGAGTACTGTGGTATTGTTGAGTACTGGGGTATCGTTGAGTACTGGAGTATTGGGGTATTGCCGAGCATTGGGGTATTGCCGAGTATTGGGGTATTGTTGAGTACTGGGGTATTGTTGAGTACTGTGGTATTGTTGAGTACTGGGGTATCGTTGAGTACTGGAGTATTGGGGTATTGCCGAGCATTGGGGTATTGCCGAGTATTGGGGTATCGTTGAGTACTGGAGTATTGTTGAGTACTGGGGTATTGTTGAGTACTGGGGTATTGTTGAGTACTGGGGTATTGTTGAGTACTGGGGGTATTGTTGAGTACTGGGGTATTGTTGAGTACTGGGGTATTGTTGAGTACTGGGGTATTGCCGAGTATTGGGGTATTGCCGAGTATTGGGGTATTGCCGAGTACTGGGGTATTGCCGAGTACTGGGGTATTGCCGAGTACTGGGGTATTGCCGAGTATTGGGGTATTGCCGAGTATTGGGGTATTGCCGAGTATTGGGGTATCGTTGAGTACTGGAGTACTGGGGTATTGTTGAGTACTGGGGTATTGTTGAGTACTGGGGTATTGTTGAGTACTGGGGTATTGTTGGGTACTGGGGGGATTGCTGAGTATTGTTGGGTACTGGGGATTGTTGGGTACTGGGGATTGCAGGGTACTGGGGATTGCAGGGTACTGGGGGGATGGCAGAGCTGGGATGTTTTGAGGGATGGCTGGATCTGTGACTGCATTTGTCACAGATCCAGCCACAGCTCAGCTGCTGACACCCCGCTCCCCCCCCCCTCTCCTCGCACACTGTACAGAGCGGAGAGGGAGGAGAGGGAGGAACCGGCGTCATCAAATGACGCCGGTTTGTTTACAAGTGATCGCGCCGTCATTTGACGGCGCGATCACGTGGTAAACGGCCGCGATCAGCGGCAATTTACCGTGATCCGTGATGCGCCGGGTCTTCTAGACCCGGCGAGCACGGACACTTTCGTGAGCGCGTCCCAGGGGACGCGCAATCGCGAAAGTGAAGGACGACGTCCCAGGGACGTCGTCCCGAGGTAACCCCGCCGCGCCGTAGCAATAAAATGCCTATGGCGCGGTGGGCAAGTGGTTAATCTCTGTGACTGGCCCCCTGCAGCTTCTGTGAAAGTTGTGACAGGCTGTGGTAGCACTCCATCATCCTCATTGTACCATACAGGGTTAATGTTCCTGTATGGTATGGGTTGAGGAGGAGAGCAGTGTGGCTAGCAGGAACATGGAAACATAGAAGTAAAAGTGGCAATTTCCCCCCAGCAGTGCAAGGGTGGACTTTTCCCTTTCCTGGAGGTGGGCTGTATTCTGTACGTCTCTTTATACAATGTCAGGATTCTACTGGGACTTTTCAGGTTCTACATAGAAAGTATTCCACATTATTAAAAATAATAATTTTTAATAAGATATGGTGTGTGTGGAATGCATCCATGTGGAGCCTGAAAAGTGCAGTCCACTCGACTTCCGGGGGGGGGGGGGGGGCAATTGACCCCCCCCCCCCCCCCCCCCCTTGCCCTATGGAGCGGACGCCCATGCCTGGAACTGTAAAAGAGGCTTAAAAATACATATGAGTGCACTGGCCTTCAAGGTGAAAACAGTGAAGGGTATACATCAGGGTTTCTCAACCAGGGTTCCAACCCTATGCATTTACGGCCCGCCCATAGGGGACGCACGGGCGCCGCCCCCTATCAATGCTACCATTTTTGGCTTAGGCCTTTCATTCATTACTACTTTAGATATCTGATAAAACATACTTATGTTTACATCCTATACTTTTTATGGACTATGAGGTCTCTATGGATACATCACTATACCTATGCCATGCCTGCTTTCCGTTTGGCCCCTGGAGGGGTCCCCTTTTTGACTCCGCCCCCCAGCTCCTGGATGAGGCACCTGCTGCTGTCGTCTTGGGGCCGCACACTTGTAGCCAGGTCAAGCTCAGTGGTGAGTATGGGGACCTAGAACCCCTCCTGCCCTGTGCCTTTACAACAAATACTATGACAGATTGGCAAACATATATACTTTTTCATCCTAGGTACAGTGTTACACACCCCTGAAGAGCGAATTGGATCTTGTGAAACTAGGCTAGTCGGGTAGTACGATGCCTGTGTACTCTGTCCACTACTATACTTGTGTATTAATATTTACTGTCTATGTTTTGCTTCAATTGCCAATTGTTGGTGTTATATAACAATTTAACTTTATGCATGTAAACAATTTTACTTAAATTCTATACTATACAACTACTGTTATTTTTACTTGCGGAAACGTTACCCACTTAATTTAAAGTCCCGGGGCGAATCCTTTTCTTTTGACTATCCATGCATCCGGCACCCTGATCTACATACAGGATGCCAGGTACATGGATTCCAATGGGGAGGGGAGTGTTTTTTGAAGCACGTGATTAGAGCTAGAGGCTCCAATAGACTTCCAAAAGAGGGTGGCCTCAGGATGCAGAGCAATGCGCTCTGAGCCCACCCAGTTGTGTGACAATAACGAATTAATATTCGCCCGCTATGCAGTGCGGTGGTAGTATAGCGCCACTATTTTTATATAGCATCGGTATAGCCGCGGTTTCCCATTACCTTCAATAGGAAGGATTGGTAAACACACCGCTCCAAAGATGCGGCTAGCAGGACTTTTGGAGCGGTTCTGCTGGTGCACCGCTTCAGTGTGAAAGCCCTCTGGGTTTGGTGAATGTTGGCTAAAAATGTTGGGCCGTGTGTATGCAGAACAAGTTCATGGCCAACGCGCTTCGGACCAAAATCCACAGGAAAGTCTGATGGAAATCCGATCGTGTGTATGAGGCTTAAAGGTTGGGTCACCCAGAAGCCCTTTGGCCTCATTTACAGTTATAATACCTGGTTCCAAACTGGAGGAAACTGTATGACAACAGAACTGGGTGCTGGACAGTTTGTCACCCTCCACTTCTTGAACTTTACAAATCCATATCTTTCACTGCATCTGCCATGGTGAGTTGTTTCTGGCATTTGAAAGTTAATTATCTAATTATTAGAGGAGTTTTTTCCTGCTGACCCTTAGGCCGCGTACACACGATCGAACATGTCCGCAGACCAGTTTCAGCGGACATGTTTGATCGTGTGTATGGCCTATCAGACCGTTTTCCAGCAGACCAAAGTTTCAAAACATGCTTGAAAACATTTCTGCTGGAAACCTGTCTGTCGGACAGGTTCAATGGTTAGTACACCATCGGACCAAAAACCTGCGCATGCTCAGAATCAAGTCAACGCATGCTTGGAAGCATTGAACTTAGTTTTTTCATCACGTTGTTGTGTTCTACGTCACCGCGTTCTGGTCTGATCGGATTTTGGTCCGATGGTGTGTACGCACATCAGACCACTTCAGCGCAGTCTGATGAAAACGGTCCGTCGGAAAAGTTTCATCGGACATGTCTGATCGTGTGTACGCGGCCTTAGACTGATGCCTACCCACCTACATTGTTATGCACCAGAGTATACACAGGGGGGGGGGGGGGTGTCTAATACATAGGGGAAGCAACTTTATCATTGGGGAAGGGGGGGGGGGGACTATACAGGTAAAGCTAAAGCAGAAAAGCCTTTTTAAATAAACCAATTTTAAATTAAAAATCCAAAACCACTCAGAATTCACACAGCAGAGCCCTGTGTGCCAGTAAGTAGACCTGATTCACTGCTGCTGTTTCACTTGCAGGTCCCCTCCCCACCCTGTGGACACCATAAAAAAAAAAAAAAAACACTCAGATGAGCCCATATCTCCGGCAATTTGCTTTCTCCCCCTGTCAGCATCTGCTTGGACTGTAGTACAACTGATTGGCTCCTTGTGCTGCTTCTTGCTTTCCAAGTCTTAGCTCTGCTGTAAGGGGTCTGTAGGTAGTCGATACCAGTTAAAGTGTAGTTACTTACACCGCTTAAGTTTATAAAAAATACATTTATTGATGCAAGAATGATTATAGAACACTAATTTGTCCCTTTTATATCTTCCTGGAGTGCTTTAAATATACTGTGGATTTATAGATATATCAACTTTGAGAAGAAAGTTGTCGGAGAATTGTCACATGATCTCAGAAGAGATTGACCTGGCGAAGTATTGGTGCCTGTTCTGGCTGCTTCTGTTTTCCCTAGACAAAAGAGAGGACAGACAAGTTAGAATTATGGTTAAAGCAAATAATATCACATGCATCTCTTTAATAGGCCGAGGGCGTGTGAATAGTGCCCCCTGTGGGGACACTCAAGACCAGTGGTGGCTAACTTACTTGATAAAGGGGGATCTCAGATTCGGTCCCTCCCATCATCAAAGAGCTGAACTTTTCAATGAACAAAAAATAGAGATGGTCAGAGACTGGAAACATACTATAGGAGAGATTACATACATCTATCATAGTATGTCCCCGACCACCTCCTGTTGCATGTTTGCAGTCTTTATTAACTTACTTGCTGACCAGCCGACAAAGTTCTACGGTGGCAGGTCGGCTCCCCTGCGCGAGAGCCCGTAGCTCTACGTCGGCTCTCGAAGCGTCCCCGATTCCCGTGCACGTGCTCGGCGGCCGCGATCGCTCATTACAGAGCCAGGACCGGGAGCTGTGTGTGTAAACACACAGCTCCCGGTCCTGTCAGGGGAGAAATGCTGATCTTCTGTTCATACAATGTATGAACAGCAATCAGTCATTTCCCCTAGTGAGGCCACCCCCCCCCCCCTACAGTTGGAACACACCCAGGGAACATACTACCTTCCCCCTAGTGTTAACCCCCTCCCTGCCAGTGGCATTTTTATAGTAATCCAATGCATTCTTAGAGCACTGATCGCTATAAAAAATGCCAATGGTCCCAAAAATGTGACAAAAGTGTCCGCCATAATGTCGCAGTAATCGCTGATCGCCGCCATTACTAGTAGTAAAAAATTTTTTTTTTTTAAATTGCCATAAAACTACCCCCGATTTTGTAAACGCTATAACTTTTGCGCAAACCAATCAATAAACATCTATTGCAATTTTTTTTTAACAAAAAATATGTAGAAGAATACGTATCGGCCTAAACTGAGGAAAAAATATATTTTTTTATATATATTTGGGGGATATTATAGCAAAAACTAAAAACCGCAGAGGTGATCAAATACCACCAAAAGAAAGCTGTATTTGTGAAGGAAAAAAGGTCGCCAATTTTGTTTGGGAGCCACGTCGCACGACTGAGCAATTGTCAGTTAAAGCAATGCAGTGCCAAATCGCAAAAAAGTGCTCTGGTCTTTGACCAGCAATATGGTCCGGGGGTCAAGTGGTTAAAGGTGTTGTAAAGGTACAATTTGTTTTACCTAAATAGCTGAATGAAGGCAAGCAAAAGGGGCGCATCCGGCCCTCGGGCCGCAGTTTGAAGACCACTGCCCTAATGCAAAAGGCTGCACACAGTGGCGGTGCATCCATAAAGGGCACACGAGCGCCGCCCCCTCTCTCCTGCCGTCCCTCTATCACCATAGATAGATTCATGCAATGCATGAATCCATCTATGGTCGCCACTGCCGCCCCCTATTCAGGGCACCCCGAATTACAGCGGCAGGGTATTTTTGGAAGCACCTGATTAGAATCGTAGGCGCTAATGGGCATCCAAAAAGGTAAGCAGTGGGGCATGCACTGAACCACATCAGGTGCTCGGGTCTGTTATCTGTCACCTGATTGGCTGAAACAACAAGCGCTGTGATTGGACGCTGCCCATCAGGCGTCCAATCATAGCAGGAGACGGGAAGAGAGCGAGGTGCATGGAGGACATTGCTGCCGTGACCCGATGCCCCCACAGAGACAAGATAAGTCCCTGGCGAGCAATGCACACTGGCAGTTGATGGGTATAGTGGCGACGAGTGATGGGAACAGTAGCCGCAATTGATGGCCACAGTAGCCGCAATTGATGGCCACAGTAGCCGCAATTGATGGCCACAGTAGCCGCAATTGATGGCCACAGTAGCCGCAATTGATTTTTTTTTTCAGTTTGTTTGCCCCCCAAAACTTTTGAGCACCAGCCGCCACTGGTGATAACAGGGGCCACACATGAGACTCCCTATATATGAAGCGAGTTAACCATCACTGACCTACACGCCAATGCTGGATTTACACTTGCTCACAAGCTGAGCAATTTTCAGGCGTTTTTAACAGAGCATTTCTGGGTGTGTAAACAAGCATTTTAGATGCATATTTCAAGCGTTTGCATGTGTATTCAAGCTTTTGGCATTTTTGTTTTAGCCAATGGAAATCCGAAAAAACACACCAATTTTGCACAGGCATTAAAGTCAATAAGGCCAAAACTCCTGGAACCTGTTTAACATTACCAGGCATGTACTGGCCATCGGGACTACCAGGAGTTTCCTGGTGGGCCGATGGCTCAGTGGGCTGGTTTCAGTGGCATCCCTAGGGCATAGCTTTTGGTGCTGTAGCCCCGAATCTGAAGCCCATAGCGCCAAGTCCCAGGGGTCCTCAACCACAGGCCCATGGCCCACCCCCAGGCTGTGGCCTCTATGCAGCTGTGCGGTGGGCAACACGGGAGAGCGGCCATGCAGCATGGAAGAGCCACACGGGCGAGAAAGCAGATGACAATCTCTCACTGCCCGCCCTTCATCCGCCACTGTTCCCCCCACACTATGCAGCCGCGGGCAGCAGAGAGATTATATCATCTCTCACTGCCCGTCCTCTCTCTAAGGACCCTGATGTAAGGGGGAGTCTCTCTGAGTACCCGGATGTAAGGGGGAGGCTCTCTTGGGGCCCTGAAGTATAGTTTATATACTCTTTTTGTGCATGTCAACAAAGTTCAAGTGGGAGGGTCTGGATGAAGTCCAGGGCCAAATTTTTGTCCCAGTCCAGCCTTGTACATTACCAGTCTCCTATCTTTCCAGTATCAGAGTTCTGTTGTTTCAACTTTCAATGTTAAGTCTACTCTACCTGTTTTCCTGCTCCAAGGTTTTCAAGTTCAGACAAAACTCGGGCTCCGTAGTCAGGGTGCACATCAGTGAAATTCTTTACCTGGGAAACATACAGAATACATTTTAGTTGTCCGATGGAGATAGTAAAGCCAATCAAAACATTTTTTTACTTTTGGAAAGGAGTTAAGGGTTAGAATCCCTATTACCGGAAGTGGTGGAGGGCTAATCACGTGACCAGGCGGCGCCTGATTAGCCCTACGCCAATTCCAGTTCATCTGGTCAGCGCAAACTTCCAGTGGAACGCAAGCCACCACGGAGGTGGAAGAGCAGTGCACCCAGACAATCCAGCAGCCCCAGTGCCAGGATAGGCACATTTTAACGTAAGCAGCCATTTGGTGAATGTTTTTTTAATCTAAGATTTTAACAAATCTTGACAAATTCATGTGTGCAGGCATTATCCTGCTCAAGTGTTTTCTGACTATCTTTTTAAATAAAGAGTAGGGATGAGCTTCGTGTTCGAGTCGAACATATGTTCGACTCGAACATCGTATGTTCAATCGTTCGTCGAAATACGAACAAAACGGGTAGTTCGCGCCAAATTCGAGTGACGCGACACGGCCCATAATTCACTGCGGCATTGCGCGCTGATGATTGGCCAAGCATGCACTATGACCCGCATGCTTGGCCAATGCCAGGGTGGCTGAGAGAGAGAGAGAGAGCTAGTCAGTTAAATTTACAGTGTGTAGAGGATATATATACATCCCAGGTGTTGTACATATATTTATACACTGTATAGTTTAGCTAGATCAGTTCTTCCTAATTTACTGGCAGGTAGTTGACTGTGCTAGCTGCAGCATTCTCACGTGGTGTATTGCCTGTGTCCTCTGCAGTGTGCACCATAAAGCTACACAGGCATACTATAGACACCCAGGAATTTTTTATTTTTTTAGCATCATGATACTTAACCACTTGTCAAATCATTTGACGGCGGGCGGAAGACTCCATTGTTCTGACAGGACGTCATATGACCTCCTGTCTTTTAAAGCCGCTAGGGGGCTCACACACACCGCCGACGGCGTGCACCCGCCGCTTTGCTGGTATTCCGATGCGCGTGCCCAGCGGCAACGATCACCACCGGGCACACGCGATTGCCCAGTAACTGAGCAGGGACGTGGAGCTCTGTGTGTAAACACAGCGCTCCACGTCCTGTCAGGGAGAGTGGAGACCGATCTGCATGCTCGTCATGTTGATGACGTCAGCGCATTATTGCCATTCAAAAGAACGGCGGTTCTTTTGAATGTGCCGTGTGTACATGTACATTTACAAGAAAAGCTTGCCAGGAATCTCGTCTGGGGAAAAAAAAGTTTTTTTACCCGACGAGATTTCCGGCCGTGTGTACGAGGCTTTACACTTCATCTCCAGGGGAGCAGCTTAGGGTCTTCTCTCTTTTTTTTTTAATTCCCTTTATTGATTTTTATTCTCTTTTTTTTTTTGTATGTTTTATATTGGCGCGGAAGTATTGACATAGCAAGTTCAAAACCATTGCATGGTTTACAATATTCTGTGGAAGATACAGTGCTAAAAAAAAAAAAAAAAAAAAAATGATAACTCACTGCTCTCTTCTGAATGAAGGGTTGGGCATGTGCCAGACTCCTTGCAATATTCTGACACAGCGTCTGTCGCTCGGCTGCATCCAGGGCAGTGAGATAGAATGTTCGGACCTGGGTAAAGAACCATGGCAGAGATTACAGTACAACAGGAATAAGTCTAGTCCATAGTCCCATCACTGAAAAAATCTTTCTATAAAGAAGAGTACATATTGCTAGGAACTTGTTCAAAATAGATGTGCATTTTGCATATATGTACACCTACATTTACCCCTATAATAAGGCATGGCTTTTTTGTTCTTCTAGAGCACAGGTGTCAAACACAAGGCCCGCAGGCCGAATCCGGCCCTCCAGGCCATTTCATGTGGCCCTCGCTCCTCTCCTGCAGCTGCAGAAGAGCTCCAGCCCTCCTCTGGTCCTACTCCAGACGCTTCTGCTATCAAGCAATGCATCCAGCTTCTTCTCAGCAGCAGCTTAAGGAAAGGGGGTGCACTGTGATGTAAGGGAGAGTGGGGGGACTCAATTTCTGATGGTGGGATGGTTCTTGACATCTAATGTAAGGGGAGGGGATGCACTAGACATCTAATCTTATAGATACAACCGGCCCTTTTAAGAAAAATCATAATGCTGATGCGGCACACGGTGAAATGGAGTTTGACACCCCTGATCTAGAGAACATGGGGAGAGCTCAAAACAGTTAGGAGTTTAATCTGGCTTGCTCTAGTAAGGGAATTGATTTAGTTCAATGGTTTTTATTAACCGGAATATTTTATTTAAGAAAACATTGGTTAATCAGCGGTGGGGTCTAATCTGTTCCATACACAATCAGAGGCAGGGCTTACTTTTCTACATTATTATTCAGGGGTGGGGCTAATCTCTCAACAGGTACACAGTCTTATGTAGCTGCATAATTAAAAATGGATAGGAATTGTCATAAGAAATCTGAATAGGACTACTTTAATTATACAATGGCAAAACACATGAATAATCAATTGTAGATTATTTTTTTCTTTATGAATCAGGATCATTGCTTATTTTGTTCCTTAATTATTCAAGGACAGAGATAAATTTGTTTAAATCAATATTAAGGGCATGACGTATTTTGTCCTATAAATAACAAGTACTGTGACTTATTTTGTATAGCGATTAAGCAGGGTGTATTATTGACCAATAGCTGGTTACCTGTCACCTGATTGGCTGAAACAGGCGCCACTATTGGATGCCTGACAGGAGGAGAGGACGGGAGTGCAGGAGACATGAAGGACCCCCCTTGTCACCGTCATCCTCTGCCCCACAAGACAGGGAACATGCCGGGCAGACAGCGGGCAGGGGGACACACACACGCTGGCAGCAATTGATGGGCACAGTGGCAGGAATTTTTAAAAAATGTTTCCATATTTATTTTTTTGTTTTTTTGTTTGCGCTAACCAGCCTCCACTGATCAGGGCCATGGTTTATTAATTATTCAGGAGCAGGGCTCTTTGTCGGATAGTTAATAAAGTAAAAAAGGTATAATTTGTTCCATCACTATACAGAGTTTTTTTTTTTTATTCTTAACTTTTCAGGGGCAGAAGTCATTTGTTGAATGCTGACCAAGGCATTTTATTTTGGATCATGAATAATCGGAACATGTCTTTTTTTGTACCTTAGTCAGACAGAAGCAGATATCTCTCTAGATTTAGGAACAGGGCCCATTTTGATCAATGATTAATTAGAAACTGCATTTATTTAGCAAATTTAAAATCAACAGCAGATTTTTTATTTGTTTTTGCTTTCGGAATAATGGGGTAGAACAAAATAATAACATTTTAGTTCATGGCGTGAAAATACTAAATAAGAAAAAAAAACATTTCAATAACAAGGGGGAAGAAAAGTACAGTAAAACCTTGGTTTGCAAGCATAATTAGTTCCAGAAACATGCTTGTAATCCAAAGCACTTGTATATCAAAGCAAATTTCCCCATAAGAATTAAGGGAAACTCGGATGATTCGTTCAACAACCATTTATTCATACTGTAAGTCCTTATAAAAAGATTATAGCAATGTGATGAGGTTGTGCAACCATAAAATGTCCATCCACAAATGGAAGCCTCAACAAGGGGATTAGAAGAAAAATCCAGCAGGGGCTACAGAGTATTAACCACTTCCCGCCCGGTCAATAGCAGATTGACGTGGGGGGGACGCACAGCGCAGCGATCGGTGATGCGGGGTGTCAGTCTGGCACCCTGCATCTTCGATCTCGGTAAAGAGCCTCCGGCGGAAGCTCTTTACCACGTGATCAGCCGTGTCCAATCACGGCTGATCACGATGTAAACAGGAAGAGCCGTTGATCGGCTCTTCCTCACTCGCGTCTGACAAAAAAAAAAAAAAAAACGCAGAGGTGATCAAATACCACCAAAAGAAAGCTCTATTTGTGGGGAAAAAAGGACGCCAATTTTGTTTGGGTACAGTGTAGCCATGGGTGTCCGCTCCATAGGGCAAGGAGGGGCAATTGACCCCCCCCTAGAAAAATCGAGAAGGGCCGGATCCCGGGCCGGATGTCACACAGGCACAGCGAGCAAAGTGAAGCTGTCTCCCCCACTTGCTGTGCCTGTGCCGCGCTAATCTGAGGTACTGAATGGGATGGGGGAGGGGGGTCTGTCTGTGGTCAAGGGGGGGTTGTGCTGAAAGGTGGGTCCATCTGTGCTGAAAGGGGGGGGTCCATCTGTGCTGAATGGACAGGTCCTGTTGAAGGGGGGGTCTGTGCTGAAGGAGGGGCCCCATCTGTTCTGGGGGGTCTGTACATTCTCTAGGCTATATTTATATAGGCATGGAGTGAAGCTGAATTATCTCAAGAGCTATTTCACACTGCCAGCTGGCCGCATTATCGGTAATTATCATTTTATCGTTTTAGCTGCGCTATTTGGCAGCTGACAGGGCACTTTTAACACCCACTAGCATTTAAAGAAAGGGTTAAATGCGACTGTGTATGGCCGCTGCCGAAACGCCCCTCCCTGAAAACTTTTCAGCAGACGCCCATGAGTGTAGCAATTGTCATTCAAAGTGCGACAGCGCTAAAAGCTGAAAATTGGCTTGGGCGGGAAGGTGCGTAAGTGCCTGGTATGAAAGTGGTTAAAGAGAAGAGAGGCGCCTCTAATAAGTTGCTAAATGTTGTACTTTCATTAAATGTAACCATATTTCTACACTTAGAGGCGCCTCTCTTCTCTTTTATACTCAGTTTTGACATGACGCTACTCTTATATCAACACATCGCTTGTATATCAAGGCAAAATGTATTCCACATTTTTGCTTGTCTTGCAAAACGCTCTCAAACCAAGTTACTCTCAAACCAAGGTTTTACTGTACCCTTTTTAATTATTATAGATGTGGTATATATTACCTGGGACACATTATCTTCATTGCAGTCATCGTACCTGGCGACATCCCCAGTTAAATGTACAGGGGTTGGTAGAAACTCTCTTGATTGTTCGGGGCCACCAAAGCTGTTTGGGTAGTAGTTTGGTGCATTTCCTTAAAGAGCAATTCCAGAAAACAAGTCAATTTGTGTTGCGTATATATATATATATATATATATATATATATATATAATTTGTTGTAGAACTAAACATCAGGTCTCTGAGTGAACCTTTATCAAACAAATGCTGTTGGAAACATTTACACAAGCTGTCCTCTATTACAATGGGAAAATGGGCTTTAAGGGTCACTAAAGGAAAAATGTTTGGGCTGAAATGACTGTTTACAGGGTATAGAGACATAAAAGTTAACTGATTGCTTTTAAAAATGATTAAAAATCAATCATATAATCAACCTACAGTTCTAGTTTTGTTTTTGCTGTTATTTCCTGTCTCTCTGATGTACAGAGCCAGAGAGCCAATAGAGGGCAGTGATGGTTTGTCTAAAACCCCTCAGCACCAACCCAGTTTCAGTTTACACACAGTAATCACACCTCCTTGATTAGTGACCACAGTGAGAAAGCTCCCAGTACTGTGGTTATAAGGAAACAGACAACCAGGAAGTGTGGAGATCAGAGCAGAATTACAGCAACATCAAAGCAAAAAAAAACAAAAAAAAAACGAACAATGAGGACATGAAAACAGCACTGCAGTAAGGTAAAGGAAGCTACTTAGCTAAAAAAAAGTATTCCTTTAGTGACCCTTTAAGTCAATGCTTAGCTGCTTCCATTGTTTTCATAGGGTTCTGGTCAAACTTTGCCAAACTGCTGTGTAAATAAGGGTCAACAATAGCTTGCCCTTTTGATATAAACTATGTTGCCAAAAGTAGTACCAGGTCGCCTTCTTTTACATGCACATGAAATTTAATGGCATCCCAGTCTTAGTCCAGCTTCAGATCTTCTGGGAAGGCCGTCCACAAGGTTTAGGAGTGTGTATTCTTCCAGGATTGTACTTGTGGGGGTCAGGCACTGATGTTGGACAAGAAGGCTTGGCTCGCGGTCTCCTCTCCAATTCATCTCAAAAGTGTTCTATCGGGTCGAGGGCAGGACTCTTTGCAGAGCAGTCAACTTCCTCCACCCTAAACTTGTGCGACTTGTCATGCAACTTTGGACATCAAAGTTGCATGACAAATCGTTCCAACGCTAACCAGACATATATGCGCGACTTAAAGTTGCAGCAACTTCAGCGCAGTTCATGCACTACTACTTTGGTCTGACTTTCATGCAACTTGAGGGCCATAGACTTCTCAGAAGTTGCATAAAAGTTGTACCTGAATGTTATACAATACAACTTGTGTGCAAAAGTTCTCCATTATCACTGGTCAAAGCCAAAGTTGTATCCAAGTTGCACCCATCCAAAGTAGCACTCCAAAGTCGGTGCAACATTGGAGTTGTACAAGTGTGAATGGAGCCTTTATGCATTGACATTTTAATGGGAATTATGTGTAAAGGGTTAATTTGAAGGGTTGGGTTTAGTTTTAGGCATTTAAGTTGAGTGTTAAACAATAGTTTAAGTGTAAGGTTGTGGATGACGAGGAGATAATGCTCTCCCCACTTCATATTCCAACAGCAAAAACGAGAGAGACCGATGTTCCACAAGCTTCGGATTGTGTAATTTATAACATATACACACACACACACACACACACACACAATACCTTGATTGTTACCCATCGCCATAAAACCATCTCTTTGATAGTTCGCTACTTTCGCTAACTTGGGACAATTCACTGGGATCTGTTGGTGGTTAACGCCTAGCCGATACCTCAGAGCATCAGGATACGTAGCCATGCGTGCCTAGGGAATTTTTTTTAAAATATTCTGTTAGTACATAAGAATTCAGCAAAGACATCTGTGATAAGAACCACCACAAGCCAGCTAAAGCGATTTTGTGTATTGTAGAGATAACTGATCAGCTTAAAGCCCTTTTATCGTTGGATATGGGGCTCATCCCCCAGATACAAACTGGACTGTTACTGACTTATGATCAAGATGCTGGCAGTTTGAGTCAGAGGGGTTGATTTACTAAAGGCAAATAGACTGTTCACTTTGCAAGGTTATTTTTCCCAGCGCTTAGCGAATGTGGTGAAGCGCTATTGAAATTTTGCTTACACGCAATTGGGTATTTTTTGCAAAGTGAAATTTCCCCATATTCATTAAAATTTGGGTGGGGAGGGGGGAATTCCCTTGCGAAGTGAACAGTCTAATTGCCAGGGATGGACTGGCCATCGGAACTACCAGGAGTTTCTCTGTGGGCCGACTCGGCTGTGTCACTCACTCGTCTGTCTGATCTGTCACATTTTCACTAATGCTTATGCCTGCACCCAGGGGCGCCAGCCAATAGCCTTCATCGTTGCCACAAGGGCCGTAGTATACAGAGGAGCCTTAACAGGGGCACTGCAGTTTACGTAAATATTTGCAAATGTGTGCAAAAAAATTCTTATGTTTTTAGCGTAAATTATTGGGCAGGGTCAGTTTGAATGTTCTGCAGGCTGGCTGGTCTGGATACCTGCTGATTGGACTGTTAATATCACCAATCACAAATTATAACATGTTGCATCCTTCCTTTTTTATATGATCCATGGTGACCTATGCTGGAGTACTAAAGGAGCCATTGTCCAGATTTGCAATTAGGGGTTTTTCCATCTCTCCTACAAAGGCCGCGGCTGGGTCATAGCCGACCACTGTTTATTCCAGTCCATCTGGTAAGCTGCTTTGCTATCTGGTGGTGGGCTCACCCAAGAGTGTCGTGTGCTGTGAAAGTCACGGTGCTGATCGAGGAACTTCTGTATGACTACAATTGTGTATTGAGGAGTTTATCCATCTGCTCAAAGGGACTGGTCTGGCTCTATGGATCATATTCCTACAGAATTTTCCGGGTGTTAGGGCGCAGCTTTATTTTTCTTTTTACATCGTTGCCACAACACTGCTGGTAATGGGGACTCTGATGTATGGGAGGCTGCTGGCAATGTGGACTCTGATGTAAGGGAGGCTGCTGGTAATGGGGACTCTGATGTAAGGGGACCGCTGATGGGGAAACTGATGTAAGGGGGTGTTGTTGGTGACACTCAAAATTTAAGTGGACCGGTCTGGATGAAGTCCAGGGCCAAATTTTTGTCCCAGTCCAGCCCTGCTGATTGCCTTGGTGCATAGAGGGGACCATAGAAAATATGCTATTGGATTTGACTCAATGAGGGGAATCCATCAAAACTGGAGGGTCCAGAATCTGGAGCAACTGCGCATAGCAACAATCAGCTTCTATCTTCAGCTTGTTCAGTGGCATTTTGTAAATGAACAATAGAAGCCGATTAGCTGCCCCAGACTGTTTGCTGCAATTTTAGTAAATTTCCCCCCAGTGTGTTCACAGAAACAGAGCATTGTAGATAAAGGGATAATTTCAAGCTATAGGTCCAAAACTTTAGAATGCATCCAGTATTGAAAAAAAATCTAACAAAAAATTTAAATGTTTTACTTAAGTTACATATATAAGACATGTATTGATCTGATGCCTAGATTTTAACTTATGATGACATCATTGATCTATTTGGCTTTAATATGACCGGTGTGTGCCCCTCCCCCCCCCCTCCCTATGTAGACTATTTAAGTGATATCTTACATGCAGCATCTTGTCAGGACTGGGTTCTATTCCGGGTACCAGATTATGTGGGCAAAATGCGATCTGTTCAACTTCAGCAAAGTAATTCTCTGGGTTTTTGTTTAATGTGAGCTTGCCCACTGGTATCAATGGGAACTGTGCATCGGGCCAAACCTGCAACAAAATGACAAAAAAAAATAAAAAAAATAAATACAAAAAAATTACTAAATCCTCAAAAGCATATCTCAAGGAAAAATATATATTTAGCCCATATACACAAACACAGGGAGGTTGATATCCCATTAGATCTAGAGCAAGTGCACAAGACAATACACTGCTCCAGGTGAGTGTAATCTCCAGGTGGACCGAGTAAAGTGTGTGCTAGCCCCGGCTTGCTTCCATAGAGACTGGAAACAAACTAGAAAACGGCTGCAGTCCAAAAGGGTTTTTATTCCATTAAGAGCAAAAAACTGGCACCAGGACACAGTCAAGTAATGCAGGTTGACCCGTTTCACACAAACACTGTGCTTCCTCAAATGGTTTTGAGGAAGCACAATGTGTGAAACGCGTCAACCTGCATTACCTTACTGTGTCCTGGTGTCAGTGTTTTGCACTTTATGGAATAAAAACCCTTTGACTGGTATTCGAGTGCACTTATAGTGCACAGACCATTACCAAATCAAACACATACTGTATATAGTCAAGTATAAGCCAAGTTTTTTGGAACTTTTTTTGTGCTGAAAATGCACCCCTCGGCTTATACTCAAGTCACCTTTTTGTGCCTGATCTCCCGGACTTTAGGGGCCTACCGGCCGGTTGTAGGTCCACTTGACCCCAATCTTGGCACACATGTAGCCCCACTCTTCCTCTACATGTGTGCAAAGTTTGTTGTCCGGGGGACCGACGACCAGGGAGCACCGATTTTTCAAAGCCGGGCACCCCTTCCATAGATTCCTATGTTAAACGGTCATTTCTCCAGTGATTTTGGGGAGTCGTAGGTCCCCTGGATCCAGAACTTGCCACACATGCAGCCCCATTTCTCCTCTTCAAGTGTACAAAGATTGTTGTCTGGGGGACATATGGCTGGGGACAGAGCTGTATCCTGGCCTAGGTCAACAAGGCCCAGGCCTAGGGCAGCACTTTGCAGGGGGGCAGCACGAAAAGAGTCCACGCTGGCTTGCGCTACACTGTTAGGAAAAATTTGTCTAGCGCCCCCATAAAGCGGCTGCGCTGCCTCTGGTATGGGGGCGGCCGGCATTCCGCAACTGTGGGGGGGGGGGGGGGCGCTTCCAGCTTCCAATTTGGACTGTTTTATCATCCTGGACCACAAACCTTCCTCACTGTGCTATATGTTTCTGCTGCACCATCTACTTAAGTAGAACTATAGGCAACACTTTTTTTTTTTAATTTTGAGTAGAGTAAGAGAGGGTTATAGCCCCTGTCAGTTTATTGTTTACCATCCCTGTCCCATTGCGAAGATTTCCCTTCACTTCCTGCTCTATGGCCAACCAGAAAGTAAGAGGAAATCTAAGTAAATTAAGGAAATCCATTGCCCCCCCAGGCCCTCAGAACTAGTGTCCTCACTCGAAAGTTTCAGGGCGGGTCTTAACACAGGGTGTGGCCATGACAGGAAGGGGTGGGTCATATTTAAATTAGGGGGTGCACGAGTTTAGTCAGGCCTAGGGCAGCACAAAACCTAAATACACCATTTTCAAACCCGGTCACTCCTTCCATAGACTACCATGTTAAACGTCAGTCTAGTCATGGACAAAGTGAGGCATGTGCACAGTGAGGCATGGGCACAGTGAGGCATGCAGATGGACGCCCTTGGCTTAAACTCGAGTCAATAAGTTTTCCCATTTTTTTGTGGTAAAATTAGGTGCCTCGTCTTATATTTGGGTCGGCTTATACTCGAGTATATACGGTATTCCCATATTTTATCCCCTTAAACGTGACACAAGTATAAAAACTGTTGATATGCCAGAAACTGTAGGGTGCTTTGACCTTCCTCTTTAACATGACAACACAGCTCAAAAGCATGTGGTGTCAGCCCTGCCTACTTAATTTCTGATGGGTTTGAGACCTATGACTATATTCCTTCAGCTTTGGCCCAATATACTTATTGTATATCCCTTTCTGTAACATTATGTATGCCATCAAGTTACTAGGAATTATGGCCTAGCAGGATTAGCGCTGTTTTTATTTTTCACTACTGTAGAAGCTTTTAATGTATTTTGTGGTGAGTAAAAAACAAATCTGGATTTTAACCAGCCAAGTAGTCTTTTTGGAGTTACGTATGGCACTTTGGGGCCTTTTCCTTTAAAAAATAATAATTTATGATGGATTACAAGAGAGACCGATATTTGCCCTCTTCCACCCCCCACCACACCTCCATAATCCCTCCTTGTGCACAGGACGTTATCAGTTTAAACAATCTCTGGCAAATTCATGAGGTGTTTCTTGCACTTAACAGATAACAAAATGCTTTGAAACTATATTTAGCAGACCAAAAGGGAGCAAATAAGAGAATTCATAGCTAGCTGGTCATGCACGTGGGATTTGAAGTTAAAGTGGATGTAAACACTGATGTCACAATGTAGAGAATAAGATTTCCTATCATCTGTGCCCAGTCTTGCCACACAGAGTTAATCCAGCTCTGAACAATCCTCTTTTTATTGTTCAGTAAAAATTAACAGACTTGCAGTCTAAATAAAAAGTCCTTACCGCCCCCTTGCTTTGAGTGACAGGTTATTTATTAATAATAATAATACTCAAGCTTCTACTCTGCCCAGCTCCGACTAAATACATCTCCCCTAATCACTTGTCTATGTATATTCTGATGGCTGTTCACTGCACCATACATTTTCTCGTCACAATGAACTGTGGATCACCTCATATTATGATAAACATCCAGGAATGTGCATGTGTCCAAGCTAGTACACAATAGCAAGGGGACGGAAAGGACCTTTTATTTAGACAGGTTTTTATCTGCGAGTCTGTTAATTTTCACTGAACAATAAAAGAGGATTGCTCAGAGCTGGATTAACTCTGTGTGGCAAGACTGGGCACAGATGATAGGAAATCTTATTCTCTACATTGTAACATAAAAAAAAAAAATTGGGGGGGTTTACATCCACTTTAATTGCAACTACTGGGAATTGCAGATAGGCTAGCAAGTGACCAAAAAACAAAGTGGCGGATTTAGAACACGGAATGAATATCGCTGTCCATTTTCACCCCAGTGCAAGTCCTGCATTTTACACCTCATTGTTAAAAATGCAAGCTACTGTTCAGAGCCCCATTGAGCCCTTCCTTCTTAATGCAGCAGAGAGCTTAGGGATTGAAAGAGAACCAGGCATGTGACTTTCGATTGACCCGACCACCCCAAATTAAGCAGAAAAATTAAGATGGGCTGACCCTGGTGAGCATCCGGCCTCAGGTGGAACAAGTTTTATGGAGACCTTGGTGTTGATTTACTAAAAGCAAAAACAGTCCATTTACTTTGCAAGGGATTTTTCCTTTAGCATTTGAAAGAGGGGAAGCTCTGTTGATGTTCAGGCAGTTTTTTTTTTTTCCTAGCACATGATTGGGTGTTTCAAAAGTGAATTTTCACCATATTCACAAAGCTTAGAGAAAATTCCCTTACAAAGTGAACAACCCATTTACATTTTGGGAAATCAACCCCAAGGTCTCCATAATCCTTGTTCCACCTGAGCCCAGATGCTCACCAAGCTCAGCACATCTTAACTTCCTCAGCATACATAAAGAAAAACCTGAAAGCCGTACACCAAGGACATGGAACTGAATAAACATCATTGACCGAGCCCATGCACGTGTAGCACTGCCCCCGAAGGAGCTGCTGGTTTAGATTTGGGCCTGCCGTTACCTTACTGTTCCATACGCTTGTTTCAGGGGTTCTCCTTGAAGAGCTGTCCACAGGAATGTCTGCACCAAACCCGAAGTCTCTTTCAAGGTTTTTATTGAACAAAGTTCTCCAACAGAGGGGCAACCACCAGATAGGCCCACTCTCACTGGCCTAGCAGCTGGTGCGAAGCTCGTCAAAGCCTCTGCCACAGACTTGATAATCGTTCTAGGGCCGTCCCACGATCTTCTGCCACAAAATGGTGTAACCACTCACACACACACTTCATATAGTTCAAATAAAGTACATGACTCACGGTGCCAATCTTTCAGCCAGGCCGGCAGCACAGTGAGGTAAATTTGCCAGGATACGTCCTTCAATTGAATCCCACTGGTTCAGTTTCCTCCCGTAGTCAACGTAGCGAAGGACCAACCCTGGATTAGTAGGCCCCAGAAACCCCTAGGCCTATTCTCAGTTGTGAGGCCTCGGACCAGCTGGCCCCGAGGTTACGAAACAGCTCACACATCCCTGAAGCCAGGAGGGGCCATCAGGTCAGGATCGGAAGACCCCGCCAAAACAGTGTCTGTCCCTTAAGTACCCCTCCCCAGAATGCACAGCGGGTTGACGACGCCCCCTGAGCTGCTTCTGAGAAAAAGATACCCAATGCATTCAGCCTGCTGCCTTTGCAACCTTTACCTGTGGTAACAGCGACAAGGGGAGAAATTGTGCAACCCAGCTGAACTGAAACAGAACCAAGAATTTATCATCATCCTTCTGAGCTAAACTACAGCTCAGACAACTAGAATTTAACACATAGCGCCTACTCAATGGCAGCATGGCGCTACACACAAACACACATCACCAAGGATCCTTTCATCGACACGTCACTGTAATAGAGATTAGCCATAGAGTACCAACAGCAGGTCACATCAAACACTATTCCTAGGATCAGTTCTAACTAAAAATGCTTTTCAGCCCCCCCTTTGAAATAGAGGTAGGGTTGTTTGGTTATTATACTGATGGCTTCTTACCTTGGTGATGTCAAAAGGATTAAAAGGCAGATGTTGGGCTTGCTCAAAGGTCATGATTTGGATATACAGAGTCCAAGAAGGGAAGTCTCCTTTGTTGATGGCATCTTCTAGATCTTTAATTGCATAGTCGGGATTTGTTCCAGAAAGAAGTGTTGCTTTTTCATGTGTTAGATTTTTTTCACCCTGGTTTGTCTAAAGAAGTCAATAAAAAAAAATATATATATTATATATATATAAAAATATATATATATATTATTATATATATATATATATATATATATATATATAATATATATATATATATATATATATATTAGGGCTGTGACTGATTAAAATTTTTGTGTTCGATTAATCGTTTTTTTTTTTAATCGATTAATCGACTAATTTCGATTAATTAACGCACATACAGATACAACTACTTTTAGCTGATCTCCTTGCATTGCAACTCTGCATTAGTCAGTGGTAAATGTGGTGGGGGCAGCATGGGGGCAGATGTGTATATTCTTGCAGTATGGGAGCAGATGTGTATATTACAGCATCTGCCCCCATGCTGTAATATACACATCTGCCCCCGTGCTGTAATATACACATCTGCCCCCATGCTGTAATATACACATCTGCCCCCATGCTGTAATATACACATCTGCCCCCATGCTATACATGATGGTTGTCCTCTCTTACCTTCTTAAGGCAGGAGGACCCGTCCGCAGAGTAGCTGACACTGACACGTGCACGATGCAAGCAGGCGGGCGCAGTGGCGTAACTAGAACCTTCAGGGCCCCGATGCATGAAACCATGAAGGGCCCCCCCCAATGTTGCCAACCTACCAGATTGAAATTTACTTTCACGACATCCGAAATTTACTGGCACAGGCACGTTTTTTACTGGCATTTCGCAAAAGTTACTAAATAAAATGTAATAGACATTAAGGTAAAAAAACATAATTTCAATATAATAAGGGCAAATGATTTAGTCACATCACCTCCTGCCTCTATCCCCTCTGCCACCAACACCAGCTGCCTTCACACCCCTCTGCGGTGCCACAATCTCCCCTGCCTCCAATCTCCTCCTGCGGTGCCACCATCACCCCCTACCTCCATCGTATCCCCCTCTGCCACCATCACCTGTCACTGTCGGCTGGGCTGTCTGTCACACTCTCTATCCCCGACTCCCCTGTGAACGTTGTGTTGCCTGGATGCAGCAGGCTCTGCCATTTCGCCGCCGCTGCGTGCTTCTCAGAGGGGTGCTAAAGAGGGGGTAAGACACAGGGTTTGTAGGGGTGTTACACAGGAGACAGGGGTGGTAGGCATGTTAGACATAGCCAGGGGTGGTAGGGAGGGGGTTAGACACAGGCAGGGGTGGTGGGGGGTTAAACACAGGCAGGGGTGGTAGGGAGGGTTAGACACAGCCCGGGGTGGTAGGGGGGGGTTAGACACAGCCAGGGGTGGTGGTGGAAGGGGGGTTAGACACAGCCAGGGGTGGTGGTAGGGGGGTTAGACACAGCCAGGGGTGGTGGTAGGGGGGTTAGACACAGCCAGGGGTGGTGGTAGACACAGCCAGGGGCGGTAGGGGGGGTTAGACACAGCCAGGGGCGGTAGGGGGGTTTAGACACAGCCAGGGGCGGTAGGGGGGGTTAGACACAGCCAGGGGCGGTAGGGGGGGTTAGACACAGCCAGGGGCGGTAGGGGGGGGGGGGGTTAGACACAGCCAGGGGCGGTAGGGGGGGGGGTTAGACACAGCCAGGGCGGTAGGGGGGGGGTTAGACACAGCCAGGGGCAGTAGGGGGGGTTAGACACAGCCAGGGGCGGTAGGGAGGGGGTTAGACACAGCCAGGGGCGGTAGGGGGGGTAGACACAGCCAGGGGAGCAGTGTGACAGGTGGGGGGGAGCAGTTTGTCAAAGGGGGGGGGCAGTGTGACAGGTGGGGAGCAGTTCTGGGGGGGGGGGCAGGCAGTGTGTCAGGTCGGGGAGCAGTGTGTCAGGTGAAGGAGCAGTGTGACGGGGAGAAGTGTGACATATAATACAGCTCATCCGACATCACATACACAGCTCTCTGTGCACCAGCATTACCTTCTCCCCAGCAGCTGCAGCACTGCCTCGCACATCTCTCCCTCCACCTGTTCACGGCTCAGCCTCCTGTTCACATCTTGGGTGTCCCAGCCAGGTCCCGCAGCACCACCACCAGCACAATCCCCCCTGCCGCCTCCTGCTCCACCAGTCCACCATACCGACCCGACGAGGAAACCCGGAAGTAGCGCGGAGCTACATGTAGGGGAACTTGGCGCTGAGGGGGGAGAAGGAGGATGCCGGATGCTGCGGGTGATGATGACGTCAGCGCGCCGCTACTTGCTTGCCGCCGGGTGGACCAAGATGGCCGCGGCTCCGGAGCTAGGCCGAAGCCGCGGTCTTTCCTATCGGCGAGACCGCGGAGCTCACTCCGCGGATCGTCGATCAAAATTTTTTTAGTCGATCAAAGAAATTAACGATTAATCGAACAATTAATCGTTAATTTCCGCAGCCCTAATATATATATATATATATTTCCAAAATGATAATTATTGGAGGTATACCTAAATTAATTCACCCCCCCCCCCCCCCCAAAAAAAAAAATCAACATGCCCTCCTAAAATTCATAAATGTAAAAAAGAAGGGGGAAAAAAAAAACCCTTGTATACAGTAGATTGTTAATCTGACTAGTTCTGCAGAACTCATAGCTTTGGGAACCTAAGGCAATTGACTGTATGCTTACGCCTTGTACACACGATCAGTCCATCCGAAAAGAATGGTCTGATGGACCGTTGTCATAGGTTAACCGATGAAGCTGACTGATGGTCTTCATACAATTGTTTGTTAAAGCATAGTTACGGCAAAGCTTTTTAAAATGCACATAATAAGGGGACAGGATGATCAAGATGGTTTATACGGTTATGTCAGATTGAATTAAATATTTCCAAATTATGATTTAAAAGGGTATGTTCCTCCCTTCCCCTCCTCAATCCTTTTTAACCCAGAGGAACCCCCAAAATACAATTTCAGGTCTTGATGAAAACCAATCAGGGTCAATGGGAAACCACCTCTCCCATTAATGGCTTGATATGAGAACTATGCTTAACCCCTTTGCACCTAAGGGTAACACAAATGCAGGGGTGGACTGACCATTGAGGAACTCGGGCACTGCCTGAGGGCCCCATGCCACTAGGGGGCCCCATTAGGGTTGCCAGGCTCATCAAAACCAGGGACAGTATGTAAAAATCTGTGTTTTTATTTTACATCTGTCCCTGATATGTCCAAAACCGACATGCTTCTGATGTGAAAATCCCAAGATTTTAGCTGCCCCGCCTCTGTACTGCCACCTGGCTTGGTGGCCATCTGTAAGCCCGGGGACCCCATAATCTTCTATTGTCCGTGGGCCCCATGAGTTGTCAGTCCGCCCCTGCACAAATGTCAAAGCCCAATTTCGCAACTTTGACATGTGTTACTAAAACAGTACTTACAATATCACAACTACTTTGTTTGTTTTTTAGGACAAATAGGGCTTTTATTTGGTGGGAAATTGTAATTGAGATCTCCTGATTTTTATTTATTTTTAATCAAAAAGGAAAAAAAAATATCCCAAAATAGTAAAGATTTTTATTTTTATTTAATTTTTTTATTTAGAGATAGATTATATATATATATATATATATATATATATATATATATATATATATATATATATATATATATATAATCTCTAGATATATCTATAATAAAATCTCTATCACACACACCTCAATATCTATCACACACACCTCTGTTACTCCCATAACCTATCACCAAAAAAACAAGATAAATTCTCCTGCTAACAATCGCAGCGATACCACATATGTGTATGTTAGTTGTTGTTTGTATCCCTAGTACAGCCCAGAAACCAAAGTGCACTTTATTTTACCTTAGCTAAAAACACGCTTGACCCCAGTGCCGATCCGGACCTCCTTGGGGCCCTAAGCAAAATGACATGGCACATTAAAAATGAGAAGCGGGGGGCGCTGACGACAGTGACATGTCACATTAAAGAAAGTTGAGAAGCGGGGGAGGGGGTGTTCTACTGTCGTAAATGACTCAGCCAGCAAGTTTAGAAGTGGGGTGAGGGGTGAGGGGGCGAAAATTACTTCTCACCAGGCGGGGCCTTTAATAATTTGGGGGGCCCTTCGCAGCTTTGCGGGGCCCTAAGCGGCTTGCATAGTGAGCCTATAGGGAGGATCGGCCCTGTTTGACCCTGATCTCTTCACTCAAACACTAACCCTGGCATAGACTTAGATCAAACTTTGAGTAAGGTTTCTTTTTTTTTTTTATATTATTTATTACATTTTTCTACTACACACACACACACAGTTCCCCCCTTTCTCTGCAAGGACAGAGAAATATACAATGTATCTCTTTCTCATCCATTTACAGAGACAGAAAAAATGGGGGCAGACTTCACAGTGACTGATCACTGCGATACCAAATCAGAGGCTATTCAGATATTAAAGTTCCGGGTTTCGATCGTTGGTATGGGGCTCACAGTGAGACCTCCATATGTGACCCCACGGCAAAAAGCCTAGTGCAGTGGGGCCACATACTTGAGGTTTTTTTGCCATGATCAGTCATATTTTCAATAGTAATGCCAAAATGTCACGATTTATGCTAGGGTATGCAAACTATTGGACACAACTGTAGTCTGTATTACAAATTCTCCCCAACTTCCTATGTGGAGAGGTCAGGGGGCAAGAAAGGTCTCCAATTGAGTCCCATACAGCTGTAAAAGCCAAACAGGAGAAAGAAAGAAAGAAAGAAATAAAGAAAGAAAGAAAGAAAGAAAGAAAGAAAGAAAGAAAGAAAGAAAGAAAGAAAGAAAGAAAGAAAGAAAGAAAGACTTTAAAATGACAAAGTGTGTCACTTTTATGCATTTGGTACTCACATTGTAGACAAACTTGCAGTACACAGCGCCTCCGTGTGCATTGACCATTTTAAAGGGATGGATCCCAAATCCGTTCATGTGTCGATAACCATCAGGAGTACCACGATCAGTAAATATCATGGTGACCTACAAATTGAAAAGGATATTAATACATAAAGTCATCTCCTAACATGAAATGTACTTCTCCATTAAAGCAGATCTAGCATTGTGATGGCGCAGTACACCCTCCATGACAGAAGAATGGATCTTTGGACCCGCTGGCACTTCATTACTGCAACTCAGAATTTGGGGTTCTCACATCCAGATTCTGGAGTACTTTGAGAGTAAGCAAATCGAATGTTGCATTGAAGTAAGAAGAATAACGTGGGGACAATGAGGGCAAATTGTTCACATTGTCTTTAATGAGTTAACAAACAGGAAATAATGTGATTATTATTATTATTCCTTTCGAACAATTGATCCAATTATGAATTACAATATGGAAATCAGAAGGCTGGAGCTGGCTTGCCATTGTACTAGACCGTAGCAGTAGAAAAATGGGCCCCTGGGGAACTCCCGACCTTTTTTTTTTTTGAGAGAAGGGTTGCCATCCGGGGCCCTGGGGACCTCTGGGCCCTTTAATAAAAAATAAATACATTTTTTTTTTTTAAACAATAAATAAAAAAGGGGGTCTGCCATCCATTAATACAAATTAGAAAAAAGAAAAAAAAAGGGGTTGCCATCCAGGGGCCCTAGGGACCTCCGGGCCTCTGGGCCCTTTAATAAAAAATAAATATATACATTTTTTATTTTTATAAAAAAATAAAAAAGGAGGGTTGCCATCCGGGCCCCTGGGAACCTCCAGGCCCCTTACAGGAGTAATGCCTGTACCCCCCCCCCCCCCCTGATGGCGGCCCTGGGTGTGTGCCTAGATCACACAAATGGGCAGAAGTGAAATTACAATATATATTTTGTCAGGCAAGACAAGTACCTCATGGAGGGTTTCTGGGCGAAGGCTAAAAAAATCCCACAGTGCATTTGGGTCTTTTAGATGTGTCTGTGGGTTTCTCTTCTGGGCCCGTGAAAGAGACGGAAACTAAACAAAAGAAGAAAGCAAAGGTTAGATCTGAAAGGTAAACATCCATCTCTTAATTTGCATTACAGAAATAAATACGATCCCTTTTTATAATGAGGTAAATGAAGGAAGCCTGTACTGATACAACTATGTGGTCTGAAGGGTGCCCACATGTCCCAGATTGCCCGGGACTGTCCCGCAATTGACACATCTGTCTCAAGCACCTTCATTCTGAGACAATACAATGTCCTGGAATGAAATAGAGGACACAGCCACCCCCTACTAACTAAATTTCCAGAACTGATTGCTAGGGCCAGTTCTGCCTGGCATCTTATGCCTTGTTTCCACTGCACGGATCGGGTCGGGTCAGTAATTTTGGAGCGGTTCGGATGGGGCCGGTCTAATCGCGTGAGCGTTTCCACTGCAAATCGGACCGTAAGGGACCATTCAGGTTTTAGAAAAAATTCCTAGCGCATCCACCAATCAGTGAGATGCATTTGTAGGTCCGCCCTAACCGAACCGTTCCACTCTCTCTGGTCCCTCATCTGAAGCAGGACCCTTGCTGGTGCGGTACGGTTCGGTTTTACGGTACGCTTTCATAATGGAAACACCCAAAATAGCGTACCGTACCGAACCGATCCGCTCAGTGGAAACGAGGCATTACAACCAGTGACAATTTACTCTCAGACATGGAGACCGGGAGAGAGGCCTGCGCCTACTTGAAGTCCCATTGGACGAGACGCGCCACGCTTGGTTCACCTACTCCGCATATTGCTTTTATTTTACATGTTTTTGTGATCACTTTTACGCTTATATTTGGTTTTATTTCAATAAAACCTTATCCTCTTTTTACCTGCACCATCCAGAGCATTGTTTTTCCTTTTTCTTTGCATGACCTGCCGGACTAAGTTTTAAAGCTTCACCATTGTGCCTTGTTAACCCTTGAGTGGATACTTTTTCCCACTACGCATCATCGGTTTGGAGAAAAGGTCTTCCTGCTTTCGTCTTTGGTCTTGTTCCTGATCCAATCACTTTCATCGTGAGGTTCCGATAAGCTGAGAAGAATGTCCTGTCCATGATGATCGATTTGGCCATATGTTTTCCAGTTTTTTATTGATCGACAATTATTTACACATTCACTGTTTTTTATTTCCTATTTTTCACATATTTGTCACTTCAGGAGACATGATTATTATTAGCCTAGTGCAGCACTGCTGTCCCCACCAGAGGCGGACTGACAACTCATGGGGCCCCCGGGCAAAAGGAGATTATGGGGCCCCCAGGCAATAGATTATGGGGCCACACAGTACACACACACACACAGTATACACACAAATTGATGGGGCCCCCTAGTGGCATGGGGCCCTCGGGCAGTGCCCGAATGGTCAGTCCGCCCCTGGTCCCCACCCACCTTGGAACCTCCTTCTCCGGCACCCAGCAGTAAGCTGCAGGGACTGGTGTGATCTTTACTCTCCAGATAGTGACTCCACTGTGCTACAGAGGGAGTGACAGCAGCACTGCATCTGGTGGCAGACTATGGGTGGCAAGTGGCACATTCACCTGACAAATAACCCGCCACCAAATTCCCCATCAACCCCGATACTACATTTCTCCCCTCATCTTTTTGGGGGGAAGGTGAGAGAGGGTGTGTGTCCCTGAATGGCATTTTGGAAATGTGGTCTGGTATTGATGATCTCTCCTTCAGGAAATGCTCCCACAAATTTTTGCCAAGTTATCCTTGCTATCTGGGTACTCACCAATATGGGGTCTCTTAAGAAAAAAACTGGGCTGTTGTTGCCAACCAGGTCCCAGTTCCCTTGTTCGGTGTAGAATTTCACTGCAAACCCACGAGGTTCACGAGGAAAGTCAGAAGTGCCAGACTCTCCACCTGCAAGGAGACAAAATGGTTCTCAAATCAGACATGGTCACAGAAAATATAAGAGATGTCTAAATGTGTCCCCTCTATCAGGACAGAATCACACATTTCTGGTCCATTACCCCATATGTGTTAGGACGTATTTACAACAACTTTGCATAGTAAACCTCAGACATGAAATATGAACAAAACAGATCCCTCTATAGCAGGGGTGGCAAACACAAGGCCGCGGGCCGAATCCGGCCCGCCAGACCTTGCCATGTGGCCTGCGCAGCGATCGGCAGGTAGCCACCTCCTTTGTCTCCCAGGCAACATGAGTAAACATCCTTTTACGTCAGGCACCCTGTGATTGGGTGTATGGAGGTCATGTGCGGCGTGGAGCTAGCCTATTACGGTTGCTCTTGAAGTCCCGCCTCCGCACATGACCCCTAAACGCCCAATCACAGTGCCGCGGGAAATTCTGAACATGGCGGCGGGACTCCTCTGCCTGTCCCTCTGGTGTGGTGCTGTGTGTACAGCGGGCGGAGCTCGGTGGAGATGGGAGCATGGAGGGGAAGCCAGGGTCTGATAGCTGACCTTCGGCTCCCGCCCAGCAGGGACATCTTGGAGCGGGTGGATGGCGCTGGCCAGGCCCCGGCGGGGACACCATGGATCGAGCGGATGGATGGCGATGGAGGGGGAAGCCACAAGAGCAGAGGTAAGGAGGAGGATGGATCTGCACCAAGCTGTGTGGAGGGTGGTGTGTGTGAGCAGTGCAGGAAGTAGGAGTCAGGTGGGTTTGTGTAGGTGTCAGGAAGGGGGGGGGGGTCAGTGTAGGTGTCAGTTATTGTAGTAGTCAGTGTAGGTGTCAGTTAGGTCAGCGTAGGTGTCAGTTAGTGGAATAGTCAATGTAGGTGTCAGGTCAGTCAGTGTAAGTGTCAGTTAGGTCAGTGTAGGTGACCCCATCCTATCCACCCCCATCCCGTCACCATCCCATCCCACCCTACTCCACTCCATTCCATCCCACCACCACCCCACCTCATCCTATCCCACTCCATCCTATCGTACCCCATTCCACCCCACCCCATCCATGTCCCATCCCCACCCCATCCGTCCCCATCCCATCCCCACCACATAGTCCTACACATACAACCGGCCCTTTGAGGGCAACCATACTGCTAATACGGCCCCTGATGAATTTGAGTTTGACACCCCTGCTCTATAGTGTGTCTCAATTAAAAGCACTAAAGCCTTGTACACACGATCCAATTGTTGGCCAACCCAGCATCAGATTGTCTTAAGGGCGTGTGCCAGGATCTTGTCTTGCATACTAACAGTACACAATTTTCGCGTCACAAACACGAACGTAGTGACGTACTACAAGGAATTTCAGCTCTTCTACGTTGTGTAACTTTAGCTCTCCACCCCCTGTATTCCAAAATCTCAAACATGCTGTGTAAATTCTGCACTTTGTATAGTTGTTGAGAAAAGAAGATTGCAGATAAACAGGTCCAACTAGGGTGACCACGATTGCCTGGGACAGTCCCGCATTTTTTGCAGGTCTGTCCCGGAATGAAACTGACACAGCCTGCACTCTCCATCTTGAAACATCCGTGTGCCCGCAGCCAGTGCCAGATTCCCGACAAGGCTACTGAGGCCAGGCCTCAGGGCTGCAGTGGGTTCATGGCAGGCCCGTACTGGACAGAGCATATGGGTCATATGCCCGGTGGGCCGCATGTCACGTCCCCCCCCAGTGTAACATGCAGGGGGTCTAGAACTGTTAGGGGGGTGTCTGTGTAACAAACTGTGGGGTGCTGTGTAATGTAAAGGGGTCCAGAGGTGCGGTGCTATGTAATGTTAAGGGGTCCAGGGTGCTGTGTAATGTAAAGGGCTCCAGAGGTGCAAGGTGCTAAAACCCCTATCCTATCAATAACCGGCGCGCTGTGATAAAAATCCCACCCTCCCCCTAGACCAGCTCGTGTGATAGAGGCAGTGTTCTGTCTATCACACAAGCTGATCTAGGAGGAGGGCGGGACTTTTATAACAGCGCGCCCAAACTTTTCACAGTGATCTTCGTGACACAGCAGGAGATGTTCGATGTGCGTAATGCACACACTGACTGGTGAGGCTACATTGTTTGGCACAGTAAGGCTGCAATGATGGTGAGGGGGGGCTGTAATGAGGGCACAGTAAGGCGGCAGTGATGGTGAGGCAGAAATGATGGGCACGGTGAGGTGGCAATGATGGGAACGGGTTGGGGGACTTTCAGGTTTTTTTTTGGCAGGGGGGGGGGCATTGAAGGACCCGGCCTTGGGGTGGCAAAGGGAGTAAACCCGGGCCAGCCCACAGCAGTTTCCGGCGAGAGAGGAGGGAAGCCGGGGGGAAAAGAACATACAAGGGGGGACCCCCCCCCCCCAACAGCAGGTGGAAGGGGCGGATTTGCTAGAACCAATCCCTCTGCAGTGCAGCCAGAGGGAGAAAGAAGAGGAGAAGCTGGCAGCGCTGTAATGGGAAGTACAAGAGGATCAGTGTCTGCAATAAGACAGTACAGCTGCACCTCCTGCTCAGCAGGTGCCCAGCCCCCTCCCCCCCTTTTGAACTGATGAGGCCCGGGCCCAATACAGGAGGGCTGGCTGTACTGCCTTATCAGAGGCCCTGCTACTAACAGACACATTTTAAGAGACTTGAACCTCTTTCTTCCCATTGTAGAGCACAAAAATGCAAAGATGGTCAACATCTATGCATTATGGTGTACTACCAAAAATAAAAATGATTAATAATTCCCCACCCAGATCTCTTGCCTCCAATCTTTAGGTGCACCAAGGGTGCAAGTCCGAGTGGCGTGTGTAGGATGACGTTGTGTAGAGAGGCGAGTAGCAGAACAATTCTCTATTTCATGTTACTTTACATTAATCATTAGAGCTCTTAATCTGTATCAATGTATCTGAAAGCCTTTGGCTTTATATTTTACACCATCACTGATCTCTCCAGGGATTAGGACTTTATCCCAAGTGTGGAACATACTTCCAAAACCATTAATCAATGTGGCTAATTGCAGCCTATAAACTGTTCAATTCCAGAGCCAACAAAAGCAAACATGATCTTCACTGTACAATGGAACAGGTAAGAAATGGGGCTGAATCTTGGTACAATGTCTCCCTCTAGGGGCGCAGCTACAGATTTCAGGAAATTTGCTTGTTTTATTAGGATCATTTTAAACAGAGTTTGTAGGTTGTCTCTCTAGTGGTGATCTAGGTCAGGGGCGCTGATAAGGCAGTACAGCCAGCCCTCCTGTACTGGGCCCGGGACCCATCAATTCAAAGGGCTGGCTGTACTGTCTTATTGCATCCTCTTCTGTCTCCCCCTTCAGCTCTGCCAGCTTCTCCTCCTCTCCCTCCCTCCCTCTGCACTGGAGCATTGTTTTAAGTACATGCACCCCCTTCCATCTGCTCCCCCCCCCCATTATGTGCACCTTTTTCCTTCCAGATTCCCTCCTCTCCTTCTGGCAGCTGCTGAAGGCACACAGGGGGATGTTTCAGGATGAAGAGCAGGGGAAGGGGGCAGAAAATATGTAATTTACTGGCCCCTTTTCTTTCCTGAATGAACACAGTAAGCGATTGGCCCAAATCAACCTGTGTTCATTATCACTGAAACCTAGTTAACTGTTTACCATGCTTTTTTTCCTGAATGAACAGAAAGACTCAGAGCGCTTTCTATTTATTCATCTGTGCAGGTGAGGCTGTAGAGAAAGGTACTGATAATAAAAAGGATTCAACATTTTAAGTAAGTTTCAAGCTTTTTTTAAACCATATTGAATGAACATAGACAAGGAATAACATATTTCAACGCCTGTGTACAAGTATATGTTAGGATCGGAAGGACACTAAAAGAATGGATCACATAATCATAGTCGGGTAGATATCATTAGGCCACTTTCACACTGGGGCGGGGGGTGCGGTGGTGGTATAGCTGCCATTTTTAGTGGCACTAAACCGTCGAAATTGCGGCGGTATTCGGCCGCTAGCGGTACGTTTTTTTTTCTTTTAAGTGTATTTTTGTGCGTGTACTCAAGAGAGGAGCCGGACTGCAGGAGTTGGGAGTAGGCAGACCTCCCCCAGAGGCAATCTGCCATCTTTCTCCATGCCCCCGGGTGGCAATGGCGGGTGTGAGGGGGTCCTCCCACACAGCCCCCCCTACCTGCTCCGCTTTGAAGCCCAACAGGGCAGAGGGACTCCCCTATGAGGGAGTGAGAGGATCTGGCCCGCTCAGCCAGCCCCGTTAGCCCTTCGCCTCTCTTTTTTAGAGACTGCATGGCCAAAGTGCGTGCATGTTAACCCAATTTCGAGTGCGTGTAAGTGTGGTGGTTTTGTGGGAGGGGGGTGGGCGTACTAAGCGCAGGCTTACCTCGCATAGCACACCCAGCGGGAGCCGGGCTGAGACCACCAAACTCAATTCACATGCAGCCGAGACCGGGATCCGAACCCTTAGCTGCAGAGGTGAACGGCTTGTCAGCGCAGTGCCAATCGCGTTGAGCCACGGCAGCTCCTTTGTAGCGGTACGGTTTTAACCCCCGCTAGCGGCTGAAAAAGGGTTGATACCACCCACAATGCGCCCTTGCAGAGGCGCATTGCCGGCGGTATAGCAGAGGTTTCCCATTGCTTTCAATGGGAAGGAGCAGTGGAGGAGCGGTAAACACACCGCTCCTCTCACCAATCCCAAGATGCTGCTGGCAGGACTTTTGGAGCGGTCCTGCTGGCGGACCGCACCAGTGTGAAAGCCCTCACGCTGGTGAGGGGTGGGATCAGTGGCAGTGCTGGCAGGGAGTCGGGACCAGTGGCAGTGCTGGCAGGGAGTCGGGACCAGTGGCAGTGCTGGCAGGGAGTCGGGACCAGTGGCAGTGCTGGCAGGGAGTCGGGACCAGTGGCAGTGCTGGCAGGGAGTCGGGACCAGTAGCAGTGCTTGGGGAAGTTCTGATCAGCTAACTTAGGTGCTCTTGATCAAGGTCGTCTGCTGATCTGAGAACTGTAGTGGGGACTTTTAATGGCAACTATAATCAGAAGTAGTGTTACTCACTGTGTTCCTATCTCGGTCGCAAAAAGACTAGGAGAGTAATGTGGGCTTCAGAAACAGCCCAGGATTCGGTGACCCCTGGCAAAAATCGCCATTCGACCCCTGAGGGGGTCCCAACCCCCAGGTTGAGAACCACTGAGTGAATCTAGCTAGGGAATATGTAAATATAGGAAATCTTTGGCCGGTTTCTTCCATTGCGTGTATTTGGCCTTTGTCCACGCATGTACCATCACTGAGACAAGAACAATGGATATCCCCAGTCAACTAGATGACATACCCACTGTAAATTGTGAACTCTAACAACTTTGTGGGAGATAACATACTTTTTGTGCATAGCAAATATATTTTAGTTTTATTGTCCATAAATAAAAACTTACTTGTAGTAGAGAACCGCACAGCAATTGGCGTCTTTTTCCCGATGTACTCAAACACACTGGCTTTGCAGTAGTTAGTAATGTCATGAGTCACTTCAAAAAAACCAAATGCTCCTAGATGGAAATAAAAAATAAAAAAATATATATATATATATATTTTTTTTATCTGACAGAAATACAGTGTGCTCGTAATTTCCCATTTGGTCCGACAACACGTTGTCCCTGCTGCTGTAAAATTCCAATGTTGTCAACTGTCTGCTGGACTACAGAACTCCACCTATCCCCGCCCCTCTCTCTCCCTCTCCACATAAATACATTGATATTTTATTCCTGGCAAAATAGTGCTGCTGCGTTAACTCCCAAGAGACTTCCCTTACACCGTGTGAGAAATTGGCTCTTGGGAGATGTAGTTCTGGGTGCGGAGCTGCATCACTAAGAACGGAGCTCCCAGTAGCTGCCCCTGCAACAATTTTAGAAGCCTTGTGATAATGCCAAAGGGGAGTGATAAAAGCTATTTCTTTCTACAGGAAAAACTTAAACAAAAAAATATATGCTGGGAATTCATCATGAAAAGAAAGGGGTTAAGCTGGATCATCGCTATTCAAAACAAGCGACTTTGCACTAAGGAAATTTTAAAAGGCAAGTGCCCATAAAAAATAATAATCCCTGATTATTGATAAAAAAATAAATAAAAATTAAGTTGACTCAAACTCATACTGTAGTATCCTCTAAGAAAAGCTTCTGAATAAAAAGGGCTATAACCTGAGTGTGCCTCAGGGATATACATTGCAAGTTCCTCAGGGGCGGACACTGATGCAAGTGGCTAAAACTTGCTATAGAACTTGTATACTCAAATAACTGTTGTAGGGATATGCATTCCAAGTTCTTCAGGGGTGGAGACTGATGCGAGTGGCTAAAACTGGCTATAGAGAGTGTGTTTGTGTACTACTATATCGGTTGTAGGGATGTGTATTCAATCTACTCAGGGGCAAGAACTGAGGGGGAGTGGCTAAAACTGGCTATAGCATGTACTTGCCTATGTATTTGTTGCAGGGACGCCTGCCTTTACATTCATAAGCCATGATTAAGCACTGTTAAAGTGTGAAACGCGTCGGCTGTCCTCCTTTGTGGCTGTGCCCTGATTGCATGTACACTTTTTACCAATCAAAGACAATCCTTCTTGGATTTTTTGATTGCGGCTATCCAATATTTTTTCCTATCAATCATGTTTGCCTTTACATTCACATGAACTTTAATGGCATCCCAGTATTAGTCTGTAGGGTTCCATTTTGAATTGGCCCACCCTCTGCAGCTATAACAGCTTCAACTCTTCTGGAAAGGCTGTCCACAAGGTTTAGGAGTGTGTCTATGGGTACGTTTGGCCAGCCCCTAACTGTTCCCACAAAGTTGGGAGCATGAAATTGTCCAAAATGTCTTGGTATGCTGACGCCTTAAGAGTTCCCTTCACTGGAACTAAGGGGCCAAGCCCAACCCTTGAAAACCAACCCACCATAACCCCCCCCCCCCCTCCACCAAATGTTTTGGAGAGATGACCGAATACTTTTGGCAATATAGTGTACGTGTGCATTATACATGTAATAAAGCATATCATTATTTAATGACAAGGTACGATTATGCCATCAGGAGAATCAATAAGCGATTAGGAAGTGTGAGAAACCATAATTAAAATATTTTTACTAACTGTATTTTTGACCAACTTCTGGTCTGTCATCATTCCAATTCACTGAATACTAATGGGATGCCGTCTACTGCATGCCACACCAGGCTTTTCTTCTTGTAATTTGCATTGTAGCCGCTTCCCTATAGAATTTGTCAACCCTCTTCCCCATTACAGTATTGTTTCAATAAGTTCACACGCCACCTTGTAAGGGTTTAATATGTTTTATTGTTCTATTCTTCACGCTCTCCTTCCTGATACAGGTTAGGTTTAGCTGTAGAAATATCAGTGACTAAGCCCTGGAAAAAAAAAGGGGGGGGGGGGACAAAAAAAAAAACAGTCTATCTAGTTCAACAAATAGAAAAATCTTAATTTACAGAACCCTATACCCACAGTTGATCCAGAAGAAGACCAAAAAAACCATAAGAAATAAAACACACCAGGGTCCTATTTGCTCCACCCAGGAAGACAAATATTCCTTCCCGATCTTTCAGAAGATAATTGGATGTTCCCTGGATCAACAATATCTATATTTAGTTTATTAGCCAGTTATATTGTATGCATTTAGGAAAGCACCTAGATTTTTTATTTATTTTTTTAACAATCAAATGAGCTGGCCAGAACTAGTTCTCGAGAGCCTATTCCATATTTTCACAGCTCTAATTGTGAAGAAGCCTTTCCTCTCCTGCCAACATAATGAGTGTCCCCTTGTTCTTTGTATGGCCTTAGAGTTAATAACTCAACACACTAAGTTCACTATATGGACCAGTTATGCAATTATACATGTTGATCATATCCCCCCTTATGCCGCGTGCACGTGCTCGGTTTTCACCGTCGGAAAAAGTCTGTCAGCTTTTGGACAGGAATTCCGACCGTGTGTATGCTCCATCTGACTTTTTCTGTTGGAATTTAAGCCAGCAAAAGTTTGAGAGCATGTTCTCCGTTTTTGCGACGGAAAAAATTCAAAGCAGAAAAAAAACGTTTGTATGGAATTCCGACGTGCAAAAAAACATGCATGCTCAGAATCGAGCCGAACAGCCGATTGAACTTCATTGATCTCGGCTCGTCGTACATCACTGCATTTTTGACAGGCGGAATTTGGTGTGACCGTGTGTATGCAAGACGATCTTGAGCGGAATTCCGTCGGAAATAACGTCAGGGTTTTTCCGATAGGAAAAACGGTCGTGTGTACGTGGCATTAATCTCCTTTTTCTCAAGAGAATAAATTCAGTTCCTCTAATCTTTCCTCATAGTTGAGCTCCTCCATTGCCCTTCTCTGCACTTTCGCCAATATCCTTTTCATGAGCTGGTGCCTAAAACTGAACTGCATATTCCAGACTAATGATTTAGCCCTGATTCACACTGGTGCAATTTGACATGTCAAATTGGCGGCATTTGCGGCGCTGCACCGAATTCCAAAAGTTGTTTCTGTACTACTTTTTGTGATTTCGGCCCGCGATTTACAGTTTCTGCACAGATGTCTCTGTAATCGCGGCCGAAAACGCATGGCTTTATTCCCGCAGCCCAGTGTGAACTTTGGCTTAAAGCAGAGTTCCACCCAAAATTGGAACTTCCGCTTATCCCACTCACCCCCTTACATGCCACATTTGGCATGTAATTTTTTTTTGGGGGGGGGGTGGGGGCTTCAGGAGGGGTGGGACTTCCTCTCCCACTTCCTCCTTCCGCCGAGGGGCTGGTTAGGCGATTAAGCTTAATCGCCTACAGCAGCCCCTCCCTGTAGGCGTTCGCCTAGGACACTGACAGGTCCTAGGCGATCGCCTGTCCAATGGGACGGCTCAGCACCGGGCTGGGCTGCTCGCGCATGCGTAGTGGGTGCCCGGCCGTGAAGCCGAAAGCTGTCACGACCGGGTGCCCACAGTATCAATGAGGATGCCGGCTGGGGAGGGGGGGGGGAGAGGAGCGGAGCCCCGGCCGGCGCGTCGCTGGAACGCTGGAGCAGGTAAGTGTCTGTTTATTAAAAGCCAGCAGCTATACTTTTTGTAGCTGCTGACTTTTAATAAACATACATTTTGGCTGGAACACCACTTTAAACAGGGGCAAAAAGATATCCCTCTCTGCAGTCCATACCTCTTTTAAGAAAGTATTTTGCTTGCTTTAGAAACCACAGCTTGGCATTGCATGCTATTAAGCTTCTGATCTACCAGAACACCCAGATTCTTCTCCACCATTGACTCCCCCAGCTGTTCTCCTCCTACATTATACAATGCATGCTTTTACCCTCCAAGTGCATAATATTAAACCTCACTTGATACATAGCAGCCCAAATAAATAAAGCACCGATGTCGGCTTGTAAATTGAAGACATCCTGTATGTACATTATTCCACTGCATAGCTTGGTGTAATCTGCAAACACTTGCTTGAAGTGATTGTAGCCGCATTAGTGCACTTGCAACAGAAACAATTAGAGTACTGTCCATGATAATGTTTTAGGACAAGCTTTTGTGGTATGTCCCCTTCAAGGTCCTGCAGTCAGGGCCGCCATCAGGGGGGTACAGGCATTACACCTGTAAGGGGCCCGGGGGTCCCCAGGGGCCCGGATGGGAACCACCCTAAAAAAAAAAAAAAAAAAAAAAAAAAATTTTTTTTTTTTTATTTTTTTTTTTTTAGGGGTCCGAAGGTCCCCAGGGGCCCGGAGGCCACCAAGGGCCCCAGATGGCAAGTCCTTTTTTTTTTATAAAAAAAAATATATTTTTTTTATAAAAAAATATATATTTTTTTTATAAAAAAATATATATTTTTAATATATTTTTCTTTTATTTTTTATTAAAGGGCCAATTTTTTTTCTTTTATTTTTTTAGAGGTCCGGAGGTCCCCAGGGGCCCGGAGGCCACCAGGGCCCCAGATGGCAAGCCTTTTTTTTTTATAAAAAAATATATTTTTATAAAAAAAATATATTTTTTTAATATATTTTTATTTTATTTTTTATTAAAGGGCCAATTTTTTTTCTTTTATTTTTTTAGAGGTCCAGAGGTCCCCAGGGGCCCGGAGGCCACCAGGGCCCCAGATGGCAAGCCTTTTTTTTTTATAAAAAAATATATTTTTATAAAAAAAATATATTTTTTTAATATATTTTTATTTTATTTTTTATTAAAGGGCCAATTTTTTTTGTTTTATTTTTTTAGAGGTCCGGAGGTCCACAGGGGCCCGGAGGCCCCCAGGGCACCGGATGGAAACCCCCCCTTTTTTTATTTATTTTCTATAAAAAATATATATATTTTTTAATATATTTTTATTTTATTTTTTTTATTAAAGGGCCATTTTTTTAGGGGTCTAGGGTCCCGTAGGCCACCAGGGCCCCAGATGGCAACCCCCTATTTATTTATTTTTTTATAAAAAAATATATTTTTTTATAAAAAAAATATATTTTTTTAATATATTTTTATTTTATTTTTTATTAAAGGGCCAATTTTTTTTCTTTTATTTTTTTTATATTATTATTAAAGGGCCCAGAGGTCCCCAGGGCCCCCGGATGACAATCCTCCTTTTTTATATTTTTTTTTACTTTTTGATATTATTTTATTTCTTTTTTTTAATATATAGATGCATTTTTATTAAAGGGCTCAGAGGTCCCCAGGGCCCTATGTGTCAAACCCCCTTTTTTTATAATTGTATTTTTTATTTTTGTTTAATAAAAAATAAAAATATAAAAAAATATATAAAGGGCCCAGAGGTCCCCAGGGCCCTGGAAGGCAACCCCCTTGTTTTTTTTTATATATATACAGTGCGGAAAATAAGTATTTGAACACCCTGCTATTTTGCAAGTTCTCCCACTTGGAAATCATGGAGGGGTCTGAAATTGTCATCGTAGGTGCATGTCCACTGTGAGAGACATAATCAAAAGAAATCACAATTTATGAATTTTTAACTATTTATTTGTATGATACAGCTGCAAATAAGTATTTGAACACCTGAGAAAATCAATGTTAATATTTGGTACAGTAGCCTTTGTTTGCACATACAGAGGTCAAACGTTTCTTGTAGTTTTTCACCAGGTTTGCACACACTGGAGGAGGGATTTTGGCCCACTCCTCCACACAGATCTTCTCTAGATCAGTCAGATCACCCTTTTAAAGGACACAGAGGTCCCCAGGGCCCCGGACGGCTACCCCCCTTTTTTATATATATGTCTTTATTTCTTCTTTTTCCAAAGAGCCCCCCGCTTCTCAATTCGCGGCAGCAGCCCCCCCCCCCCCCGCTTCTCAATTTCATGCGGCAGCACCCCCCCCCCCCCCCCGGTTCTCTGCTCCAGGGGGCCCATGCCTGAAGCTGTGTAAGGGGCCCCAAAATTCCTGATGGCGGCCCTGCCTGCAGTACTTCTGCTGGATCTTGAAGGGGACTTACCCTGAAAGCTGGCCCTGAAAAATTGCATGTTAGTGCAAGAAAAATAATAACCCATGGACAGTACTCGAATTGTATGAAAACACTGAAATTGTACTTTTAATACCAATCTCTTTATCGGTTATAAACAGGTTAAATAGTAAAGGTCCCAACACTGAACCTTGGGTACATGACTAATACCTTTAGACCATTCAGAGAAAGAATCAATCATCACTACTCTCTGAATATTGTGTTCAAGCCCTTTTTCTTTCCTTTTAAGCCTCAGACCAAAATGCAGGTAAAGGACCTGGCCAGTTTTTGCGATTTGGCACTACGTCGCTTTAACCGACAATTGCGCGGTCGTGCAACGTGGCTCCCAAACAAAATTGGCGTCCTTTTTTTCCCACAAATAGAGCTTTCTTTTGGTGGTATTTGATCACCTCTGCGGTTTTTATTTTTTGTGCTATAAACAAAAATAGAGCGACAATTTTGAAAAAAATGCAATATTTTTTCCTTTTTGCTATAATAAATATCCCCCAAAAATATATAAAAAAATAACATTTTTTTTCCTCAGTTTAGGCCGATACGTATTCTTCTACCTATTTTGGTAAAAAAAAAAAAATCGCAATAAGCGTTTATCGATTGCTTTACGCAAAATTTATAGTGTTTACAAAATAGGGGATCATTTTTTTTTTTACTACTAATGGCGGAAATCAGCGATTTTTTTCGTGACCGCGACATTATGGCCGACACATCGGACAATTGACACATTTTTGGGGCAATTGTCATTTTCACAGCAAAAAGTGCTATATAAATGCAATGTTTACTGTGAAAATGACAGTTTCAGTTTGGGAGTTAACCACTAGGGGGCGCTGAAGGGGTTAAGTGTGACCTCATATGCGTGACGTCATTGATTGTGTTTCCCTATATTAGGGATCACACGCTCAATGACAGCACCACAGTGAAGAATGGGGAAGCTGTGTTTACACACAGCTCTCCTCGTTCTTCAGCTCCAGGGACTGATCACGGGACTCCAGCGGCGATCGGGTCCCGTGGTCACGGAGCTTCGGACTGACTTAAGTCCAGTTTCATCGGTCCAAACCGACCCGTGTGTACGGCCCATCGGACCAAAGTTTTAAAACTTGCTTTAAAATCTGACCGATGGACGCCTGACCATGGGTCCAAACCAATGGTTAGTACGCAAAAGCATCGGTCCAAAAACCTGCGCATGCTCAGAGTCAGGTCGACGCATGCTTGGAAGCATTGAACTTCGTTTTTTCAGCACGTCATGTTCTACGTCACCGCGTTCTGACCCGATCGGATTTTGGACTGATGGTGTGTACGCACATCAGACCATCAGGCCACTTCAGCAGTAAACCAATGAAAACGTTCCGTCGGACCATTCTCATCGGTTTGAACCGATCGTGTGTACGCGGCCTTAGTCGTGCTCTCCACAAATCTGCCCTTTATGGAAGAGTGGCAAGAAGAAAGACATTCTTGAAAGAAAAAGCAATAAGAAATCTTGTTTGCGAGAAGCCATGTGGGGGGCACAGCAAGTATGTGGAAGAAGGTGCTTTGGTCAGATGAGACCAAAATGTTACTTTTAGGCCTAAAAGCAAAAACGCTATGTGTGGTTGGAGAACCAACACTGCGCATCACCCTGATCACACCATCCCCACCGTGAAACATGGTGGTGGCAGCATCATGTTGTGGGGATACTTTTCTTCAGCAGGGACAAGGAAGCTGGTCAGAGTCGATGGGAAGGTGGATGGAGCCAAATACAGGGCAATCTAAGAAAACCTGTCGGAGTCTGCAAAAGACTTGAGACTGGGGGGGGGGATCACCTTCCAGCAGGACAACGACCCTAAACATACAGCCAGAGCTACATCGTAATGGTTTAGATCAGGAGTCTCCAAACTTTTTAAAAAAAAGGGCCAGTTTACTGTCCTTCAGACTTTAGGGGGGCCGGACTGTGGTCACTGGGAATGGAAAAGGGCCGAAGGCAGTGGGGAAAAAACAATGCCCTATCGTTGGTGTCAGCAGGAGGAATTGTGTCATCATTGGTGTTAATGGTATTGGGAGGAATTGTGCCCCATTATTGGCATCATTGGGAGGAATTGTGCCCCTTTATTGGTGTCAGTGAGGAGGAATTGCACCCCATTGTTTGTATTAGTGGATGAAAGAGTGCCCCAAGGGCCTGATAAAAGCAAGCAAAGGGCCACATCTGGCCCCTGGGCCACAGTTTGGAGACCCCTGGTTTAGATCAAAGCATATTCATGTGTTAGAATGGCCCAGTCAAAGTCCAGACCTAAATCCAATTCAGAAACGCACGATGGAGCACTTTGCCATAAGGCAAAAGTGAGAACCAAGTGGCTTGGGGAACAAAACATCGACATTTTGGATCCATGGCCAGGAAAATCCCAGACCTTAATCCAATTGAGAACTTGTGGTCAATCCTCAATAGGCGGGTGAACCAAAAACCTCCACAAATTCTGACACTTATGAAATGCTTGTAATTATGCTTCAGTATACCATAGTAACATCTGATAAAAAAGATCTAAAAAAAACACTGAGACTGGGTTCACACCTGTGAGTCTTTTGGTCTATTTCTGGTCCGAATTTAGCCCAAAAATTTGGTCTGAAATGGTGAACGGGGACGCACCATACCCGTGCTGTGTGCCACATGCAGAAATAGTGTTAACCCTGCCTGAAGCAGCAGACTTTGTGAAAAATGTATATGTGTTATTGTTGTAGCGCCTGTGTACTTTCAGTCCAGGTGCCATTTCAAATTTAGAGGTGGATGAGAGAGTTATGTAGCTCTAATCCAGGTGATTTGTACAAATTCGGCTTCTGTTCTAGGTGGGCTGTGTTGTCAGTTCATTCTGTGTTCCTGAGGTGCTTTTCCACCCTGGGACAGTGGGTGGGGGAAGTGGAGACCAGGCCAGAGTGCCTTCCTGCACGTGGCCAATCGAAGGGGTTTTTACCTCACGGGGCATGCTGGGGGAGGATACTTCTTTAGGTGACACCATTTTGTGGGGTCTTCTGCTGCTGTTCCGGGTGCGGCACCCACCTTTAGGGTGTGCGCACATCACGGGCACCGGCGATATGGCCTACCAGGCCAGGGCGCAGGTGCCACGCGTTGTTCTTGGTTTCCTGGACCATGTTGGAGCAACCGGAGCAACTAAAGCTGTAATGGGGCCCAGTGACTTATGCTGTTCGGTGGGGAGTCAGTCTGAGGAGAGCCAGGAGGCAGACAATCCAACAGGGCCTAGACGAGCCATCGAGGATCGAGGTGACCGGACGCTGGGAGTTTTTCTAATGGCAACCTGTCAGTCGGTCACTATTTGAAGAAAACTACCTGAGGGAGATTCAGGCATCAATAATCTTGAGAATGATTCATATCATAAATCATGTTCTAGAGCAAAGGGCCTGTGGCAGAGGTCTCACTCCTGTTTCTATTTCAGTCAAGTCTGTGTCAGAGACTTGTTTTCCTTTAAGATTTTTAGTAATATTCTGGCTGCCAGTTCTGTAAGGGCTCTTTCACACGGAGCGGATCCGTATTGATCCGCCCCGCGTATGTCCGTCTGCTCAGCGGGGATCATCCGTAAATCCCCGCTGAGCTGTCAGCTGACAGGGCGGTCCCCGCAGTGTGCGGGGACCGCCCTGTATTTCCTCCACTCTCCCCTATGGGGAACCGGATGAATACGGACCATTCCGTATTCATTCATTCCGTATTCATCTGATCGACAAAAGAAAAATAGGATTTTCCTCCGTACGAAAAATCGGATCTTGACGGAGGCGGATGTTTACGGACGTTAGCGGATGCATCATCCGCTAACGTCCGCGATCCCATAGGGATGCATTGTGAGTCCGTAAACGGACTTATAAAAAGCAGACTGTTCGTCCGCTCGTGTGAAAGGGCCCTAAGAGAGACTGTCCAGGTGCGCTGTAAAAATAAAAAAAACTACTGACACTAGTGGTCGAGCTACCAGGTTCACAAAGATCTCACTTGCGACCAGGCCCTGAAATACCAGCACTGTAGGGAAGGGGGCCGCTGCAGGACTGTAATAAAAGAGCCCAATGACAGGATTAAAGGGCCTGGGATCAGTGCAAAGGGCCCCAGCTGGGGGTCAGGGAGGCCCCTCTTGGTTTCTTGCACCGAGGCCCTGAGATTTCTAGTTACTCCTCTGTTTTGCATCCTATAAACTTGTATTAGGGAGGAAAAACAGTGTTGATGTGAACACAAGCCTATCGACACAGGCCCTAAAAATGAGAATCTGATTGCAAGCCATGAGGCCTTCTTGTGAGGCCAGAAGTTTTGAGTTCTCACCAGCTCCACGGGCATGCACCGTCCTCTCTGGGATTCGCTCCCTGACAAAATGAGCCATTTCCTCCAATAAGACCAAATCCTGCAAAAGAACTGGCCCTCTGGGTCCCACGGTCAGTGAGCTGAGCTGGTCTGCAATGGGAATCCCACTGGATGTTGTCAGCATCTTCTTCTGCAAAGAGAAAGTAGAATGCATAGGGTTATTTTTAAAGCAGAATTTTAGGCAGAGATAGAAGTCAAAATTAGTACAGATGTGTATTCATTAGCACATAATTAAAATGTAATTTTTCGAGGCAAGCCATGTGAGTGGTTGAATTTGTCTTACTCGCTTTCCAATCCCACTGCACAGCAGAGTTCACTCTGGAATGAGCCAATCAGTTGTTCTGTAGTAAACATGTGATAACAGGGCAAATGCTGACAGGAGGAGAGCAAAGAGGAATGAGCAAATCAGCATACAGCTTTTGTTATCCAGTCACCTGTAAATGCTACCTAGAGAAGAGAAAAATCAGGCCTCCTGCCCTGCCAGACAGGGCTCCGATTTGTGACAGGGCTGTACAAATCTCAGAACTAGATTGACAGAAATATAGATCCTTTGGCAGGTATAATAGCTCCCTTATATGTACATAATTATGCATTTAATAGTTTGCCTGCAGTTTATCAATGATTGCACTAGAGGCGCACTTTTGGATATCAAGCCAGACAGACATTGTACTTGCAACTCCCATTTTCACACTCTTTACTCCTAATTTCTTGTTAAACCAGTCTGAATACATGTGTAGTGAAATTGGCAAACGAGTTTGACGTCTCTGCCAAGTGCAATCTGTAAATCTAAAAGACTTGGGCCGAGACATGCTTTCCCTTGCACTTCGAGAGTTCTCTAGAGGAAGCCTGTGATAAGGTGTAGCCATGATTTTTCTACTGTCCTAGGGGTCTCCAAACTGCAGCCTGTTGCTTGCCTTTGTCCATCCCTTGGGGTACTATTCCTCCCACTGACACCAACAATAGGGCAATTATTTATGGACTGACAACAATGGGGCACTATGCCTCCCACTGACTCCAATGATGGGGAACTGTTCATCCCATGGACGCCGATGCTGGGGAACTATTCTTCCCTCGGACACCAGTGATGGGGCACCAGTAATTCCAAGAATACCAAAGATGGGACATGGTTTACTCCCGCTAACGCCAGGGCATCTTCTACTCCCACTGACCATGGTTCGGCCCCACTAAAGTCTGAAGCACAGCAAACTGACCCTTGAGACTCGTGCAACAACATGCTCCTGCGCATTAGTGTACTGATCCTAGAGCAGTGATGGCAAACCTTGGCACTCCATATGCTTTGGAACTACATTTCCCATGATGCTCAGGCACTCTGAAGTGTGGTGGAGCATCATGGGAAATGTAGTTCCAAAACATCTGGGGTGCCAAGGTTCGCCATCACTGTCCTAGAGTGTCAGTAATGTCTGATAAAACAGTGGATAATTCCTGAGATGCCTTGCTGTCCTCTAGGACTGGGGTTGTCCTGACCGTGCTGAATAAAAAAAAAAAAGGGGGGGGGGGGGGGAGAGTGCTCTGGCCAAGTGCATTGTCCAACAGATTAAAAATGAAGATAAAACCATAAAGAGGTCTACTCAGATGCCAAACTTGTTCTGGACTGCAGCCTCCAATCCAAAAAAGTCAGTAGAGCACTGATGCACCTTATAAAACGTACTTCCCAACAGATTGCCCATTTTGATGGGCAGGTAGTGCTTCAGAGTGTGTGACAGATTAATGGGATGGTTCGAGGTAGGACAGAGTGGGAAAAAAAGGTCCCCCCATTGTTTGGAGGTCAATACTGAGCAGGGCCAATTCTCCCAACTAAAAATATTTGCAATGCATGTAGAAGTTGTAGGGTGTTCCATTTGCTCCCCTCCAAGGCTAGGGCGATGCTGACATACAAGTCTCATATAAATTTGCTATTGAGATATTTAAATGCTTGTTGACATTTACGAGCATTACACCAATTTTAACATGTTGGAAGTGACAGGTTAAAACTCTCAGTAGCCTCCCATGTCAACAAGTTTCACAAAGTCTCTGGTCTATATATCAACTGCGAAAAATCCATGCTACTGCCACTGGACCTACTTCCCACACCGCTGACCCTCAACTCTCTCCCATATATTAGAGCAGTCCCTTCCATTAAAGCGGAGTTCCACCCAAAATTGGAACTTCCGCTAATCCCACTCCTCACCCCCTTACATGCCACATTTGGCATGTAATTTTGTTTTGGGGGGGAGTGGGGGCTTCAGGAGTGGGACTTCCTGTCCCACTTCCTCCTTTCGCCGAGGGGCTGGTTAGGCGATTAAACTTAATCACCTACAGCAGCCCCTCCCTGTAGGCGATCGCATGGGACACATGACAGGTCCCATGCGATCGCCTGTCCAATAGGAGAGCACAGCGCTGCTCGCACATGCGCAGTGGGTGCCCGGCCGTGAAGCCGAAGGCTGTCATGGTCAGGTGCCCACACTTAGGATGAAGACGCTGGCCGGGGAGAGGAGCAGAGCGGTGCGTCGCTGGATCGTGGAGCAGGTGAGTGTGTGTTTATTAAGAGCCAGCAGCTACACTTTTTGTAGCTGCTGACTTTTAATAAATACTAAAATTTGGCTGGAACACCCCTTTTTTTTTTTGCTGAAATGACTGTTTACAGGGTATAGAGACATAAAAGTTAACTGATTCCTTTTCAAAATGATTAAAAATAGATAAAAATCAATCATAATGTGCCTGCAGGTTAGTTTCACTTTTGAACTGGCTTCATGTTTCTGCAAAGTAGAAATAGACACACAGAACAAAAACAAAAAAATCCAGGGCAGTGTTTTGTTTTTAAAATGAATCTGATTGGTTCTGGGAAGTTTTAGACACACAGTAATGACAGCTTAAACCATCGTGAGAAAGCTCCCAGTATGGTGGTTATAAGGAAACAGACAAGCAGGAAGTGTGGAGATCAGAGCAGGATTACAGCAACTTCAAAGCAAAAACGAACAATAAGGACATGAAACCAGTACTGCAGTAAGGTTAAGGAAGCTATTTAGCTAAAAAAAAAAAAAAAAAATCCTTTAGTGACCCTTTAAGTATCTAGGAGAGACCATCTCCAAATCACCATATGGCTTCATCCCCAGAGAATCTTCTCCCTCTACTTACCAGATTCCTAACACAATAAAAAAAATAAAAATAAAAATATTCCTGACCTACTTAAGATGATTTGGATGCCCCAACTGCTATATAATATTTATTTATTAGCAGTTGGGGCATCCAAGTAGGTTGGGATAGATATAAAATTCCTGACGAGTATGTCAAGAAATTCAGTGCCATCTATGGGAAACTCATATGAAAAACAGCACCCCCCCCCCCCATTAGCTTCCCTACAAAACCCCTAAGGCCCTCGGGCAGTGCCTGAATGGTCAGTCCACCCCTGGCAGTATGGAGGCTATCATTGTTAACATTGCCAGAGAACTAGTATTTTCAGAAGGAAGGGTGAGTCATAGACCTGGAAGAAAAGCAGTTTTAAATGCGCTATTGTTCCAGGTCATTGTATATATATATATATATATATATATATATATATATATATATATATATATATATATATAGCGCGCTAGGCACAGCCAGGTAACTTGTATTTTCTGAAGGAGTTCAGCAATGGCCTCCTCTGTATTTCAGGAATGGGTGGGGTGATGAAGGTGTCTGAGGACTGCAAATTGCTATAAATGATTTAAATTAATTAGTGCCTTGGCTGACTGACTACTCCTTTTTTAATATGCAAATTTAATTGTTTAGACATTCAGGAAACAAACATCCTATACTCTGTTTTGCTAATGTCACATTGAAACAAGGATTATTATGGGCTCTTGCACAATGTGGCCGAGCCCGTTCGGTGTAATTCCTGGCGTATTTTCTCCACCCTGGCAGCTCATTGACATGAATAGCTGTGCTTTACCTACTTGTAAATGTGATGGTGCTGTCCTACACACAAGTACAGTGTACGGGCATATGCAAAAAGAGTTTGCTATTTTCTGCAGTAGTAGCACGGATGCCGCGTACACACGATCGGGATTTCCGATTAAAAAGTCAGACGGACATTTTTCATCGGATATTCTGACCCCCATCAGAGTTTTTCCTTCCATGATCCTGGACTGGATCTGTGACATCAGCTGACAGCGGGTTTCAGACTGTCTGCTGAAAAACGGGTCACAGGAGTATAGAATGAACCACACGCCTGTGATCCACAGGAGAAGTACAACCAAACAAGCTTTGGCTGTACTTCTCCTTTAATACATTCCCTCTAGTAACATCTAAGGGAAGGACCAGCACCGAGACCCCATAAGGCAGGGGTGGCCAACCAGTGGCCCGCGGAGCCCTTTGATGTGGCCCACGACCTTTTGCTCGGGAATAGTGGGTTGGCAAGCCCAGATCCGTTTACGCCCGCCTACCTCCAATCCGAAAAACAGAAGAGAATTCGTCCCCTTACATCTGGACGGATCGGAGAAAGCCTATAGAGTAGCCGTGACCTGTCGCCCACGACTGATTACCAAGTTGCTTAAGTGGCCCTCGCTCTTCAAAAGATTGGGCACCCCTGCCATAAGGAAAGTCCCAATCCAAAAAAAACTCTGATGCACAGAGTGTGAAAAAAAATGTCATCACACACTAAACTTTGTATATATCTCTGGAAAGATAATGACCAGCAACCAGAGCTAAATTCCATATTGGATCAAATTCGGGAAGTTCCCAGCTAGACATATGTGGTCAGGGAGTTACCAGATCCATGGTCCAAAGAGAGTGCAAGAAGACCAATGAACTGAGAGTCCACAAACTTATTATTGGGGTTTGTTCCGATTCAGATACAAAGCATCCACTGCTTTTCAAGGACATTTTTACCTTCATTGGGGCGTTAAAGCGGAGTTCCAGCTTTTTTTATGTTTATTAAAAGTCAGCAGCTACAAAAAGCATAGCTACTGGCTTTTATTAAACATACACTTACCTGTTCCACTGTCCAGGGACACAGCCGCCCAGAGCATTGATCCTCTCCCCCCCTCTCTGCTCCCTGAGTGGACAGGCGATCCCTGGGTGGAAGGAGGAAGTGGGACAGGAAGTCCCACTCCTACTGAAGCCCCCACTCCCCCCATCCCCCCCAAGAAAAAAAAAAATTACATGCCAAATGTGACATGTAATAGGGCGAGTAGTGGTTTAAGCGGAAGTTCCACTTTTGGGTGGAACTCCGCTTTAAGGCCAGGTTCACATCTATGCATTATTTAGTGCTTTTTGCAGAAAAGTACTACAGTCCATTTAACATGGTTTCTTATGGGTCATGTTCTGTAGTGCTTTTCTGCAAAATGCACTAAAAATGCATTAGGTGTGAACCAGGCCTAAAACAGTTATAGAAGAGATATGCAAAATGGTTTCAAAAACAAAACTTACTATTAAGACATAAAAAAAAAAAATGTAAAATCGAATCTCATAAGCAATTATCATGGAAAAAGTATAAAAAATAAAAATAAAAATAAACCTCTAAAAAAGGCACCAAGCGGTCAGTAGCAGATCCTTTACGTCTCGTATGTTGTGAGGTGGGGCCTCTGTGGATCACACTGGTTTTTCAGCACGTCCACAGATACCCGATTGGATTGAGATCTGAAGAATTTGGAGGCCAAAACAATTTAAAACTCATTACGGTGTTCCTCAAACCATCCTTGAACCATGTTTGCGATGTGGCACGGCACATTATCCTGCTGAAAGAGGTTATCAAGGAATTCCATTTCCCACTAAGACGTGTTGATTAGCAAAAATGCTTAGATAGGTGGTACGTGTCAAAGTAACATCCACATGAATGGCAGCACCCAGGACCCAAGGTTTCCCAGCAGAACATTGTCCAAAGCATCACACTGCCCCCCTTGGCTTGTCTTCTTCCCATACTGTATCCTGTGTCATCTCTTTGACAGGTAAGCGAGGCAGGTGTACCCGGCCATCTGAGAAAACCCAATTCATCAGAACAGACCACCTTCTTCTATTGCCCCAGGTTCCAGTTCTGATGCCCATGTGCCCATTGTAGGAGCTTTTGACTGTAGATATGGGTCAGCATGGGCGCCATGACCGGTCTGCGGCTACACAGCCCCATAAACAAACCGCAAAGCCCATTTTTTCTAGTTTCAAACATCAACTTCGGGGACAAAAATAAATAAAAATGTACTTGCCGCCTAAAATATCCCACCAACTTATAGGCGACATTGTAACACCATAAGAAACCTATTCGCTTAGTGCCGGTTCACACTACCGCGACTTGGGATCCGAGTTGTGTCGCCCCAAGTCGCGCAACATGAGAAATTCCATTGAAGTGAATGAGAGCTGTCCTTCAGAAAAGGTTCCTGTACTACAAGGCGACTTCTAGGCAACCTGTACCCATTGATTTCAATGGAAGTCGCCTCAAAAGTCGGATCTCTGTCTTAACTGAAGCAACTTTACAGGAAGAGAAAATTGTTTACTCAGGCAAACCCCCTCCCTCCCACAGAGCTGATTATTCTGTGATTGGCCACTGGCAAAGTCGTCTGTCCTTGAGGCAACTTTAAGTTGTGTTGTAAGTTGCTCCAAGTCGCGCTGTACGTCGGTGTTGCCCCTGTGTGAACTGGCACTTAAAGTGGATGTAAACCCAAAATCTTTTTTTTTGCTGTCACAATGTAGAGTATAAGATTTCCTATCATCTGTGCCCAGTCTTGCCACACAGAGTTAATCCAGCTCTGAGCAATCCTCTTTTATTGTTCAGTGAAAATTAACAGAATTCCAGATTAAAACCTGTCTAAATAAAAAGTTCTTTCCTCCTTCCTTGCTTTGAGTGACAGGTTATTTACATATTTAGCTTGGACATGTTTATCATAGGTTATGTTATGTTTATCATAACATGAGGTGATTCACAGTATAAAAAGTGAGAAATCCACCCCTCCCCCACATAACACATCCTGGTAATATACAATGAACTGTGGATCACCTCATATTATGATAAACATAACATATGATAAACATGTCCAAGCTAGATATGTAAATAACCTGTCACTCAAAGCAAGGAGGGAGGAAAGGACTTTTTATTTAGACAGGTTTTTATCTGCGAGTCTGTTAATTTTCACTGAACAATAAAAGAGGATTGCTCATAGCTGGAATAACTCTGCGTGGCAAGACTGGGCACAGATGATAGGAAATCTTATACTCTACATTGTGACATAAAAAAAAAAATTGGGTTTACATCCACTTTAATGCGTTAGTGATCCTAAACGTTATGGATGATCAGTGTAATTTTTACAATGCAGTACATATAGAGATCACGCTACATGGTTGTTATGAGCAACCACAAGTGTTCTGACTTCCAAACACTACAAAAAAAGTGGTGAATCTCATAGCAATCAATCAAAAGCCAGCTGTCCTTATAAACAAAAAGAAAGCTCACTCCTGATTTGTTGCCATTGGCAACACCAGTATGTTTACCTCCACACTAGTATATGCCTAATTTCATAAAGCAGGAATTCACATGGAAGAGCAGTAACCCTTAGCAACCAACTTTCTCTGATTTGGATACTGACTGATTGGTTGCAAAGCACTGAATTCCTCCAAAACTAACATGCACTGCACATTCCAAACAATCAGCAGTGACAACGTAACAAAGGGGCAGAAAAACAGTAATGCTGGCCATACACTATACAAAAAAAAAAAAAAAATATTCAAACACATTTTCGAAAAACGGACATTTGGCCGTGAGAGCAACCGATCGTGCCATCATTTAACCACTTAAGGACCGCCTCCTACACATATGCGTCAGCAGAATGGCACGGCTGGGCACAGGCACGTACAAGTACGTCCTCTTTAAGTGCCCAGCCGTGGGTCGCGGGCGCGCGCCCTGGTCCGAAGCTCCGTGACCGCGGGACCCGATCGCCGCTGGAGTCCCGCGATCGGTCCCCGGAGCTGAAGAACGGGGAGAGCTGTGTGTAAACACAGCTTCCCCATTCTTCACTGTGGCGCCGTGATTGATTGTGTGTTCCCTTTTTATAAGGAAACACAATCAATGAAGTCACACCTACAGCCACACCCCCCCTACAGTTAGAAACACAAATGAGGTCACACTTAACCCCTTCAGCGCCCCCTTGTGGTTAACTCCCAAAACTGCAATTGTCATTTTCACAGCAAACAATGCATTTTTAATGCATTTTTTGCTGTGAAAATGACAATGGTCCCAAAAATGTGTCAAAATTGTCCGAAGTGTCCGCCATAATGTCGCAGTCACGAAAGAAAATTGCTGATCGCCGCTATTAGTAGTAAAAAAAAAAAAATGCAATAAAACTATCCCCTATTTTGTAAACGCTATATATTTTGCGCAAACCAATCGATAAACACTTGTTACGTATTCTTCCTATTTTTGGTAAAAAAAAATAAAAAAATCGCATCGACCTAAATGGAGGGAAAAAAAATAATTTTTACATTTTTTTGGGGGAGATTTATTATAGCAAAAAATAAAAACCGCAGAGGTGATCAAATACCACCAAAAGAAAGCTCTATTTGTGAAAAAAAAAAAAGGATGCCAATTTTGTTTGGGAACCACATCGCACGACCGCGCAATTGTCAGTTAAAGCGATGCAGTGCCGAATCGCAAAAACTGGCCAGGTCCTTTAGCTGCCTAAAGGTCCGGGTCTTAAGTGGTTAATGACCGATAAATCGTTCAGTGGACATAATTTAATCAGTTTTATGTTCATATTTTTTTTTTACCTAGTGAAAACAGTTTGGACGGGAAACACATTAACCTTTCAATTTATTGTTGTTTGGGCAGAAAATTTCCAAACTTGTCCTTTTTTTTGCAGATTTACAGTTTTTCAGATTTGTGCCCATTAACTGGCCGAAAAATGAACTGTCTACATTTTCATATAGTGTATGGCCAGCATAAGGCCCCTTTCACACTACTGCGCGATTTTACTGTGATTTCAGGGAATGCCTGTGTAATTTGGAGGTCTATGAACGTACAGATATGAACGGTACTCATTGGGAATCATGGGGTACGACTTGTAATGCGACAAGTCGCACAAGTGTGAAAGGGGCCTAAAACAATTTCATGACTTTTTTTGTATAGTGCGTACACAACTTTTGACAGCAGATTTCAAATTTTTGGACGAAAATCGAAAAAGGGACAACTACCAAAATCTCTCTCAGAACAAGCGGATTTTTGTGTAACATTTTTATATAAAATAAAAAAACACACACACACACACACACATATATATATATATATATACACACACACATATAATATTATTAATAATAAAATAAGAAAAAGAAAGACTGTAAATGATCAAAAACAACAAAAGAAAAAAAAAAAAAAAGGGGGGGGGGGGCATTTTCTGTCATTAGTCCAGATTTGCTATTAAACATTGAGAAACAAATATAAATAAATTGGACGAACGTTTGCCTGATTTTCTTATAGTGTGTACCCCACTTAAGGGAGATTTATAATAACCCCTGTCGGGTCCCATAGGTGAGATTTGTCCCTTCATTTCCCATCCCATAGCCAAAACAGGAAGTGAGAGCAAATCACTCCAAAAATTTCAGGAATACCTGGTTGTCACCAGAACTAGTGTCCCCATTGGAAGATTTCCCTTCTATTCCTGTTCTGGTGACAACCCAAAATTTGGGCTTTTCTTTCTGTGATAACGGTGAACAGGATGAAGCTCCCTAATGGGGACACCGATAGCAACGAATGCCTGACAGGTGTTCTAGTCCATCTCCACTCGATCCAACACTAAAAAGTAAAGTTTTTGCCTTTAGTGATATTGAATGTATTTTCCCCAGTAGATGGTAATCCCGGCCGGGAAAGTGATCTGTCCCTACCTCTGCTCCATGGGATTCCTGTTGGATTTTCTGTGAGTGAGGGGTGTAGATGCATTTTCCAGCCATGATGCCAAGTGAGTTATAACACAGATGGCCCGTCTTTATATAGGAGTGCCTCTCTATCTCCTCCCTCCAGCTCAGGTATGCAAAGCACTGCAGCTCCTATGCTTAATTATATGGCATGACACAAATATAATAATAAGGACGTGTCTGCATTATTCTATGGATTGAGCTTTCTGTACAGAGCTGTGTGCAATGCCACGGTCTCCGAGAGATATCATGAACTATACAGAACGTGATATGAACAGGTTTGAAAGGGGTTTAACTACTTACCTACTGGTCACTTTTACCCCCCTTCCTTCCCAGGCCAATTTTCAGCTCTGTCCCACTTTGAATGACAATTGCGCGGTCATGCAACACTGTACCAATATGATGTTTTTATCAAAACACACACACCTTTCTTTTGGTGGTATTTGTCTCCAACCATACATCCCAACTTTCTGAGATGGGAATGAAGGACACCTACTGTTAGCAAAAGTTTGTAGACACGGGACACTCCCCCAGCCCCGCCCCCTTAAGGGATAATTATACAAAATTGGATTGAATAACCACTTCCTGCCCGGTTAATAGACAATTGACATCCGGGAAGTGCTTCTGTTATCCTGACTGGACGTCTATTAACGTCCAGCAGGATAACATGCCATTGCGCGCCCGTGGGGACACGCAGTGCGGTGATCAGTGATGCGGGTGTCAGTCTGAAACCCTGCATCTCCATTCCTTGCACCTCCGGCGGAGGCTTTTTACCATGTGATCAGCCGTGTCCAATCACGGCTGATCACGATGTAAACAGGAAGAGCCGTTGATCGGCTTTTGATCACTCGCGTCTGACAAGTAGAGGAGAGCCAATCGGCGGTTCTCCTGACAGGGGGGGGGGTTCACCCTGATTGTTCATTAGCGCAGTTCCCTCTTGGATGCCCACACTGGCCCACCAGGGAAGCCACCAGGACCACCAGGGAAGCCTTCAACATGTGGATGGCCAGGTACATCCCACATGGCCATCCACACATTTCAAAACATGCCCAACGTGTGCCAATCAGTGCCCACAAATGGCCACTGACTGGCACCATAATAGTACATAAAAAAAAGTTATGCCCAGCAATACCACCACCATAGTAATCAGTGCCACTCATCAGTGTCCCTCAGTGCCCACCCATGCCCATCAGTGCCCACCTATCAGTGACCATCAGTGCCCATCTGTGCCACCTAAGAGTGCCACCCATATATACCCATCAGTGCCACCCATAAGTACCCATCAGTGCCGCCTATGAGTGCCCATTAGTGCCGCCTATAAATGCCCACCAGTGCCGCCTGAGTGCCCATCAGTGCCACATACGAGTGCCACCTATCAGTGCCGCCTATCAGTGCCCATCAACAGTGTCACCTCATCAGTGCCCGTCACTGAAGAAGAAAACATATTTATTTACAAAAACAAATTAACAGAAACAAATAAAAACATTTTTTTTTCCAAATTTTCTGTCTTTTTTTATACGTTGCGCAAAAAATAAAAATCGCAGTGGTGATCAAATACCGCCAAAAGAAAGCTCTATTTGTGGGAACAAAATGATAAAAAATTTGTTTGGGTACAGTGTAGCATGACCGCGCAATTGTCATTCAAATTGCGACAGCGCTGAAAACTGAAAATTGGCTTGGGCAGGAAGGTGCATAAGTGCCCAGTATGGAAGTGGTTAAACTAATAAGTGCTTTTTTTTACCACTACCATTCCTTAAAGAGGAGTTCCACCCTAAAAAACAACTTTTGTTTAATCCCCTCCCCCTTACATGCCACATTTGGCATGTAATTTTTTTTGGGGGGGGGGGGGGGAGTGGGGGCTTCAGTAGGAGTGGGACTTCCTGTCCCACTTCCTGCTTCCGCCTGGTTAGGCTGGTTAGGCGATTAAGCCTTAATCGCCTACACCAGCCCCTCCCTGTAGGCGATCACATGGGACACATGACAGGTCCCATGCGATCGCCTCTCCAATCAGCGGCGAGCCGCGCGCGCATGCGCAGTGCGGCTCGCGCATGCGCAGTGGGTGTCCGGCTGTGAAGCCGAAGGCTGTCACGGCTGGGTGCCCACAGTCGGGATGGAGACGCCGGGTGGGGAGGGGGGGAGAGGAGCGGAGCCCCGGTCGGCGCGTCGCTGGAACGCAGGAGCAGGTAAGTGAGTGTTTATTAAAAGCCAGCAGCTACATTTTTTGTAGCTGCTGACTTTTAATAAACATAAAAATGGACTGGAACACCCCTTTAATATTTGCTTGTAAAATATACAACTGAAGCAATTTAGAAATTGGATGAAAAGTTGGGCACTGTAAAACACTTTCTTATAGATGAATAGTGAATTGTCTATACAACTATATAGATCAGGCCAAAAGAGGAGGAATGCATACCTCCCAACTTCCTGAGATAGGAATGAGGGACACCTATCAGAAAAAGTATGCAGGCATAAGACACACCCCTTGTCACGCCCCCTTAAAGGAGAATTGTACAATAAAACAAGATTGGTTAAACCCATAAGTGCTTTTTTTGTACCACCACTATTCCTTTATATTGGCTTTTGGAATTTACAAATGCAGCGATTTAGAAACCAGATAAAATGTTTAGCGCTAGAAAACACTGTTTGACAGATAAAAAGTGCATTTTATATACAACTCTATAGATCAGACCAAAATGAGGGACAAATGAGGAGGAATGAGGGACAGAGGGACATTTCTCCAAATCAGGGACAGTCAGGGCTGTCTTAATGAGAGGGCACTGTCCAGGGGCTCCAGCTGCATGGGGGGCCCCTGCACTTTCCCCAAAGCAGCTGGTCCATTAACCCACGCTGCCCCGAAATATGGGGCTCCATGATGGCACTGAGAGTGATAGATACACAGGGGTGGCAGTCTGCTTCCTACCTACTTGATGTCTGTTTACCTGCACTGTCATCATTGTAGGGGCCCCAGAGCATTACTTTGCCCAGGGGCCCATGATGCTATTAACCACTTAAGACCCGGACCAAAATGCAGGTAAAGGACCTTGCCCCTTTTTGTGATTCGGCACTGCGTCGTTTTAACTGACAATTGCGTGGTCGTGCAACGTGGCTCCCAAACAAAATTGGCGTCCTTTTTTCCCACAAATAGAGCTTTCTTTTGGTGGTATTTGATCACCTCTGCGGTTTTAATTTTTTGCGCTATAAACAAAAATAGAGCGACAATTTTGAAAAAAATGCAATATTTTTTACTTTTTGCTATAATAAATATCCCCCAAAAATATATAAAAAAACATTTTTTTTCCTCAGTTTAGGCCGATACGTATTCTTCTATGTATTTTTGGTAAAAAAAATCGCAATAAGCGTTTATCGGTTGGTTTTCGCAAAATTTATAGCGTTTACAAAATAAGGGATAGTTTTAGTGCATTTTTATTAATTTTTTTTTTTTAACTACTAATAGCGGCGATCAGCGATTTTTTTCGTGACTGCGACAATATGGCGGACACTTCGGACAATTTTGACACATTTTTGGGACAATTGTCATTTTCACAGCAAAAAATGCATTTAAATTGCATTGTTTACTGTGGAAATGACAGTTGAAGTTTGGGAGTTAACCACAGGTGGCGCTGTAGGGGATGTGTGACCTATGTGTGTGTTTACAACTGTAGGGGGGTGTGGCTGTAGGTGTGACGTCATCGATCGCGTCCCCCTATTACAGGGATGACGCGATCGATGCTACGGCCACAGAGAAGCAAGGGGAAGCCGTGTTTACACACGGCTCTCCCCGTTCTTCCGCTCCAGGGACGGATTGCCGCACTGCATCGGCGATTGGGTCCGCGAATCCCGCGGTCCCGGTCCTGGAGCTTCGGACCGGGTCACGGGCGCGCGCCCGCAGGCGCGCGCCCGTGACCCACGGCTGGGTACTAAAATCAACGTATATATACGTTGATGTGCCCAGCCGTGCCATTCTGCCGCCGTAAATGTGCAGTAGGCGGTCCTTAAGTGGTTAAGATGGCCCTGGGGACAGTCCCTCAAAATCAGGGACAGTTGGGAGGTATGTGAATGAGGGACAGAGGGACATTGCTCCAAATCAGGGACAGTCCTTTCAAATCAGGGACAGTTGAAAGCTATGCGCCAACCACTTTGTATAATTTTTTATATATACTGGGATTCTGTACTTGCCAAATATGCAGAAATCTCCCTCCACTGAGTCTGGCTGCAGCCATTTTAACTGTGGGAAGCTGAAGCTGCTGCCTGTTCACTTCCTGGATTTACAGAGGCACACCTCCAGCTCTGCAGCTCTCATTGGCCCTCTTATGACTCGTCTCTCCTCCCTTCCTGGCAAACTCTCACTAGAGTGAAAGAGAGAGAGCTGTGCATGATGTCATAAGCCTAGGATAACGACCAGACAAGAAACAGGAAGTGGGCTCTATAAGGTTTTTTTTTTACCATCCAAAGTTAAAACAACAAGGGTAGGAGATTTATTAGATGGAAAGTTGAAAAAAAACTGACTAAAGTTTCAGGCTCGGTTCACATTTGAGCCGCCTGCGGCTCACAGCAGGGGTCCGGTGCGTGCTGGTTAAGGTCATATTTTAGCCCGAACTTTGGGCTCAATTCGCACCTTAAAGGGGTAATTCCCCCAAAAACCTTTTTTTACCATTGATTGAGGCTCGTTATGTCAAGGGGAATCGGGTGGTTTTTTATTAGAAACGAAGCAATACTTACCTTTTTACAGATGCATCGTCTCCGTCGCTTCCGGGTATGATCGTCTGGTCTGGGCGTGCCTATTTGATTGACAGGCTTCCGACGGTCGCATACATCGCGTCACGAGTAGCCGAAAGAAGCCGAGCGACGGTGCGGCTCTATACTGCGCCTGCGCACCGTCGTTCGGCTACTTTCGGAAAATCGTGACGCGATGTATGCGACCTCGGAAGCCTGTCAATAAAATAGGCACGCCTATAGTCGGAGCCCATACCCGGAAGCGTCGGAGACGATGCATCTGTAAAACGGTAAGTACAGCTTCATTTCTAAAAAAAAAAAACTTGATTCCCCTTGACATAACGAGCCTGAATAAATGTTAAAAAAAAGGTTTTTGGGGGAACTACCCCTTTAAACAGACTAACAGACGCACATCTGCCAAACGTACCGGACCTGCTGCAGAGATATGTGAAACGGCTCAATAGAGAGCCAGTCAGATTCCATATCCAATTCGCAATGGTGTGAACCCGCCCTTAGGGACCACCCTACATACATGTACTGCAGCAGGGTTAGCCCTTAAGTGCATATTCACGTACTTTTAAGTCATCGTACCTATTCACGTACCTTTACATAAACAAGGCAGACCGCTGTTCTGTCAGAAAGGCTAATCAGGAACACAGATATCTCTCTTCCTCCAGTTAAACCATCCCACACAGTTAGTAATAACTCCCTAGGAGAACACTTAACCCTTTGATCGCCCCTGATGTTAGTCATTAGGGCAGTGGGCAGTGGGCCAGTCGGTGTCAGTCGGGCAGTGGACAGTGTAAGTCAGTAGGACAGTGTGCAGTATCAGTCAGTAGGGCAGTGGGTGGTGTCAGTCGGGCAGTGGATAGTGTCAGTCAGTAGGGCGGTGGGCGGTGTCTGTCAGTCGGGCAGTGTCAGTCAGTCGGGCAGTGGACGGTGTCAGTAGGGCAGTGGACAGTGTCAGTCAATAGGGCATAGGGCAGTGTCAGTTGGGCAGTGGGCGGTGTCATTCAGTCGGGCAGTGGGCAGTGTCAGTCAGTAGGGCAATGGACGGTGTCAGTCTGTAGGGCAATGGACGGTGTCAGTCAGTAGGGCAGTGGACAGTGTCAGTCAGGTAGTGGACAGTGTCAGTCAGTAGGGCAATGAACGGTGTCAGTCTGTAGGGCAGTGGACAGTGTCAGTCAGTAGGGCAATGGACGGTGTCAGTAATTTTTTATTTTTTACAATTGTATTTTTTATCATTTAAAAATAAAAAGCAGTGGGAGAGTCATTTACTTGATCCAATCCCCTGGAATTTCCTCCTGCAACAGCTGTACACTGGTGGGAGGGAGAAGCTGGCTTTCTGGTGCTGAAGTAGGGTGGGTCCTCTACTGCCCTTCACCCCACATACAATAGTGTCCTCTGTCACCCCTTTTCCTCATAGCAGTGACCTCTGGCCCTTTACCCCCTCCCTTCCATAGCAGTGTCCCCTGCTTCCTTAACATCACCCCCACACTAAGGCAGTGTCCTACCCAGTGTTGCTCATCTTACTTTAAAAAAGTAATTAGTTACAGTTACAAATTACTTCTCCGAAAAAGTAATTGCGTTAGTGACTCAGTTACTACATTGAAAAAGTAATTAGTTACTCAGCAAAGTAACTGACTTTTTTTTTTAATATTCTACAATGCTTTGTTGAGAAGCAGATGACGGGCGCTTGCCAGGGAGCAGTGAGTTAATACTCCAAGACAAAAGAATGGCAGATCCTTGAGAGAAGAAAACCGGAAACAAATGGTGATCTCGTGTATATCCCAGCATAGGTGCATCCATCCCACCATGTATATCCCAGCCTAGGTGCATCCATCCCCCCATGTATGTGCAGCTAATATCTTTGTTGTCTGATGAAGAGATGAAATCACTGACCAAAAATAACCTGCTGATCATTGGTCTGTATAGGTGTCCTGCACTTACCATGTTGACCACTAGATGTCGCTGTGTACACTGTGTTGTATAGGGAACGTTTGTTCTGTGAAACATTTTTTTCCGGCCATGTGTTCCCCGGATCATTGATTAGGTTGCGCACACAGTGTGTGTGATCGATGTGATTTGTTCCCCGGTCATAGGTCAGTGTGAGGCGGATGGGGCTCATTGTATCCAGGGCTCCTTGCGATTGGGAGTTTATCAGACCGCTGTGACAGGACATCACAGCGGTCACATCATTCCAAATCGGAGTTCCACTCATATTTATGTTCACAGTGCCAGGAGAAGCAATTACTCTGCTGTCATCTAGTGGCGGTAGATGTAATTGCAGTAATGCCGCCCAAGTAATGGGAACTGCGTTACTGTGAGGGGAAGAGTAATCAGGTAGATTACTCGTTACCCTCAAAAGGATCTGCGTTAGGTAACTGCGTTTATTGTAACTCCGTTACTTACAACACTGGTCCTACCTGGGTACACAGAGAAAGTGGAAGGCAGCACAGTTCTGGGGAGAGGGTAGGAGCTGTCAGAGTGACTCTTTATATTAGCAATCTGGTGATTGGTTGCTTAGGACCGCTTAGTCCTAGCAACCAATCACCTGCAGGTTAACTTGAAAAGTTAATTTGGCCAGTTCCTCCTCTCACTCCCTCCATGGCGCAGGAGGCTGGCCGGGAAAGGGGATGTTGAAGGAACGGCACCTAGAAGGCATTTAGTTCCACTTTAAGTCACTTCCCTGGTGCTCAGGAACTGCTTTTGAAAAATAAAAAGTACAATTCTTCTTGTTAAATGACTTGGTTGGTGTATAGCACACTGTGACATGTCAGGAATGATTTCACGCAGGCTTATAACATTTCTGATGGATCTAAATGTATTAACACTAGCTGTAGCTTATAATTACTGTTTATTGCAGCATAACTGAGAGTATTTTATTTAATGATAATTAGGTTCTAGCTATAAAACGCAGATCTGACGTGTGGCTGTAAAATAAAAATGTAAACTGCATCGGTTGTTAGAGAAATACGTAGGCTGCTGTTACTGGTGATGCTCATCTGTAGTGGCCATGCAGGTGGAGGAGGAAAGAACCTCATTCCTCTATCATCTCCTTGGTCACAGAGATGCAGAATCTGATTGGATGCTGGCATCCTATGTGACTTTGGTGGCCATCTTGGGTCGGGCAGAGTCTATTTAAGTCACTGGCTCCAAGGTTTGGTGCACATTTTGCATGGGGATAGGCCAGGGACAGGTCACCCATCTGTCAGGAACAGTGCTTAGCATCAGGGAAAGGTTCCAGATGAGTAGGGAAAGTGCAGGGATATGCCATCCATCTTAGAAGCCAAAGCCTCCCTACTTGGGTAGGGGAGGCTTCCAGGCCACATTCCATCCCTGCCAAGCCAGGCCACATTCCACCCCTAGAGACTGATACTATTCTAAAAAGCCGCTTGCTTCCTTTACAACACTGATGCTCTCAGATGGCAGGTTGGTAACCTGCAATCTGGGCTTGCCAACCAGCCATCCCAGAGCAGGAGGTCGCGGGCCACATCAAAGGGCTCCGCGGGCCACTAGTTGGGCACCTCTGTGTTAGAGGTTTTCTGGTAAAATATAAAAGACAAGGTTGTGTCAAGTAAATAGATACCCAAAATGTCAAACCTTAAAGTGGTTGTAAACCCCACTTTTTGACTTTTACCTACAGGTAAGCCTATAATAAGGCTTACCTGTAGGTATAAAGAATATCTCCTAAACCGTACATTGCAGCGGCGCATGCGCAGGGGGGATCCTCGGCTGAAGGGCCGGCATGCGCGGGAGTCAATGTGACATCTCGCTCGGCGTGGACCGGGTAAGTTCTCTTCTCCTCGTTCCGAGGTAAGTATTTCATAATGAGCTAGTATGCGGTGCATACTAGCTCATTATGGCTTTTGCCTTGCAGGTGTAAAAAAAATTGTATATGTGGGTTTATAACCGCTTTAACCGCGGGCCGGTAATAAATGGCCCGCAGGCAGGGCGGGTGCCGTGGAAGTGTAGATCGAGGTGCATGAAGAGTAGTGCAGGAAGCGTCTGTCAGAGGTTCACTTCTCTCTCATGTCACGCTGCTACTCCCCGGCGGCCCCTCCTCTCTTCTCGTCCATCCCTATTTGCTTGTGACATCATCTGAGATGCACGAGAAGAGAGGGGGGGGGCCGCCGGGGAGTAGCAGCGTGACATGAGAGAGAAGTGAACCTCTGACAGACGCATCCTGCACTGCTCTGCATCTGAAGAAAACAACAAGTAAATGCTGACATTTGCCCTGATTTGCTCTCATGTGCCCTGATGTGCTCTGATTGTGCCCTGATGTGCCCCATGTGCCCTGATGTGACATGTCCCCCATGTGCCCTGATGTGCCATGTGCCCTGATGTGCCTCATGTACCCTGATGTGCCTCACGTACCCTGATGTGCTGGGCTCTGTACCCTGTACCCTGATGTGCCATGTGCCCTGTACTGATGTGCTGTGCCTGATGTGCCCTTGTGTGCTCTCATGTGCCCTGATATGCCCCATGTGCCCTTATTGTGCTCTGATTGTGGCCCATGTACCCTGATGTGTGCCATGTACCCTGATGTGCCATGTGCCCTGTCCTGATGTGCCATGTGCCTTGTCCTGATATGTCCTGTTCTAATGTGCCGTGCCCTGTACCCTGATGTGGCCTGTTGTGCTGTACCCCTATGTGCCCTGTACCCTGATGTGTGCTGTGCCCTGATGTGCGCTGTGCCCAGGTGTGCGCTGTGCCCTGGTGTGCGCTGTGCCCTGATGTGCTGTGCCCTGTACCCTGATGTGCTGTGCCATGTGCCCTTATTTGCTGGGCTCTGTTCCCTGATGTGCTGTTCCCTGATGTGCTGTACCCTGATGTGCTGTGCCCTGATGTGCTGGGCTCTGAGCCTTGATGTGCTGTGCCATGATGGTGAGTGGTCAGTGTGTAGTGTAGTGGTCTGTCGGCAGTGTAGTGGTCTGTCGGCAGTGTGCAGTGTAGTGGTCAGTGTGCAGTGGTCCTTGTGCAGTGCAATGGTCAGGGTTAATAATGCGTTTGCTGACACCAATACTAGGGGTTAATAATGCGTTTGCTGACACCAATACTAGGGGTTAATAATGCGTTTGCTGACACCAGTGCTGGGGGTTAATAATGTGTCCGCTGACACCAGTGCTGGGGGTTAATAATGTGTCTTCTGACACCAGTGCTGGGGGTTAATAATGTGTTTGCTGACACCAGTGCTGGGGGTTAATAATGCGTTTGCTGACACCAGTGCTGGGGGTTAATAATGTGTCCGCTGACACCAGTGCTGGGGGTTAATAATGTGTCTGCTGACACCAGTGCTGGGGGTTAATAATGTGTCCGCTGACACCAGTGCTGGGGGTTCATAATGTGTCCGCTGACACCAGTGCTGGGGGTTAATAATGCGTCCGCTGACACCAGTGCTGGGGGTTCATAATGTGTCCGCTGACACCAGTGCTGGGGGGTTAATAATGCGTCCGCTGACACCAGTGCTGGGGGTTAATAATGCGTCCGCTGACACCAGTGCTGAGGGGTTAATAATGTGTCTGCTGACACCAGTGCTGGGGGTTAATAATGCGTTTGCTGACACCAGTGCTGGGGGTTAATAATGTGTCCGCTGACACCAGTGCTGGGGGTTAATAATGTGTCTGCTGACACCAGTGCTGGGGGTTAATAATGTGTCCGCTGACACCAGTGCTGGGGGTTCATAATGTGTCCGCTGACACCAGTGCTGGGGGTTAATAATGCGTCCGCTGACACCAGTGCTGGGGGTTAATAATGCGTTTGCTGACACCAATACTAGGGTTAATAATGTGTCCGCTGACACCAGTGCTGGGGGTTAATAATGTGTCCGCTGACACCAGTGCTGGGGGTTCATAATGTGTCCGCTGACACCAGTGCTGGGGGTTAATAATGTGTCCGCTGACACCAGTGCTGGGGGTTAATAATGTGTCCGCTGACACCAGTGCTGGGGGTTCATAATGTGTCCGCTGACACCAGTGCTGGGGGGTTAATAATGCGTCCGCTGACACCAGTGCTGGGGGTTCATAATGTGTCCGCTGACACCAGTGCTGGGGGGTTAATAATGCGTCCGCTGACACCAGTGCTGGGGGTTAATAATGCGTCCGCGTACACAGAGCTGGGGGTTAATAAAAGGATTTTTAATAAACAGCTTACCTGTAAAATCCTTTTCTTGAAGTACATCACGGGACACAGAGCGCATAGCCATTACACTTGGGTTATATGGGTACCTTCAGGTGTGGACACTGGTGTAATCAATTTCACAGGAAGTTTCCTCCCTATATAACCCCCTCCCACTGGGAGTGCTTCAGTTTTGTAGCAAGCAATTCTCCCGAGGTTACACAATGTTCCCCAAAAGAGGGGTGGGAGCTCTGTGTCCCGTGATGTACTTCAAGAAAAGGATTTTACAGGTAAGCTGTTTATTAAAAATCCTTTTTTCTTTATCGTACATCACGGGACACAGAGCGCATAGCCATTACACTTGGGATGTCCTAAAGCAATGCTCTATGAAGGGAGGGAGACCGTAAGGCCAAGAATAGCCAAATAAAAACATTGTCAGGAGAAAACATGGCTCCATCAACAGAAACACAAGGGGGCGTGAACCGGGCCAGAGGATTCTATACTGCTGCCCATAGGACCGCCTGCCCAAAAGCTGCGTCCGTACTCTTTGCAACGTCCAACTTATAAAATTTAGTAAACGTATGTACGGAAGACCAGGTTGCCGCCTTGCAAACCTGTGCCATAGAGATCTGATGGTGTGCCGCCCAGGAGGCACTCATGGCCCTCGTAGAATGGGCTTTAACTGATAAGGGAGGTGGAACGCGCTTCAGACCATAGGCCTGAAAAATCAGCTGCTTAATCCACCTAGCCAAGGAAGACTTGGCAGCCGGCTGACCCTTCTTGGGGCCATCCGGAAGAACAAAAAGCACATCTGTTTTCCGAATCTTCTCTGTAGCCTTGAGATAGACCCTCATGGCTCGAACCACGTCCAAAGTATGAAGCCGTCTTTCCTCTCTGGACTGGGGAGTAGGAAAGAAGGAAGGTAGGACTAGGTCCTGATTCAAGTGAAAACTGGATATGACCTTAGGAAGGAAAGAAGGTTGAGGCCGCAGAACAACTCTGTCCTTATGCAGAATAAGGTATGGCTCCCTGCATGATAAGGCTGCCAGCTCGGAAACCCTTCTGGCTGAAGCCATAGCCACCAAGAAAACTAACTTTCGGGTTAGTAGCACAAGAGGGATTTCTGTCAGAGGTTCAAACGGCTGCCTTTGTAAAGCTGACAAGACCAGATTTAAATTCCAGGGGCAGAGGGGAGCTCTAATAGGGGGATTCACATGCAAGACCCCCTGCAAGAAGGTTTTCATAAGCGAATGGGTGGCCAAGGGTCTTTGAAACCATATTGATAAAGCCGACACCTGCCCCTTTAGAGTACTAAGAGCCAACCCTTTGTCAACGCCAACCTGGAGGAATCGCAAGATCCTGTCAATAAAAAACTTTCGAGGATGCCATTTTTGAGACTCGCACCACTCCACATAGGTTCTCCAGACTCTGTAATAAATATTTCTGGAGACCGGTTTCCTAGCCTGAATCAACGTAGCTATGACCTGATCTGAGAGGCCTCTGCCTTTAAGAATTAGGGATTCAGCCGCCAAGCCGTCAAATTTAGCTGCTGTGAAGCAGGATGGCAGATTGGGCCTTGAGACAGCAGATCTGGGCGCAGGGGGAGCGGCCACGGCGCCCCGACTGACATCTTCACGATGAGTGCGTACCAAGCCCTCCTGGGCCAGGCTGGAGCCACCAGGATCACAGGCCTGCGCTCCACCCGGATTCTCCGTAGAAGGCGGGGAATCATCTGCAGTGGAGGGAACGCATACAGAAGAGAAAACTGGTGCCAAGGGCAAACCAAGGCATCGGTCCCGTAGGCCGAGGGATCCCTGGCTCGGGATATGAATTTGTCCAACTTTTTGTTGGATCTCGTTGCCATAATGTCCACGTCTGGGACTCCAAATCTTTGGCAAATCTCTTGGAATACCTGGGGGTGAAGCGACCATTCCCCCGGGAGCAACTGTTGACGACTCAAAAAATCTGCTTGAGAATTGTCTATCCCTGGGATGAACACCGCCGAGATGCAGGGTACATGGGCTTCGGCCCATGAGAAAATCAGGTTTACTTCTCTTTGGGCTGCTGGGCTCTTCGTGCCCCCCTGGTGGTTTATGTATGCCACCGCAGTGGCGTTGTTGGACTGTATCCTTACTGGCAGACCCTGAAGGGGGAGAGTCCAGGCGATCAGGGCCAGTCGAGCAGCTCTGATTTCCAAGATATTGATGGGAAGCAGTTTCTCTGCCCCCGACCACAGCCCTTGCTGGGTCTGTTCTTCTAGAACTGCCCCCCAACCTAACAGGCTGGCATCCGTGGATACTATCTTCCACGAGATGGGGCAAAAGGATTTCCCTTTTGACAAATTTTGAGAGACCAGCCACCAAGACAGGCTGCGCCGGACCTTCGGGGAGAGCACTAACGGACGATCTAACGCCTGAATGGACTTGTTCCAAGAAGAGAGAATGGCTGCCTGAAGATATCTGGTATGGATCTGGGCGTAGGGCACAGCCTCGAAGGCGGCCACCATCTTCCCCAGCAGTCGCATACATAGGCGAATAGTCGGCCTCTTCTTGCCTAAGATCATTTGAACTGCTTGGGCTATTGATCTGATCTTTGCTTGAGGTAAAATTATCCTCTGGCAGTCTGTATCTAGCCGAAGGCCTAGATATTCCAACTGCCTTGTGGGCTTCAATACCGATTTTTCTAGATTTACAATCCATCCGAATTCCTCTAGATGCTGAACTGTGCGACCTACTGCCTGATTGAGGTTGGAGGCTGAGCTGTCGATAACCAGAAGATCGTCCAAGTATGCCAAGACTAAAATGCCTTCTGTCCTTAGGACGGCTAGCACCGGGGCTAACACCTTTGTGAATACCCGCGGAGCTGTTGCCAACCCGAAAGGGAGGGCTACGAACTGGTAATGGCGGTGATCTATCATAAACCGAAGAAACCTGTGATGTGCCGGGTAGATCGGCACGTGCAGATACGCATCTTTTATGTCTATAGATGCTAGAAAGTCGTCTTGATGTAGGCTGGCTGCCACCGAACGTATGGACTCCATACGAAAGGTCTGAATGTTTAGAAAGCGATTTAGGCGTTTGAGGTCCAAGATAGGCCTGACGTCGCCATTGGGTTTTGGTATTATGAAAAGGTTGGAGTAGAATCCCAGACCCCATTCCTGGGTTGGTACTTCTACGATTACTCCTTGGAGTAAGAGACGATCCAATGCTTTTGCAAGAGAGGCCCTCTTTAATGGGTCGCTTGGAAGACTTGACCCCTGAAAATGAGGAGGGGGGACTTCCCGAAACTCTAGCTTGTAGCCCGTGGTTACCACGGATCTTACCCAAGAGTCGGGAATTCTGGTCTTCCACACTTCGGAGAAGAACCGAAGCCTTCCCCCCACCCAAGAGAGTGGGGGCGCCCCTTCATGAATCTGACTTAAGGACTGGTTTAACCAGCTTGCGAGACCATGGCCTCTTGCCTGTCGTGGCTTGTCCTTGTGGGCGGCTATTAAATGCCGAACGCCCGGGAGGCCGTCGATACTGACGGGAAGTTGAAGGGGCCGAGCCTGCGAAGGCCTGTCGCTTAAATGCGGGCCCACGTGATCTTTTCTTGATGGGCAAGAAAGAACTTTTACCACCTGATATGGTCTGGATATATTTATCTAGGTCTTCACCAAATAGTCTCCCACCATGAAAGGGAAATCCTGCTAAAAGCTTTTTGCAGGGTGCCTCTGCTGACCAGTTTTTTAGCCACAAAAGGCGACGCATATGAACCAACAGCAGAGATAAACGGGACGCCTGTTGAACGGAGTCCTTAATAGCATCTACTGCAAAGCAGAGAGCTCTTGGGAGGTCAGCCAATTCACGAGCTTGCTGAGCCGGTATGTCCCTTAATATCTGTTTAGTCTGATCCTTTAAAGCCTGACAAACGCCAATGGCTGCCACTGCTGGCTGAACCACGGCACCTACTGTGGTAAAAGAAGCCTTCAGTAGGGTCTCCAATTTTTTGTCGACTGGATCTTTAAACACCTGGACATTTCCACCGGACAGGTCAGGGATTTATTTACGCAGGAAATGGCTGCGTCCACGGTAGGGAGTGCCCATTTCTTTGCAAATTCTTCTTCCATAGGATAGAGAATGGTAAACCTTTTAGGAGGGATAAAAATCCTATCAGGTCGAGCCCAATCCTGAAAAATCACGCTCTCCAGAAGGGGGTGAACCGGGAAAGATGCACCACCCAATGGTGCCTTCAAGGAACCTAGAGGAAAGAGGATACCGCGGGGGCTACTTGTTCTGACACTGGAAGTTTAAAAGCAGTGCGAACCATATCCGTCAGAGACTGGATCCACAGGCTCTCTGCTTGAGAAGCCGAAAAAATTTCATCTATAGTGGAATCTTCAATGTCTGACCCGTCAGGACTCAGGTCCGCTTGATCCCCCTGTGGGTCCAATTCCTCCGAAGAGAGGACCTCTGCATCTGAACACACCGTTTTAGGTGACGGGGATCTAGCCCGTTTGCCACCCGGCAAAGAGCGGGCAATTAAAGCAGTTAACCTTTTCTCTAGCCCACCCAGGGTGGATTCTAGCATTTCTTCCGTAACATAAACGGGAATGGGTTGATTGGGGGCCGCCTCTGCCCCTAGCACCCTCAATGGCTCCTGCACGATGCTGTTCGGTGGTCTATCTGGTGAGGGTGGGACCACTGGAGCCTGGCCCAAATCCTCTGACCCCGTTGGAGACCCCTTTACTTTTTTGGCACCTTTTGCAGCCTTAGCTGGTCCTGATCCCTTGGGAGCCATTGCACAACCTTGAGACACCCCTACAGCCAACACCCAACTGTTGTAGCTAGAAGTGAAACATTAATAAGGACAGGCTATGTAAAATCTTTTCAAAATTTTCATACGCCTGAGAAGGCGGCAATACAGAGGAAAGTCCTGTGAGTATTGCCACACCAATGCCCGTTAGCTGGAGTCCAAGGTTGCACCGACTCAGATACTGCCGGATCTAAGGCTGAGTCCCTTTAAGCAAAAAAATATTATTTTTTTTTTTTTTTTTTTGTCAGTGTGGACTTTTAAATCCAGACCTGAAGATCCACAAACCACCACTGGGTGTCACTGTTAGCCAGAACTGGCTCAGCTGCGCGCTCTATGTCCTCACTCTCCACTGCTCTCAGGAGGGAATGACCAGCCAGGAAATGCTTTTTTGCTTTATCTGAGACTGACGCTGCTGGCCCGCCCCCCCCCCCACGCCCGCTGACGTTGTAAAAGGCGGCGCGCACGCGCGCGCGCGCGCCCCCCCCCCACGCTGAAACCAACATGGAGGAAGCAGAGAGCAGAGGAGAAGCCCGGACCAGCGCTAGAACACAGACACCTGGTAAGCCACTATCTTTGTAGTGCACACATAGAGGAAGCTGTCTCCCTAGGCTTCCTAGGAACAGGAGTTTTGTCAGCCCTTCCTCTCTATACACGTGGGGCTGCAGTATCATGCTAACAGGCAAATCTGGGGGGAGTAGCAAAATACATACCTTTTAAAAGCATATATATATCTACATGTTATCTGGGTAAACATTAGTACATCCCATCCTGCCTCAACAGACATAGTGGAGATAGTGGCTGATGCACAAGCATACCATTAGCCAACCCAGAACCCCCAGGGGGATACCTACTGTCGAACCAAGTCCCGCAGGTTCCCTCTTACCTGCTCCACGCCGCAGGGTATTGCAAACTGCAAGAGGCCCAGCCTTCCCCCATCTCCGTGGGTATTGTCTTGGACCTTCAGGGACCGGGGTCCTGTGTTAAGGAACCCACACCCCTGGACCTATATAGCATCCTGGCATCAGTAGCGTTTAGTTCTTGGAAGAGACTAAGGCACTGGAGCCCAGAATCCAGCCCTCCAAGGAGAGGCATTATAGGCAAAACCCCACTCCAGCAGGGCCCGGGTACCGTACACCTTGGCTTTGAAGCACTTCGGACGGATCCGGCTAGCTATCCTGGGTCCCGAGACCTCCGAGGGACAGCTAGACGTGACCAACACCTAAGACACTGGCGAAAAAACTGAAGCACTCCCAGTGGGAGGGGGTTATATAGGGAGGAAACTTCCTGTGAAATTGATTACACCAGTGTCCACACCTGAAGGTACCCATATAACCCAAGTGTAATGGCTATGCGCTCTGTGTCCCGTGATGTACGATAAAGAAAATACGTTCGCTAACACCAGTACTGTTTTTGAAGTTTGAAAGTTTGCATGCATCCCCCCATGGGATATGAAAACTTGTCTTGCGGCCCTCAGGTAATTTGAGTTTGAGACCCCTGACCTAGGGGGACTAATAGCTGCTATCTGATAGCATATAGGTAACAGGATCTCTCTATGAGACATCCAGGGTCTATTAGCCATAAACACCATTATATGCCCATGAACTGTTCAGCTACGGCCGCCCTTTCTAGTGACACTGCCAATGACCATACCGGGCCTGCAGGTGAGACAGCGGAGCCCGGTGAACATGGGGGAGGGGGGAATCACATGGGCACATTGTGGTGCTTGTGGAAGTGATCATTTCCACATCAAAAGCCGAGAGTCCGCTTGTTAAAAGCACATTTCTGCAGCATGTTAAAAATCTGAATCCCCAGCAAGTGGCTGCCGATTCCGATTTTACCACCCTTCCATCCTGCCACCCTTATGATCGCACCGGCCCTGGCGGCCAGCCAACCTGCATGTATCATGGCCAATCGCGATGCTGTTCCAGGGCATGGGGCATGCGGCATGCAGGGCTGCCTTCAGCATTCAGGAGTCTGGCTCCCCGGACCCTCTGCTTTGCCTCCCACCCCCTGCTACACTGCTGGAGCCAGAAGGGTAGAGATCTGATTTGAAGAGTGGACTGTGTGATTGGGGGTTATCTTGATGGGAAGACTTGGTGCTGGGGATAATCTGATGCGATAAGTGGACCTCTCATGCGATACGGGGCCTCGGATGTGAAATGGGGGCTTCTAATGCGATGGGGGGCCCTCTGACATGAAGGGGGGCTTTGATGTGATGGGTGGACCTCTCATGTGAATAGGGGCACTCTAAAGTGAAGGAGGACTTTGAGGTGGGGCTTTTGATGCGATGGGGGCCCTCTGACATGAAGGGGGGCTTTGATGTGATGATTGGACCTCTCATGTGAAGGGAGGCACTCTAAAGTGAAGGAGGGCTTTGAGGTGATGGTTGAACCTCTCATGTGATAGAGGCCCTCTGATGTGAAGGAGGGCTCTGATGTGATTAGGTGGACCTCTCATGTGTTGGGAGCCCTCTGATGAGAAGGAGGTCTCTGATGTGATTAGGGCGACCTCTCATGTGTTGGGGGCCCTCTGATGTGATGGTGGGACCTCTCATGTGTTGGGGGCCCTCTGATGAGAACGAGGGCTCTGATGTGATGGTGGAACCTCTGATGTTAAAGGGAGCGTTTGATGTGAAGTTAATTTCCTCAAGGTGGTTGTATGCATCATCCCAGGATCAGATTTCCTATTGATACCATTTCAATATTTTTTTACAATTTAGACCCGAGGTGCGTCAGGATTTTTGCATACTTTAGACCAGGGATCCTCAAACTACGGCCCTCCAGCTGTTGTGGAACTACACATCCCATGAGGCATTGCAAAACTCTGACATTCACAGACATGACTAAGCATGATGGGAATTGTAGTTCCTGAACAGCTGGAGGGCCGTAGTTTGAGGACCCCTGCTTTAGACAAACAGCCAAGATAACAAAGGAGTGGCTACGGGACAATTCTGTGAATGTCCTTGAGTGGCCCAGTCAGAGCCCAGACTTGAATCTGATTGAACATCTCTGGAGGGATCTGAAAATGGCTGTGCACCGACACTTCCTATACAACCTGATGGACCTTAAGCGGTCCTGCAAAGAATAATGGGAGAAACTGCCCAAAAATAGGTGTGCCAAGCTTGTAGCATCATACTCAAAAGACTGGAGGCTGTAATTGGTGCCAAAGGTGCTTCAACAAAGTATTGCGCATACTTATTATGTACATGGGATTTATTTATTTTTTATATAAATTTGCAAAGATTTCAAACTTCTTTCACATTGTGATTATTGGGTATTATTTGTAGAATTTTGAAGAAAATTATGAATTTAATCCATTTTGGAATAAGTCTGTAACATAAAATGTGGAAAATGTGAAATGTTGTAAATACTTTCCAGATGCACTGTAAGCCAGGGTTGCATTAAAGAAAAAAGCTTGATCCCCCCCCCCCCCCCCCATCAACACTGGCTATGTCGAGGTGGGAATCCCTCCTGTGGAGCCATTGTGTTCTCCTGTGGGGAAAGCCATCAGTCAGTAATGATGTGGGAATTTAAGCGATTTTACTAGAATAGCCGCTAGCAATAATCGCATGAAAAATCCAACAGGGTAATTGTACCAAAGTTGATCAATCGATCAACTTGGGTACATTCGGCCTGCCCATACATGGTTTGAATTTCTGCCGGTCCCTACTGAACCAGCTGAGATTTGAACGGTCTATTGCCAGGCTTTAGAATGGCACTCCAAGTCGTTGATCACGAGCCACAGTGAGTATGCCACCTTTAAAAAATTAAGATCCTTTTTTTCTTGGGGGTAAGTCTGCAATATAAAAAGGTGTATGCTCTGTTTGCCACACAGTATGCAAATTTTATGAAATGTCCAAATTTCGTTCCTTAATTGTCTTTGTCGCCAACCTCCCACCAGACATCTTCCAATTGGAAAAAAAGGTGAAGGAGGTGGACAGAAAATTGGCCGGACCGTGGCTGCATCCAATCAGATGCAGCAGCTTTTCAGATATTCTGACAGTTGCTGGTGCTGGCTGTCGAAACACAATAGCCATAGCAGGATATTCATCCTTCCAAACTGTACAGCATGGATGGAGGAATCTGTTATGCCAGAGCTTGACAAATTTGCTTGGAATCTAGGAGCCAGCTAAAAAAAGTTAGGAGCCAGAAAATGCGCCCGTCCCGACGAGCTCGCGCGCAGAAGTGAACACATACGTGAGTAGCGCCCGCATATGTAAACTGTATTCAAACCACAAGTGAGGTATCGCCGCGATCGTTAGAGCAAGAGCAATAATTCTAGCCCTAGACCTCCTCTGTAATTCAAAACATGCAACCTGTAGATTTTTTTAAACATTGCCTATGGAGATTTTAAAGGGTAAAAGTTTGACGCCATTCCACGAGTGGACGCAATTTTGAAGCGTGATATGTTGGGTATCAATTTACTCGGAGTAAAATCTTTCACAATATAAAAAAAAATTGGGATAACTTTACCGTTTTATTTTTTAATTACATTTTTAATTTATTTTTTCAAAAAAAGTGCGCTTGTAAGACCGCTGCGCAAATACGGCGTGACACAAAGTATTGCAACGATCGCCATTTTATTCTCTAGCGTGTTAGAATAAAAAATATATATAATGTTTGGGGGTTCTAATTAGAGGGTGAGGAAATGGCAGTGAAAATAGTGAAAAATGACATTACAATTGCTGTTTAACTTGTAATGCCAAACGGTCACCACCAGATGGCGCCAGCTAACAGAAGGAAGAGCTTGGGACTTCACAAGGCCGCAAAGCCACGGCCTCAATTACCATTTGTCTCGGACCCTCGGCGATCGCGCGGCGCGGGAGGTGGGGGCGCACGGAGACACAGGATCCTGTGCCTCCATGCTCCCCCACCGCTCGATCGCGGCAGGCCCGCGGCAGCCGGTAATTGAGGCCGCGGCTTCGCAGACTTGTAGGCCGCAAAGCCGCGGCCTCAATTACCAGCCGCCACGGGCGCCAGGACACAATTTCTGGTCGCAATTGCGACCTGGCGCCCGGATATTGTCGACCCCTGTGTTATGCCAGGTACACACAATCGGCTTGTCTGATGAAAACGGTCTGATGGACCATTTTCATCAGACGAACTGATCGTGTGTGGGCCTCATCGTTTTTTTATCCATCGGGTAAAAAACTAGGAACATGTTTTAACATGATCTGATGGTTAAAAAAACGATAGAAAAAAAACGATCGTCTGTGGGGAAATCCATCGGTTAAAGATCCAAGCATGCTCAGAATCAAGTCGACGCATGCTCGGAAGCATTGAACTTAATTTTTCTCAGCACGTCGTCGTGTTTTACGTCACCGCGTTCTAACATGATCGTTTTTTTTAACTGATGGTGTGAAGGCAAGACTGATGAAAGTCAGCTTCATCGGATGGATATCTGATGAAAAAATCCATCGGTTAGTTTTCATCAGACGAACCGATCGTGTGTACAGGGAATAAGCCTTTTTTTCATTCTGTGTATGGGCAGCTTTATGTGTTCCAAAGCAAACATTCATCTGGTGGCTGTATCCAGGCACGTAGCTCTTTCCTAACCCAGTTTACTGTTTACAGACTCTAAAATGATGCGCTAAATTCTTAGAGATGTTGTCACCCAAGATTCTAGTAATAGATTTGTGCAATTAAAAAAATTCATTTTAGTTCCGCCTTGCCTCAGGAAGAAAATAATTACAGAGTTTCTGATCCAGAGTTTCCTCCTCGCTCTGCCGGTTCTGCTACTGAAACAGTCAGTCAGTACATGTGCAAATATCCAGTCATGCAGAGCAAAAACTTTATACAGTAAGGCCCCTTTCACACGGGCACCTCCATGCAGCGAATTCCGATTGCTCAGCGGGGGATCGCTCTGCTGATCCCCGCTGAGCAGGCGGATGACAGGTCTGTGTCCACTCCGCTATGCATGCTCTTTAATCACATAACTTGATCCACTACTGCCAACCTTGTGATAATCAGACTTCTATGGTAAAATTATTGAGAAATTTTTCTGTAAAGTAAACAAATGTGACAGTCCTTATGGATGTGAAAACTTTATTGCTTTAAAGGGGTTGTAAAGGTACAATTTTTTTCCCTAAATGCCTTCCTTTACCGTAGTGCAGTCCACTTACCTCATCCTTCCATTTTGCTTTTAAATGTCCTCATTTCTTCTGAGAAATCGTCACTTCCTGTTCTTCTGTTTGTAACTACACACAGTAATGCAAGGCTTTCTCCCTGGTGTGGAGTGTCATGCTCGCCCCCTACTTTGGACTACAGGAGAGTCCAAGGGAGGGGTATTAAGTGTTTATCCCGGAGTGACACAAAAAATTGGTTACTTACTGTTTTTGTTTATATGAAGTTATTTCTGTATTTATGTACTTTTTGTATTAAAATTATTAATTTTATTGGTATGTGCCTATAAAGTCAATTTTTCTTCTTGTTAAAAAACATGTTCACCTTTTTTTTTCCCCCACAATCTCTTCAGGAGAGTCAGGACGCCCACTAACACACAGCTCCTTTCTCTATCTGCAACGTAGAGAGCATCCTGACTCTCATGTAGTCCAAGGGAGGGGGCGAGCACAACACTCCACACCAGGAAGAAAGCCTCAAATTACTGTGTGGAGTTACAGACAGAAGAACAGGAAGTGAGTATTTCTCAGAAGAAATAAGGACATTTAAAAGCAAAATGGAAGGATGGGGTAAGTGAAGGAGGACTGCACTAAGGTAAAGGAAGCTATTTAGGGAAAAAATAAATAAAAATTCTACCTTTACAACCCCTTTAAATTAGGGCTGTGCAAATCAACTTTTAATTAATCGATTAATCTTTTTGATCGATTAAAATTCTTTTGATTGGTACTCACCTCTCCGCTGGCTTCCGGGCCTTCAGGGAGTTCCGTCGGAGATCCGGTAACGCCACGGACACCGACGGTGCTTGCCGTGTCCATCTGAAGGGCTCCTTTGCTGTGCCTTCATATCTGCATGCCGGCGGGACCTTACTATCTGCCACACGCAAGGGCTGTTACACTTCCATCTATCACTTCCCTTTATCAACCTTCTACAGCCATCCACTGGGAGTTGTGATAGTTCCCTTCATGGGACATCTACATGCCGACGGACTGATGTTGACCTCTCCTCATCTGGATTCAGCAGTGATATCGTTGTACACATTTTTATACCGGTATCATACTTAGCTACACGTTTTTATGACTGCTTTTGCCACCGTTAGGTATTACTCGCACCATTTTTACAGTTTATGTAGCTACATCAATTCTATCTCCAGTGCAATATTTATTTTGTTACCTACTTGAAGACTATAAAACTTTTAATGCTATTCCCATCGAGCGCTGCCTTTGTGTGTTTTTTGTATCCTGCTCTCCATTTTTCCAGTGGTTGGAGCTGCACTGGGAATCAGCCTGCAAGGAGATCAGCTAAAAGTAGTTGGATCTGTATGTGTGTTATAATTAATCGAAATTAGTCGATTAATCGATTAAATAAAAAAAAACGATTAATCGAACACAAAAATTTTGATCAGTAACAGCCCTAATTTAAATGCTTCCTGCCCACTCTATACCCAAAAGATGGCTACAGTCCGGGCTTACTTGGCCGGGAGGACATACATGGACGTCCTCCTGCAATCGCGCTGTCTGCGTGCCTCCTGCGGCGCACTCTAATCACAGCAGCCCTTTAACATGTGATCAGCTGTCAGCCAATGACAGCTGAACACAGGATGCAAGTCGGTTATCGGCTTTTCTTTCCTCACGCTGACAGCATGAGGAGAGAAGAAGAAAGCCGATGACCTGCTTCTGTTAAAAGGGAGATCAATCTCAACAGTGTTGCCAATCAGTGAAGGAGAAAAATGATGCGTTTGCAAAATATTATAACAAACTATGAAAAATTATTATTTATTATTTTTTGGTCTTTGTTGTTTGTTTAGCAAACAAATAAAAAGCCCAGTGGTGATTTAATACTACCAAAAGAAAGCCATTTGTGTGAATTTTTTTTTATAAAAATTTCATATTGTTATGCCGCGTACACACGGTCGTTTTTTGCGATGAAAAAAAAACGACGTTTTCTGTGAAGTAAAAAACGACGTTTTTGAAACGTCACTTTTCAAAGACAATTTTGCATACACACCATCGTTTTTTCACAAAAAGCGAGGTTACGTTCACCACTCTTTTCCATTGAAGCTCGCTTCATAACTAGCTTCTGGGCATGCGCGGGTTGAAAAACGTCGTTTTGAACGACGTTTTTGCTACACACGGTGACTTTTTGTGAAACAAAAAACGACGTTTTGAAAAACGACACAAAAAATTCAAACATGTTGGAATTTTTTTTTGGTCGTTTTTTTTAAGACAAAAAAACGACGTTTTGCCCACACACGATCAATTTAAATGACGTTTTAAAAAACGTCGTTTTATTTCATCGCAAAAAACGACCGTGTGTACGCGGCATTACAGTGTTGCATGACCGCGCAATTCAAAGTGCAGCAGTGCTGAACACTCTGAACGCCCCTGCGGATCACAAGGCTCTGAACGCCCCTGCGAATCACAAGGCTCTGAACGCCCCTGCGGATCACAAGGCTCTGAACGCCCGTGCGGATCACAAGGCTCTGAACGCCCGTGCGGATCACAAGGCTCTGAACGCCCGTGCGGATCACAAGGCTCTGAACGCCCGTGCGGATCACAAGGCTCTGAACGCCCGTGCGGATCACAAGGCTCTGAACGCCCGTGCGGATCACAAGGCCCTGAACACCCATGTGATCCGATTTCAGTGCAGACCAAAAAAAAGGGTCCAGCGCCATTCTGTTGCGGATGCGATTTCAGCCATACAAACTGTATGGCTGAATTTGCATTGCACAGACATGGCATGTTGAGATGTACAGCAATGCAGTGAAAATCACATGCGATGTCTGCCATCACATAAGTCTGAACCGAGCCTTAACCACTTCGTTACCGAGCCTGTTTTTCAGATTCGGTGTATACGAGACTAAAACAGTTTTTTTTGCTAGAAAATTACTTAAAACCCCCAAACATTATATATATATTTTTTTCTAACACCCTAGAGAATAAAATGGCAGTCATTGCAATACTTTTTCTCACACCGTATTTGCGCAGCGGTCTTACAAGCGCACTTTTTTTGGAAAAAATTCTCTTTTTTTAATTAAAAAATAAGACAACAATAAATTTGGCCCAATTTTTTTATATATTGTGAAAGATAATGTTACGCCGAGTAAAATGATACCCAACATGTCACGCTTAAAAATTGCGCCCACTCGTGGCATGGCGTCAAACTTTTACCCTTAAAAATCTCGATAGGCGACGTTTAAAAAATTCTACAGGTTGCATTTTTTGAGATACAGAGGAGGTCTAGGGCTAGAATTATTGCTCTCGCTCTAACGATCGCGGCGATACCTCACTTGTGTGGTTTGAACACCGTTTTCATATGCGGGCGCTACTCGCGTATGCGTTCGCTTCTGTGCGCGAGCTCGTCGGGATGGGGCGTTTTAAATTTAAATTTTTTTTGTTTTCTTATTTATTTTAATTTAGTTTATAATTTTTTACACTGAAATAAATAATAATAAAAAAATTATCACTTTTATTCCTATTACAAGAAATGTAAACATCCCTTGTAATAGAAAAAAGCATGACAGGTCCTCTTAAATATGAGATCTGGGGTCAAAAAGACCTCAGATCTCATATTTAGGCTTAAATGCAAAAAAAAAATAAAAATTTTTAAATGTCATTTTTTCAAATGGCATTTAAAAAAAATGTCTCTTTAAGACGCTGGGCGGGACTGACGTTTTGACGTCACTTCCGCCCAGCAGAGCTCTGGGGACGGGTGGGGGCGATTTTTCCCTCACTCGCATCCCCGCTGAGGAGCCGAACGGACCCGATCGCCTCCGCCGCTACCGACGGCTACGGTAAGCGGCGGAGGGCGCGGGAGAGCGGCGGGAGGGGGGGGGGGACCCTCTCCCGCCACCGATAACGGCGATCTCTCGGCGAATCCGCCGCGGAGACCGCCATTATCGTGTACAGATCCGCCCCATGAAGAGATGGATATCTCGGTTGTGGCAGCAGCTGCTGCCGTTACCGAGATATCCATCTTTAAAAAGAAGGACGTATTATGACAATGGGGCGGATCTCAAGTGGTTAAAGTGTCCGAAAATTCTCTTTCTTTTTGTCGAAACACAGAAAACACGCAATCCTTTTTTTAACGCACTACAAAACACATCATATTTAATTTATACAAATAGAGTATTTACAATTTTTGCTATTCAAAAAGCTGTGGAAAAGTAAAAAACTTTGGTAACTCAAAGCTATAACAAGATTCCAATTTCGAGTCACATCCATGGAGGAAAGTCACAGCTCTGCATTATAGACACGGCTGCCTATACAAAGACAACTTAACAGTTTTATAGAGGACAATAAAAAATAGTCAAACATTAGAAAAATAAATCGGGTTTCCTTTACAGTTTTATGCCCGATATGTCTAATGATTTTGGCTGTGTGTAGTGTACAGCAGGCAATGCGATTATGAGCTCTGTACAACACAGATGGGAGTCACAAATGGCGAGTCTAACTGATCGTTTCCAACAGACTCTGAATTGCGCTCCGTACAGTGACACTGAATAGGAGGAAATCCTGTACAACACATTGCTGAGCTTTGTACAATGTCCTGTTGATGGGAGGGAGGCCTCACCTTCAGGTCTACTTGGCCATGTCTATAAGACTCTGCAGAGAGGTGGGCACCCATGTTTTCTCTCCCTGGACATACACCACGCCTCTGTCTATGTAAATCACAATACGATTGAAGTTGTAGAGTTGTTTGCCCTCGTGCCTCTTTCCGATCAGCGGCATGAAGACAATGTTGTGCTCCTCTGCTTTGGATTGGATAAGGTCCTTGAAGTTCATGGGCACTGTGGCGACCCCGATGCCTCTTTGTGCAATGCTCTCCGCTTCTCGTCGCTCCTGCATGGCCTCATACTGGAAGTCTTTCCTCCTTTCGGTCTGAGTCAGGTATGCGATGCTTTCTCGGGCGCCGGGCTGCATGTATGGGCCTGGAATAAGGATCAAAGACATGGGTTGACATCCAGTAATAAACAGAAAAAGGACAGGAGGATGGAAATCTGTTTTTTTGCAGTCATTTAACCATTTCCCGCACATGGACGTCATATAACGTCCTGCTTTTTGAATGGAGATATCTGAATGATGGGTGCAGCTGCAGTCATTCAGATATCTTTTTTTTCAAAAGGTGATTCCCTGCAAAGTAAAAGCCATCAAAGCAGCCGTTTAGCCGCTTGATTGCTTTTACAGGCCACCGCCTCCTGCCAGCCTACTTTGCTTCTCCCTGCTTGCCCGTTTGATCGCCAAGCTGGAGAATGAACCCACCGATGCCGGTTTACTATAGAGCTGACCACGGACCAGATGACCCCTGGCCATCTCTATGACCCTGGGAGGCCGGAAGCGACGTCATGATGCCACTTCCAGCGCCGGCAGATGTAAACATTGACGTTTTTTGTCTGGGAAGCCTGAGATTGATTTATTTATATCTCTGGCTTTCCAGCATAGAGGAGAGGTGTGGGAACTTATAGACTCCGCATCTCTCCATAAAGAGGACCTGTCATGCTCTATTTGGGTGAAATTCCACTTTAGGCTTCACCTCCTGTTATTTGCCTACCATGCTTTTACCCAATATTGCCTTGCTGACAGAACCCCCCGTTCATATAGTACATGTCCGCACTTACCAACATTGGAAGCCACAGCTCTGTTCATGATGTCCAAGGCCTCATTGAAGCGCTCTTTGATACCTGGATGAGCCAACACCTGATCTGAGAACATCGACTTCCAGCCCAGGTACCACTTGGTGATCTCTTCATAGTTGGGGTTATTGCTGAGCCAGGAACACAACACCTGTTAAGATGATGAACAATAACAAGGTTATTCATATAATGAAATGGAAAAATATATTAATATAAAGATAATACAAGGTCATTTGTACTCCCCCCTACCCCACCCCACATAGCTAAACAAGTATTTAAGTGTGTGTGTGTGTGTGTGTGTGTGCGCGAGGGGGGGGGGGTGCACTGCAAAGTTAGACTTAAGAGTAAATCGAAGTGGTAAAATGATTGCAAAGCCTCAAGGTTTTTCCAAAAATCCTCTGTGCTGCATCTCCCCCCCCCAGACCCCCCCCCCCTTTTCTTATCCGAGCCAGATCTGATCCAGTGATGTGCATGAGCACCGCGGCTCCATTGGACAAACTGGCCATAGGCTCTCGCTGCCATCAATAAAATCCAGTGACACAGGAGCAGGGAGCGAGGCCAAGTTCGCTGTCTGTGTCAATGGACGCAGCAGCGGGACTTGGGAGTGAGCCTGCGCGGGTGCACAGGGAAAGCGGCTTTCCGTGGTGGCACCCGATTAAGAGGAGGGGCCTGGAGCGCCAGCCGGGCACCCCATAAGAAGAGGATCGGGGCTGCTCTCTGCAAAACGATTGCAATAAAGTAAAAAACCTGAGCCCTGTAATTCCCACAAAGGAAATGAGCACACCAGCTCCTGCCGGTATCTCCTGTCCTGATTGGATAGATTGATAGCAGTGCAGCCATTGGCTCCCGCTGCGGTCAATCAAATCCAAATGACGGAGACCCTGGTGGCGGAGCCGAGTCCTGCTGTCTTTGTCAAGAGACGCAGCAGCAAGACACGAGCATTATCCCACACGGGTTTGCCGAAGGAGAGCGGTTCTCTGACAGGGCACTCGAGAAGAGGAGCAGCCACCAGCGCCGCTGAGGGACCCCAGAAGGGGAGGATTGGGGCCACTTTGTGCATAACCAACTGCACAGAGGAGGCAAGTATGACATGTCTGTTTAAAAAAAAAAAAAAAGAACCTTTAACATATCTACTATGAATTCCCTATTTTCATAGGCACAGAAGCTGCCATTACTGAACCTCCTTCTGAAAGAACTAGCTGCCTGGCTGTCCAGTCTCAGACTATAGTCCTGTCTGAATCACTAACCCAGAAATAGTAGTAGTAGTATGTGAGTATGTAGCACACAAAGCTACTACTCCTGATTGGATATTTTCAAATGACTTGAAGTGTAAAAGAACAATTAGAAATCAGCCAGTTAACTAGCATTTCTAAAAGCATAGACATAGACCCTTTTTTTATTCGCAGAACACAAATTTTGGAGTAATTGAATTGTTCCAAAAATGTTGCCATTCTTTGAATGCCCAATCATACAAAGTAACACAACGTTGGTGAAATCCGATTCCTTACACCAACCACATCACAAATATCAATAACTCTGTTATGTTGTATAGGTCAATGCTGTATCTTGGCCTAAAGCCAACAAGGCCCAAGCCTAGGGCAGCACTTTACAGGGGGGCAGCATGAAAAGAGTCCCCGCTGGCTTGCTCTACATTTTTAGTGCAGCGCTAGTCTTATGAGGTGGACTGGGTCGCAAAGACAAATCGCTCTGGTGCCCCCATAAAGCGGCCGCACTACTGCCAGTATGATAGGAATGGTGCGGACACAAGGGACACTGACATGGTCACCTATACCTGGCAGGTAGGTAGTAGGACCCTCCTGCAATCCTTTGCTTGTGTCAGTTGTACATATTGGGAAATCTTATATATTGTATTTCTGTTGATTGCTTGATGAGAAAAATAAACAGATGGATTTATTTGTTCCTGACCCCAATCCTTCCTTTTCTCACTCCCTGGACCACATACCTTCATCACTGTGCTATATGTTTTCTGCTGCACCACTGTCATTGTTATATCCCCTAGTCCTCCATAAATTTTGCAGAAATTTGTGCTTAAGTTAGAACTATAGGCAACACTTTTTTTTCCACTTTGGATAGAGTAAGGGATGCTTTTTTTCTTTTTGCCATGCCCCATAGCCAAACAGGAAGTGAGAGGAAATCTCTGCAGATTAAGGGAATCCCCCCCACAAGGCCCTCAGAACTAGTGTCCCCACTGGAAAATTTCAGGGCAGGTCTTAAACAGGAAGGGGTCTGGTCTTGACAGGAAGGGGTGGGTCATATTTAAATTAGGGGTCGCACAAGTTCAGTCAGGCCTAGGGCAGCACAAAATCTAAATACACCACTGGTTTAGGTACTAGGGGTGCAACGGATCAAAAAAAAAGTACGGTTCGGATCGTTTCTCGGATCAGAGTCACGAATCGGATCATTTTCGGATTAGCAAAAAAAATGTTTTAACGTGGCTCAAGCACTTTCAGCATGTGTTTAAAGCCCTCGTCTGATTGTGCAACAAGGGGCTGCTTAAATGCTGCGGTGGTAAGCGGCTGTTGAGCAGCTTTCGTTTTCACTCCTGTCAGTGAAACACCGGGGTGATGTCGCTTCAAATGCGTGGCCATGTTTGATGCATTTCCACTGTCGTATGGCTTTCTTGTGCCACAGTGCCTACACACCGTCACGGTTTTATCCACTAACCTCTTTCCTTCATCATTATATTTGCCAGGGAAACCAAAATGCTCCCATACAGGGGATTTAAATGACGTGGGGCGTTCAAGCTCCTCCGTTCCTCCGCTTGCCATGACCGTGCTGTGTGTGGACTGAACATGCGCACAACTTTATTTTTTTCCAGAAATCAATCTGCAGATCATGTGTGTGCGGTTCAGATCAATATCTTCGGTTCGAATCAATGAACCGAAGATATAGGTACACAATAATTATAGTGTTAGATTATCACCTTTGTCTCTATTAGCTCTAAGAAAAGTGTAACTGATGTTCTTGTAAGCTTGTCTAATATCACTGTGAGCATAAACATCCAATCCAAATCAATTTGTTCCACATGCAATAAATTACTGGGATTAATTAAATTTCACATTGTGAAATATAAATTGTATTAATTACAAATGCAAGCATGGAGTGGAAGTTAAATAAAAGGCAAATGTAAAGTGGTTGTTACATCACCCATGACAAATTATGTAATTCTCTTCCTACATGTAGATCTAATGTACTGTAGCTGTGCTTTTTTTTTTTAAATGACTCCTCGAGTACTTACCTATGCCTAGTTGTGAATTTTGCTTGGATTTTTTCTTCATGGTCAATGTCTCATTTGTACTTTTATCAAATAAAAAGTAGTTAAAAAAAAAAAAAGGTACTTAAAATACCATATATACTTGAGTATAAGCTGAGGCACCCAATTTTACCACAATAAAACTGTGAAAACGTATTGACTCGAGTATAAGCCTAGTGTAAGAAATGCAGCAGCTACTGTAAGTGGAAAAGAGGGTCAACAATGCCCATCTTCAGCCTTACTGTGCCCATTTGCAGCCTCAATGTGCCTATCTGCATGCCGCACTGTGCCCGATCTCCCAGCAATGTGACATGCAGTCTAGTCGGCGGCCGTCCAGTGTAACAAAGCGCTACCTCCTCCTCATTTGTGATGGAACACGGATTCAGTTTCCCCATCAGTAAATCAGTGTTCATTGTTCCGCCTATCACGGATTAGGGAGGAGGAGAAGGCAGGGATTTGTTACACTGGACAGCCGCCGACTAGACTGCGTGTCACAGCGCTGGGAGATCAGGTGCATGAGGCTGCAGATAGGCACAGTGAGGCAGGGAGACTCAGGTATTAGCCAAAGGGGGGCTTTTTTCAGCACAAAAAAAAAAATCACAAAAATACTCGAGTATATACGGTACCTTATTTACAACGCCATGGGGCGCTCACGTGACCTACCACCTCTCTCCCTCCTTGATCCGAGCACTAAAGTGGGAGGGGCCATGTTTCCCGCCCCCTGACATCAGTCGGGAGAGAGGAGGAGAGAGCCTGCAGGTCAAGTAAAAACCCTGCGGCGCTGAAAATAAGGTATTTTGTGGAGTCCTGTTTAAAAAACACAGCTACTGCACATTAGATGTACATGTAAGGAAGGAAAATACATAATTTTTCACCTAGTAATTACAAAAAGCTAGTGGCCGGAGGGGCAGGGAGGAGACCGACACACAGAGCTGACAGGCAGGAAGTGAGGGGTAGAGATGAGAGCTGCGGATGACGGTGGCACATAAACTGACCACAGTAGTCAGGGCTCAGCAGCAATGATTATCGTGGTCAGTACACAGAGGGGGGACACCGGAACTGGCAGGATCAGCCAGGTTTTTTACAGTTTACAGAGTGACAAATGACACAGCACAAGCACTGTGCTGCATAACATGCTGTAAAGGATCAGAATATTTTTTTTTTTTTACAGTTTGCAGCAGGATTTTAAAGAAGTGAAATCCTAGAAAGCAGTACCCGGGGAGTTTATAAAAGCGATTGGATCACTTAAAGCTCCTGGCAGGGTCTTTATAGCTGTGCAAGGCTGGTACACAGTGTGAGTCCAGTCTATAATCCACTTACCTGCAACCACTTAGAGAAGAAATGTTTCTCCAGAACCCCTACGAGGCTGGACAGAGAGATCATCCCCTCCCAATCCATCGCCCACAGGAAGACGTCCATGTGTTGTTGATGAGGATTAATGACAAATTCCGCCATGCACATGCCTACCAGACACAACAAGAGATCCAATAAATAAACATACAAGTGTGGCAGATAAAGAATAAGTGTACATTTAAATGGTATACAGGAAGTTAGTAGCTCACTCAATATCTAGCCGATCAATAGATATTATTTCGTACTTGTAGCATTTTCAAAGCAACAAAACATGGGGAAATGTGCGTTTATTGCAGAGATGTACTGAGAAATTGTATTTTTGTATTTAGACCTTTTGTAAGTTCCCTTTCTTGAGGTCCACTGAGGGACGCAGGAAGTGGTTCACACTGAGGTGTTTTAGCGATATAAATAGCACCTGAAAACGCCTCCCCAGTCTGCAAAAAAAAATGTGCCCTATTTTTTTTGTAAAGGTGAACTTTCCCTTTATTACAGGAAACTGCCAGATTAGGACCCCGTTCAGATTGAGGCAATTTTCAGGCGTTTTAACCACTTAAGGAGTGCCGCACGACTATATAAGTCGGCAGAATGGCACAGCTGGGCACATGGACATATATATACGTCCCCTTTAAGAGCCCAGCCGTGGGTCGAGAGTGCGCTGCCGCCGAAGCTCTGTGACCACGCCCGCGGGACCCGATCACCGTGGGTGTCCCGCGATCGGGTCACAGGAGCTGAAGAACGTGGTGAGGTGTGTGTAAACACACCTTCCTCGTTCTTCTCTGCGGCAGTAATCGTCTGTTCTCGGATATAGGGAACGACGATCACCGACGTCACACGTCCAGCCTCCTACAGTAAGAAACACACAAGGTCACACTTAACCCCTACAGCGGCCCCTAGTGGTTACCCCCTTCACTACCATTTTCATAGTAATCCATGCATTTTTATAGCACTTTTCGCTGTGAAAATGACAATGGTCCCAAAAATGTGTCAAAAGTGGCCGATGTGTCTGCCATAATGTCGCAGTCACAAAAAAAAAAAAATACCATAAAACTATCCCCTATTTTGTAAACACTATACATTTTGCGTAAACCAATCGATAAACGCTTAGTGCGATTTTTTTATACCAAAAATATGTATTGGCCTAAACTGAGGAAATTTTTTTTTACATATCCGTTTTGGGGATATTTATGATAGAAAAAAGTAAAAAATATTGCATGTTTTTCAAAATTATCACTCTGGTTTTGTTTATAGCGCAAAAAATAATCAAATACCACCAAAAGAAAACTCTATTTGTGGGAAAAAAAGGACGCCAATTTTGTTTGGGAGCCACGTCTCACAACCGTGCAATTGTCAGTTAACGCGACGCAGTGTCGAATCGCAAAAAAGGGATTTTTAAATACAGCTTACCTGTAAAATCCTTTTCTTGGAGTACATCACGGGACACAGAGCGGCATATTCATTACTATATGGGTTATATGGAGTACCTTCCGGTGTGGACATTGGCAATCTCAAACAGGAAGTCCCCTCCCTATATAACCCCCTCCCCTAGAGGGAGTCCCTCAGTTTTGTAGCAAGCAGTATGCCTCCCAAAATGTTCCCAAAAAGAGGGGTGGGAGCTCTGTGTCCCGTGATGTACTCCAAGAAAAGGATTTTACAGGTAAGCTGTATTTAAAAATCCCTTTTTCTTTCTCGTACATCACGGGACACAGAGCGGCATATTCATTACTATATGGGATGTCCGAAAGCAATGCTTTAATGAGGGGAGGGAGACATCTTCCAAAGAAGGATTTAATTTAGAGGTATACTCAAATACTAGTAAATCCAACTTAAACGAGAAATGTAAATCTCAAATCAAATCAAGGGAGCCCCCTCAGATCCTGAGGAGCTTGAATCGCGGCCTGTAGTACTGACTGCCCAAAGGCTGTATCCGCATTCCTTCTTACGTCCAATTGATAAAATTTTGTAAACGTGTGGACTGATGACCACGTTGCTGCCTTGCATATTCGAGCCATAGAGATCTGATGATGTGCTGCCCAGGAGGTGCCCATGGCCCTGGTAGAATGGGCCTTTACCGACAAAGGAGGAGGCACCTCTTCAAACCGCAGGCCCGAACAATTAATTGTTTAATCCATCTTGCGATGGTGGATCAAGCGGCTGCCTGACCCATCTTGGGCCCTTCCGGTAAAACGAACACCACATCTGTTTTCCGAACCTTCTCTGTAGCTTTAAGATAGGCCCTTATGGCCCTGACAATATCCAACGTATGCAGCAACCCCTCCTTTCTAGAGGTGGGTTTTGGAAGAAGGATGGAAGTACCACATCCTGGTTCAGGTGGACACTGGATATAACCTTTGGTAGAAAGGAAGGATGAGGACGGAACCCCGCCCTATCCTTATGTAAAATGAGATATGGTTCCTTACAAGATAAGGCTGTCAATTCCAATACTCTCCTGGCCGAAACTATGGCGATCAGAAATACCGACTTTCTAGTCAGTAAAACCAAAGGTACCTCAGCCAACGGCTCAAGGGGTTGTTTCTGTAGAGATGACAGAACAAGATTTAAGTCCCATGGACAAAGTGGTGATTTGACCGGAGGATTAACACGTAAGACTCCCTCTACGAAGATCTTAACCAGCGAGTGGGCGGCCAGCGGCCTCTGAAACCACACTGATAAGGCTGAAATCTGTCCCTAGATCGTGCTTAATGCCCGGCCTTTATCCACTCCTAGCTGGAGAAAACGTAATACTCTATCAATGGTATACTTGCGGGAAACCCATCTCTTAGCCTCACACCAGCCTACGTAGGCCCTCCAAACCCTGTAACAAATTACCCTGGAGGCCGGCTTTCTAGCCTTAATGAGGGTAGGGATTACCTGCCTAGACAGACCTCTACCCCTGAGAATCAGGGATTCAGCCGCCAGGCCGTCAATTTTAGACGCCGTAATGCAGGGTGGAGGATCGGGCCTTGTGAGAGTAGGTCTGGCCATAGAGGAAGAGTCCAAGGGCCTTCCGCTGCCAATTTCAGGACTAGTGAGTACCATGCCCTCCGGTACCAAGCTGGGGCTACCAGGATAACCGGCCTGTGCTATGATCCTGCGCCACAGGCGGGGTAGTAACTGCAGCGGGGGAAATGCATATAGAAGCTATGATTGATGCCAAGGGCAAACCAACACATCGGTTCCGCAGGCCATAGGGTCCCTCGTTCGAGACATGAACCTGTCTAGCTTCTTGTTGAATCCTTATGCCATGACCTCCACGTCTGGCACTCCCCACTTCTGGCAGATTGTCTGAAAAAAACTTGTGGATGCAGGGACCACTCCCCCGGCGACAGGGTTTGGCGACTTAGGAAGTACGCCTGAAGGTTGTCCACCTCGGGAATGAATGTCGCCGATATGCAAGGTACATAAACCTCTGCCCACCGAAAAACCCAGTTCCTCTCACTCTGGGTGGCTTGACTCTTGGTTCCCCCTTGGTGGTTCACATATATGCCACCGCTGTGGCATTGTCTGAATGACTTCTCACCGAGGACCCTTGTAATCTGGATGTCTATGCCAGGAGGGCTAGCCAAACCGCTCTGATCTCCCAGACCTTGATGGGCAGCTGCCTCTCCGCCTCTGCCCAAGTTACTTGGCGAGCGAACCCGTTCCAGACCGCTCTCCAGCCTTCCAGACCACTGGGCAGAACCAAGGCTGCTAGAGCTGCTGTCTGTAGGACCCGAGTGTGGAAGCGTGTGGTATCGCCTCGAACATGGCCATTAGTTTGCCTAGTAATCGCATACATAGGCGAATAGTTGGTTCTCTTTTGCTTAGAACCAACTGAATTAATCTTTTGATAGCCTCGACCTTTACCAGGGGCAGGAACACCCATCTTCTGTTCTGTGTCTAATCTCATGCCGAGATATTCCAACTGCTTTGTAGGTTGACATGCTGATCTTTCCCCAGTTTAGGACTCAGCCGAACCCCTCGAGGTACTGAACCATGAGGGTTACTACGCATTCCACCAAGGAAGCGAGTGATCTATGATTAAGAGGTCGTCCAGGTATGCTAGGACCGAGATCCCTTGGATCCTTTAGACTGACTAGAATTGGAGCAAGGACCTTCGTGAATACCCGGGGGCCGTAGCCAGCCCGAAAGGGGGCGCCACGAATTGGAAGTGACGCTGTATCACTGCGAAGCGTAAATACAAAAATATTTGATGTGGCTGAAAGACTTGGTACATGAAGGTAACCATCCTTTATGTCTATAGAAGCTAGATCCTTCTAGAGTGTGGCGGCTGCTGACCGAACGGATTCTGTCCGGAAAGAGCGAACCCTTAGGTAAGCATTTAAACCTTTTAGGTCCAAAATTGGTCTGACATCGCCGATGGGCCTTGGTATGACGAACAGATTGGAATAGAAACCTAGCCCCTGTTCTTGGGCTGGTACCTCTACCATTATGCCCTGGTAAGCAGATGAACCAACGCCGCCCGCATTGAGGCCTTCCTTGTGGAGGAAATTTTTAGAAATTCTAATCTGTAGCCTGCGGCCACAGATGATCGGACCCCCTCTGTCGGGGATCGATCCCCAGAGGCCTGTCCTTGCGATCCATTTTAAAAGTTTGATCGCGCAGGAGGTCCGTACTGCCTGGAATTTGAGGGCCCCGGAACAGGGGGGGGGAACTGCCTTTTAAACGCAGGACCCCGGAACTTCTTTTGACTGGTAAAAGGGTACTTTTGCCACTTGAAACAGTCTGAATGTATTTATCCAGATCTTTCCATGGAAGGGCAAACCTGCCAGCAGTCTTTTACATGGGCTCGGCCGCCCAGTTCTTCAACCATAAGAGCCTTCTCATATGCACTAAAAATAGTGACAACGAGACGCCTGCTGGATGGAGTCTTTTTATAACCTCTACCGCAAAGCACAGAGCTCTGGGAATATCCAATAACTCCTCTGCCTATTGGGCAGGGATGTCTTAAGCATCTGCTTTGTCTGGTTCTTTAACGCCTGACAAAACTCCAATTGCAGCCACTGCTGGCTGTAGCCAAGGATGCTGGAAAAAGTGTCTCTAAACGTTTATTGACCGGGACCTTAAACATTTGTATGTTTCCCCTTAGGCCAGTTAATGATTTATTCACCCATGAGATGGCTGCGTCCACAGTTGGGAGCGCCCCCTTTCTTAGAAAAAATGTTTTTCTTTTTTTTTTTTTTTTCCATAGGGTAAATAACAGAAAACCTTCCAGGTGGTCTCCCATCCAGGCATTAACCAGGCCCGACCCTGCTTAGCCTCCGAGATCAGACGAGATCGGGCGCTCTCCGGGAGATGCGGCCTCAAGGACCTCACGGGTAGTTGAAAAGCAGTGCCCGAACCGGGACCTGAAACCCTGGACCCTCAGATTAAAAGTCCGATGCTCTACCAACTGAGCCATCCGGGCCCCCTTTTTAAAGAGCACTTGGTCAGGGGAAAGAGTGCCTGCAAGCACAAATATTTCCTGGTAGACGTGCATAAAGACTACCCTCTCGTCAGCTTTAGGCGGCAGAAAAAATTCTGTCCGGTCGTCCCAATCCTGGAAAAACCAATTCCTCTAACAGAGGATGGGCCAGAAACGCTGCGTTGCTTAAAGGCGTTTTTAAAAGAACCCAAAGAGGATACCGCAGGAACCTGAGGCTCTGGAAATGGCAAATTGAATGCCAAGCGGGCCATGTCTGTCAAAGACTGGACCCACAGACTCTCCGCCTGGGAGGCTGAAAACGATTCTACAGTGGTAGATCCTCTAGGTTCTGTCCCTTTTTGGCGATGGGGATCTAGTCCGCTTCTTGCCAGAAAAAGAGCCAGCGATCATAGCTGTTAACCTCTTTTCTCTAGCCCCCCTAGGGTGACGGCTAGCATCTCCTCTGTGATAACACAGGGTTGGGCCGACCTGGGCCAGCCTCAGCACCAGACCCCCTTAATGGCTTATCCAGGGTGACCCCCTATAGGAATAACCTGTGGGGAAAGTATTGGCATATTATCAGAACCAGAGGAGGAACCCCTTTGTCTTTGCCTTTTCTCTATTTTTTTTTTTTGATCCTGAACCCTTGGAAGCCATAATACAAAAGCGAAGGACTCCGCTTACAACAACAGACTGTTATAGCCAGGAGTACAAAAAAATAAGGTTTAGGGGACAATAGGATCACTAATGCCCCAAAACCGGTGGGGCTCAGTATGTTTCTCTTTTATATGTTATTCACCACATACAGCCCCACCCCCAACATGTTTGCCAGCATTCAACCTGTTGCCAAGGGGATTTTGGCTTAACAAAAAGTATTGGAGCTGACTCCAGTATGTAGTACCCCTTCTCGCCACCGGGAGTCACTGTGCTGCCAGCTATACGTCCTCTCTCTCTCCAGCTCAGCTCTGCACTGAGCTGAGCTGAGAACGCGCCTGCTGTGTATAACAGCAATTAAAGGCGCGCCCACTCTACACTGCAGTCACACTCCCGCCCCTCCCCCCCCCTCCCGAACGGCGCGAAAATTTTCTATATGCATGCGCGCGTGCACGCGCGACTGTCGGGGGAGGAGAGCCCAGGAGGAGACGCACTCTGGAGCCCAGGAATGCAGGTTGGAGGACGCATCAGGCGGCAGATTTGAATCCCGGCAAGGTAAGGCTAACACAGGCCCCTAAGGAGTCCCTTTAGCCTAGAGACAGATCTTTTTTTTTTTTTTTTTAAAGGATCTTCAACCAGCGAGCAGCAGGTAGCTAGCAAACATACATAGATAGGTAGGGGGATCAAGTTATGGGGGGAAACATTTCAGGGCATCCTGTCTATCAGACATAGTGACCATGGTGCCAATGCAGAGCATACTCAGGCTACCCCCCTTAAAATCCCCCTGGAGAGCCTGCTGTCGAACCAAGTCCCGCAGGCTCCCCACTTACCTGCTTCATGCAGCAGGACGTTTTGCAAAAACGGTCCAATCTTCTCCCATCTCCGTGGGTAGCGTAGTAGACCTTCAGGCCCTGGGGTCCTATGAAGGTACCCACTGTCCTGGACCTATATAGCACCCTGGCAAACAGGAACTTATGGTTTTTACAAACTCCAAGTCCTGGGCCCAGGGTCCAGCCCTCCAAAGAGGAGCATTATAGGCAAAACCCCACGGTTTGGGGCCCGGGTACTGTCCACTTTGGCACTGAGGCTCCTTGGACAGATCCGGTTAGCCCGCCCTTAATCCCAAGGATGTGGAGCAAAGCTATTCCGTGACCAACACCTAAGACACTGGCGAAAAAACTGAGGGACTCCCTCTAGGGGAGGGGGTTATATAGGGAGGGACTTCTTGTTTGTTTGAGATTGCCAGTGTCCACACCTGAAGGTACTCCATATAACCCATATAGTAATGAATATGCCGCTCTGTGTCCCGTGATGTACGAGAAAGAAAAGGGACAAGGTTCTTAACCTGCATAATGGTCCAGGTCTTAACCGGTTAATGCTAGAAATAGCTCCTGTGAAGCGTCTGAAAACAGCTTCCCAATGCCACCCGAGTGCTTTCTGGTGCTCCTGCGGGATGTTAAAAAGAGTATAATTTGCAAAGATTATCACTTCCTTGCAATGTCATTCACTGGTCCCACATATTCCATATAATTACCAGTAAGGCCAATGGTCATACTGAGAGAGGAGAAAAGGAACCAGTAATTCACTCTGCCAGGAGTTGTCAAATTTGCAAATTATAATAGTTTGTAATACAAGGAATTGGGGTTCCCAAGCTGCAGAAGGGACCAAATTAATTTAGGTGTTTTTTTTCCCCAGTGCTGGATTCGGCATACTACCCTTGTAATGAAATTAAACAGATAACTCACCTAACTTGGGCACAATGTTTTTCACCATGAAGGCATCCCAGGATCCTGGTGTGAAGACATCCTTCCAGGGTTGTAGGATTAATTTAGCAGAAGAGTCACTGGGGTGCCACTTCTGCAGAGCGCTGGCCAGCTTGTTCCTGATTGGCGAGAACAGGGGCTCTAGCCGGGACTGCATCAGTGGCAGCCAGGGGTGGATCCATGAGTGGATGGGTACGGTGTCTGTCAGGGGATTCCAGTTCTCCACCTTAAAATAAAAATACCTTCATCAGCTTTCTAAGTATACTGGGACATCAGCTTATGCTTGCTAAGGGGGCGACAGCCATGTAAACATAAACCAGCTGTGACCAGAGTGCTATTCATGTTGTTGTATAGTACATTAGGACATACATTGTCATTTTATGGATTTGCTGAGTTCATATAGTAGAACTGTAATACATAACCTTGTACAGACTACATAGAACCCCTAACTAGTCCTTAAAGAGCTTACAATTTAATATCTCTATCATAACTATAAAAAAAAAAAAAATGAAAAATGTTATCTTTAGGAGAACAGTCACATCTACTGCAAGCCTAAATGGAACTTTAATCTGGTGCAAAGCAATGTCATACAGGATTTCAGGAAATTATAAGGGGCGAATTATTTATGTCACATGTTTTGAGTATCTAGAAATATTAATTGCAATATCTTAAAAGCAGTGAGTGGCAGCTGGTGCAAAATATTTTGCAGGAGGAGACGAACTGCGGACAATCGCCGCAAACAACCCCTCACCCCACTACGCAGGAGACAAGCGGCGGAAGGCGGCCGGGCCCCCTCCCCTGCCGGGCGGCAGCAGAGACTATCCTTAGGAGAGACTAACCTGAAGAGCCGCCCCATTCTCCTCTCCGTTCTCCCCTGGGCTGCAGTGTCCTGAGACACGATTGGGAGTCCTAAGACTCCCTGGCCAATCAGGTCTCAGGAGCTGCTTCCTGATTGGCCAGGAGAATCAGGAAGACAATAGCGAATATTCATTTTCTATTGTCACACAAGTGGGTGTGCTCGGGGGCGCAGTGCTCTGCGCCCTGAGCCCACCCTTTTTTGAAGCCTATTAGAGCTTCGGTCTCTAATCACATGCTAAAAAAAAAAGAAAAAACATCCCATTGGAATCCACGCATCCAGCTTCCTGCATGTTCTATTTTTGTTTACAGTACAGGCAGTCCCCTAGTTACGAAAACAATAAGGATTGTAGGTTTGTTCGTAAGTCGCAACACTGCATTCATAAATGTTCGTAAGTTTAACTGCCACCTGTGCATGGATGTGGGATGTTCTGGGTGCTTGTTATGTTATCTGTGACATAGTATAGCAGTGTGGGATGTGTAACTGCCACCTGTGCATGGATGTGGGATGTTGCGGGTGCTTGTTACGTTATCTGGGACATAGTATAGCAGTGTGGGATGTGTAACTGCCACCTGTGCATGGATGTGGGATATTCCGGGTGAATTGTGTACGACATTCGAGCAGAATAAATTATCTGGAAGAGTACCTCTTTCTGCAGTTTGGGGAAAATCAGTTGGTCTAATATATTGTCTAGCATCCAAACCGGAAGCAAGTGGACCCAGCTGTCCAAGAAGTCCACCATGGGGGGGCAGTTTCTAGGTTGCCACAGGGAGATGATGTTTCGTAAAAAGGGAACCCACGTCTCCCACAGGAGTCTGAAGAAAGACAAGAAGTCATTTGAAATACACTCTCACTAATATACTCAGGCACAGACATTACATATTGCAGAAGCTGTAAATACAGTAAAACAATGTAAGCAACACAACCAGGTCACAGCCAGCTCTCCACTGGCACATTGCAATGATAATTCCTGATGCACTTGGCCTAAAGTTTTTATTTTATTTAAATTTAATTAAAGTGGAGTTACACCCAAAAGTGGAACTTCTGCCCATTTGTCCCCCCCCCCCTCTGGTGCCACATTTGGCAGTTACCTGTCCCCACTTCCGGGGTGGCTCCAAGACTGAGAACTGAGCAATCAAACATCACTGATCTCTCAGTTCCCAGTGCTCCGTGAGGAGAGCTGTTGCGGTGGAGGGGGTGGGAGTGGCTCTCTCTCATCAGCTCGTTGAGCCAGGTGTCGGTCCAGGGTTCTGGGAGGATCCTGACCATATAGTCGTGATCTTTCCCTGGCCTGGACCGGCTCTGTGACATCAGCTGGGGTTACCGGAAAGCAGTTCAAAACTGAAGTACAGCCAAACAATCTTTGACTGTACTTCGCCTTTAAATAATCTTAAAAAATCCACAGCTTGCTTACACGAATAAGGCCCCTTTCACATGAGCGGACGAACGGTCGGCTAATTACAAGTCTGTTTACGGACTTGTAATGTGTCCCTATGGGAGCGGATCCGTTAGCGGATGATGCATCCACTAACGTCCGCCTAAGATCCGCGTCCGTCTGGATCCGTTTTGCGGACGGAAGAAACCCCTATTTTTCTTCCGTCCGGTGGATCGGATCGGATGCAAACGGACAGACGGTCCGTTTCCATCCGATTGCCCATAGGGGATAGCGGAGGAGAGTCAGGGCGGTCCCTGCACAGTGTGCGGGGACCGCCCTGTCCGCTGACAGCTGAGCCGGAACCCCCGCTGAGCCGACGGACACACACGGAGCGGACCGAAAAACGGACCGCTCCGTGTGAAAGAGGCCTTACAGAATCAAATAATCATGCATATCCACACACTGAGGCCGGGTTCACACCTATGCGAATTGAGTGCGGCTTAAACCGCATCCAATACGCAGAACATTTCTAAATACATTGTTTTCAATGAGGCTGGTTCACATATGTGCGATGCATTCGCACTGCGCATTGCCGGAACAACGTGTGCGTATTTTATGCCTTGCGGTGCGGCTCAGGTGCGAATTCAGGCCCATTATCTTCTATGGGTACGCAGCTGATTCGCAGATGTGTTCATTTCTCTTCAGGATTCCTCTCATTTAGCTCAATACACTTTGCCCCTCCCCCTCCCCTCTCCCAGCTCTCCAAATTCACAGCTAATCTAAAGCTAAAACGCAATGGATCTGCTGAACAGTTGTCTTATCTCTCTGCAGAGATAAGAGAGCTTAAATTCGCACCGCACTAGTGTGAATCCGGCCTAAATGTGAATATTGTGGTGTAAGTGAGCATTTAAACTCGTCCATATATGGCTCTTAGAGTCATGGATCACATAAAAGAATATTTTTGTGCAACTCAGAATGGGTCGTCATGTGATACAGGTGCCAATATTAACCGCTTGCTGCCCGGCGCACGCAGATATACGCCTGCAGAATGGCACGGGCAGGCAGAAGGACGTATATACACAACCCCTTTAAGAAGCGCCGCCGCGATCTCCCGCAAACTTGATCGCCACGGGCGTACCCGCGATTGTCTCACGGAGAGATAGAACGGGGAGATGTTAGTGTAAACACAACATCTCCCCGTTCTGCCTAGTGACACTGTCACTGATCGTGTTCCCTGTCATCGAGAACAACGATCAGTGACGTGTCACGGCAAACCCTGCCCCCCTACAGTAATAATAACTCTCTAGGAAACACATAACCCCTACAGCGCCACCTAGTGGGTAACCCCTTCACTGCCAGTGGTATTATCACAGTAATCAGTGCATTTTTATAGCACTAATCGCTGTAAAAATGACAATGTTCCCAAAAATGTGTCAAGTGTCCGATGTGTCCGCCATAATGTCGCGGTCACGATAAAAATTGCAGATCGCCGCCATTAGTAGTAAAAAAAGAAATTATTAATAAAAATGCTATAAAACTATCCCCTATTTTGTAGACACTATGGCCCAGATTCATAAAGCAATTACGCCTGTCTAACTGGTGTTAGACAGGAGTAATTTCAAATTTCGCGCGCCGTATCACTAGTTTGAATCCTCAAACCATGATACGGCGGCTTCGGGCTTCGATCCGAGAGGCTTACGTCTTCGTAAGCCTTCGGATCTACGCTGCGATATTTTTGCGGCCGCTGGGAGGAGTTTGCATCGTTTTGATGCGTCGGGCTATGCAAATGTGTTTTTACGGCGATCCACGAAGATATGAGCGGTCTTCACAATCGCTCACGTCTGTTTTTTTTTTACGTACTGTTAGACCAGCTTTTTGCTGGTCTAACGGTGCGTAGCCCATGTTAAGTATGGCCGTCGTTCCCGCGTCGAATTTAATTTTTTTTTTTACGTAACTCGTTCGGGAATAGAAATGTCCGTAAACGACGCTACTCAAACAACGAATGACGTAACGACGTGATTTCGCGCAATGCACGGCAGGAAATTTGCGAACGGAGCATGCGCAGTTCGATCGCCGCGGGAACGCGCCTATTTTAAATCCTTCATGCCCCCTACTCGCGTAGATGGATTGCGACGGGAGAAATACACTACGCCGCCGTCGTTTACTGGACAAAATCTACCTGGATTCCACGTAGAGCCAGGTAAAAAACGGCGGCGTAGTGTATTTCTGATACGCTACGAGAATCTAATTCTCTATGAATCTGGGCCTATAACTTTTGCGCAAACCAATCAATAAACGCTTATTGCAATTTTTTTACCAAGAATATGTATCTGCCTAAACTGAGGAAAACATTTTTTTTTATATCTTTTTTGGGGATATTTATTATAGCAAAAAGTTAAAAATATTGCATTTTTTTTCAAAATTATCGCTCTATTTTAGGGGTGATCAAATACCACCAAAAGAAAGCGCTATTTGTGGGGGGAAAAAGGGACGTCAATTTTGTTTGGGAGCCACGCCGCACGACAATTGTCAGTTAAAGTGACGCAGTGCTGAATCGCAAAAAGTTGCCTGGTCATTTAGCAACAAAATGGTCCAGGGCTTAAGTGGTTAATTAGCAGAGATTAATAAAGGGAGTCTTTGTTTTTTTTTTATATATTAGAGGGTAGACATGTGTAAGTAATCGGCTAATGTACACCTTATTAAAACTATATATAAAACATGATTAATCCTTATATAGTTTGTAATTATGTACATAACATTAGGGTAGCCACATGTGCTGGTGTCACTACATGCCTCTCAGGCAGAGTCTATCTACTCACTACAGCACTTTTACTCTCACAATAATGCGACGTTGCATTGCTGACATGAGCCCCAATGAATCACATGAAGTGTTAATCTTAATGACATGTCCACTTTAAGAGACAAATGACAATCACTACCTGTGATACGGGTCCATGGCTGCATCCTGTGCACTATGGGAAAGATGACCTTCTTCCAGGAGATCCTTCCACTTTGTCATGACTTCAATGCCATACGTAGGGTCCTGAACAAAGACAAAACACAAAATACTGATATAGAAATGTATATGTGTCTACATCTTCAGTGTAAATGCCAGTTTGAGACTCTAAAATAAAGCAATAATCTCTTCAAATAATGTTTGTGCAAGTGTTTCAACTACTGATAGTGGAATTTTATTACCAAGCCTTTCTTTAGACCAGGGGCCGCCAAACGTTCTAAAGGGCCAGGAGTCTGTCCTACAGACTATAGAGCATAGGTGGCAAACACAAGGCCTGCGGGCCCAATCCGGCCCTCCAGGCTATTTCATGTGGCCCTCGCACCTCTTCTGCAGCTGCAGCCCTCTTCTGGTCCTCCTCAAGACCCTTACTTTCTGCTTTTAAGCAATGCATCCAGCTTCTTCCCAGCAGCAGCATAAGGAAAGGAGGGTGCACTCTGATGTAAGGGAGAGTGGGAAACTCAACTTCTGATGGTGAGGTGGCTCTTGGCATCTAATGTAAGGGGAGGGGATGCTCTGGACATCTAATCTTACAGATACAACCGACCCTTTTGAGGGCAATCATAATGCTGATGTGGCCCACGATGAAATTAAGTTTGACACCCCTGCTATAGAGGGACCGGACTGTGGTCATTGGAAGTAGAAAATGTCCTGGCATCAGTGGGAGTAAACAATGCCCCGTCTTTGGTGTCAGCGAGAGGAATTGTGCCTCATTGTTGGTGTCATTTGGTGGGAAGAATCCTACCCCATTGCAGTTCTCACTGTGCTCCTTCATTGGTGTCAGTGGGGGGAATTATGTCACAATGTAGGTGGGGACTGATAGGTGGCACCTTCGGGCGCTGGCGCTGATGCGCGGCACCGACATGGGCACTGATAGGGCACAGTTATGGGCACTGACAGGTGGCTGGTACTTATGGGCAGGCACTAAAATGCAGCAATAAATGGCATGAGGAAAGTATTTTGAATGCTGCAGAGCCCATCTTGGTACACCCTGCACTCGGCATCAGTATCAGCAGACATCTTGTTACACTCAGCCCGAACTATATGGCCTGGGTGTAACAAGATGTCAGCTGTTGGCTTACTGTGGCCAAGTGCAGGGTGTGCCAAGATGGGAGTCGGGATGTCCAAGCTGACGGTGACCGAATGCGACGGTCCGGTCACTGATTTTGATAGCCCTGCACACTGCCATCTTACCTAGCTAGTTCTACTGCAGGTGAGGACTCGCTCTCCGGTCCTCTGACTTCGCCCACTGAGGTCGCCCGCCTGCCCGATCCACCTACTGATGCCGACCACCCTCTCCGCCTACTGAGTCCACTCACCGCCAACCAAGTATCGGGTCAGGCATCGGGTCAGAATACAAGTACTCGCACAAATGCTCGGGATCGGTCCCGATACTAGAATGGGGACAACCCTAATGTCAACTCCACAGGGCAGACAGGCTGATTAGGACTCATTCTAGAACCCAGTACACACAGGCTGACTATCAGGTGGTATCGGCTGGTTCATTAGAAACCAGTGGAGATTCTTCCCTTGTGTACAGCAGCCAGTCCGGCTTCTGTCGAAGGGGCATGACCGAAAAAGATCGGCATCCAATCAGTGCTCTCAGCCAATGGCTTAGATCTCATGACTGGTGTGTTCTGGCAGGGGGGCCGCCCCCATCAGAATACAAAAGCTCAGCAAGGAGATTACAATGGATTGTTAGTACAGGATTTCCTAATGAGCTCTTTAGGTTATTTTTTTCACTCAGCCGGCTGGGTTGAATGAAAAAAAAAAACTGATAGTGTGTACTAGGCTTTAGTAAACTGTCTGAGTTCAGCAACAATCTTCTACAAAACTTTAGCGAACTGCAATGGCTAGAAAAGTAAGGGTATCATCTTTCTCCACTTTACCCACCCTTAGAGGGTTCCAGTCTTTGAAGTATTCTTTCACCAAAGGATAAACAAGAGCCACGGCCAGGTCGGACTTCTCAGACATCTTGTACTCTTCGTAGTATTTGTCTTGCAGCATCTGGAAAACCCGCGCACACTCGTCCAGTGTGAGAGGATTTTCACAACCAGGCTGCAGCCTCTGTTCACACTCCTCCACCGTCTTCAGGACCTGGCTCAAGTTGTAAATGACCTTATCCTCCCTCCCCAGCACTTCAGACAGCTTCTCCAGCTCATGAGTCAGGTTCACCACCATGTCCTTCTCATACTGCAGCTGCCGGTCGTTCTGGATGATCTCCTGCTCCGTCATGTCAATCAGCAGCTGAAGATTGTGCTCTAGTTCTGGCAGAACAAACCCTTGAGGCTTCTCTTCCTTCACTCCCGGTGCTGTGCTGTCTCCTGGCACGTTGTGCTTGTGTGAGAACTGACTGTAGCTGTGGTAAACCTTCTGTTCCCGTCCGGTCATATCAATCACCTGAAGAACAAGGAATAGAAAAAAAAAGTAAAAAAATCGGTACGAAGAATGGTCAAACATTCCCATAGACACACTCCTAAACCTTGTAGACACCCTTCCCAGAAGAGTTGAAGCTGTTATAGCTCCAATGGGGGGGCCAACTCAATATTGAACCCTACAGACTAAGACTGGGATGCCAATAAAGTTCATGCATGTGTAAAGTTGGGCGTCCCAATACTTTTGGCAATATTGTGTATATGATCAGAAGTGATTCCGTGTTGTTTTATGTACTAAAATTATTTTATCGCGCAGATGTGTGTTTTGTTGTATGAAAGAAACAGTTTAGAGATTGAACGTAGTACATGAAGATGAAAGTTGGCCATACATGGATTAAAATGTCTCCAGTTCAGCAGGGACTAGCCGAGATTTCATCCATGTATGGACAGACTGATTGTACCCCCAAGTGGATGCACTTGGGTACAACCAGCCTGTTGGATTTTCACATTAGATTACTGCCGGTGGCTATAGCCGCTAGCAGAAATGATTGTGATCTGCCGGCTGGGAAGGCTCCCTGCATCCGCTGCTAGGCAAACACAATAGCCCCGTGGGAGGCATTCCCGCCGATCAACACGGTGGAAGGGCAGGTACCTGGTTTTGACAGGTCCCTGCAAAAAGTTCTGGGTAAGACCCTGTGACAGACTCACCCGGGACATCCCCGAACCATCTAATGTCTAAATTCATCTTATGTCCAATAGGGGCATAGGATGACTGAGAAATTATATCTTGGACTACCTGAGATGGGATTATTATGTATTTATTATCCACAATATCTGTAGAACTATTTACTAGTTGTTGATTCTGAACTCATTGGGTTAATTGTAAGAGTGACTCTTTCATACTGCTAGATGCTAATGCCATGATCTCCAGCCATCTCTGTTCTCTGTGCTAATTGACCCTGCTATTATGTGAAGACGTCCTGTGTTTACACTTATGATAATGTGTATTGTATAGCAGGTGAGAGGAGCCGGGATGTCTACCTTGAAAGGTCATATCTCGGGGTAACTTCGTCTTGGTAAATGATTAGTTATCTAGCTCATGTTAATTTATGTTCTGGTTACCTCTTTTAAAACTGTATATAAGACTGCATTCTTGGTTCTATTAAACACTCCATATTTTAGCACACAAACAAGTCTCGTTGTGTGTTGAGAGCAGCTGGCATATCTGATATCTATATCCAGACTGATAGGAAACGGTATATGACAGAAGCACTCAGAGTGTGGGACGTTCCGTTACAGACCCCCATGATGATCTCCGAGCACTTCCAGGCCCTTCTTCTTCCCCTGCCGCCGGGCCATTCACAAAGCGCATCACACTTCGCGTATGCACATTAGGGAACCGGCTGTGAACCCACAAGGCTTCACTGACTGTTTCCCTTACAGGCAATGGTGGCAGCAGCACCCAAAAGCCGATAAAAACATCAGCTGGGGTGATGACATCGCTGGATCCCTGGACAGGCAAGTGTCCGAACATTAAAAGTAAGCAGCTACAGTATTTTTAGCTGCTGATTTTTAATTTTCTTTCGTTGGGGGGGGGGGGGGGGGGGGGGGGGTGGTGCTAGACCGCCTCTTTTAGTGACACTCTATAGTATTCCCTTTTGCACCTCCCCCAGAAACTACAAAAAGGGGCATTTAGTGGGGAGAGGTGAGGGGTGGCAGAGTTGGGCCAGCACAGACCACATATAGATGTCTTTAGAAGAGTAGATGGCTAGGACATGCAAGAGGGGGGAGGTGGGGCTTGGGACTCCCGAGGACCCTCAAACCCAGGGACACTGCAGTATAAAAAGGTCAACCTATCTGAAAAATGTGCCACACTGCGTGAGCTTTCCCCCCAGTATTTACTAAGCTCATCAATTTAGCAGAACTAACCTTGACTTGAGATATTTCTCTCTGAGGGGCGCTGATGATTTTCCCCCCTTGCCCTTTGGCTTTCAGCTCCTCCACTGTCTTGTAGGCATACTTCGGCTTTTTCTTGGTTCCACCGGGGTCTTTTCTCCATTGACTCAGCTCCTTCTGAAATTCCTGAATGAGATATAGAAACAAAATGTTCACAGGTTACTCACAGTTCTTAAAAAAAAAAAAAAAAACACAATAAAAATAAAAAAGCCAGTTACTATCAAGGCTGAAAAAACACAGTGCAAAGTCTTTCAAGCTCTGTATGCAATTACACATTAGGAGTCTGTCCTAGGACCTATTAGCACATGTTTAACCATGTAAAACAATTCACTTTTGTATTAATTTTTTTTGTGCTCACTGGGCTCCAAGGCCATGTTTGCTTATTTGGAGGTCTTAGCATTTCTTCCGCTCACATAATGCATTCCTTTTTGCACAAATGGTTTACTATTTACCACTTAAAGACCAGGCTTTTTTTGGCTCTTTTTGTTTACAAGTTTATTTTTTGCTCAAAAAATATGTAGAACCCCCAAACATTATCCTTATTTTTTTTTTTTTTACCAGAGACCCTAGGGAATAAAATGTCAATTGTTGCAATTTTTTCAGTACTTAAAAATCTCCATAGGCAATGCTTAATATTTTTTTACAGGTTACCAGTCTAGAGTTACAGAGGAGGTCTAGTGCTAGAATTGTTGCTGGCACTCTAACGTACGCGGCGATACCTTACATGTGTGGTTTGAACGGCGTTTACATATGTGGCGGGACTTACGCGTGTGTTCGTTTTCTGGGCGTGAGCTACTGGGGACAGAGGCGCTTTTAAAAAAATAAATTGTATTTTTTTTTCCCCTTTTTTTTTTATCACTTTTATTCCCATTACAAAGGATGTAAACATCCCTTGTAATATGAGTGGTTTGTGACAGGTATCTCTCCCGCAGGCTGGAAAGCATGAGATTGTGAAAAAAAACAAATTCACCGATCTTATGCCGTCAGCCGCGATTGCGGCTTTGTTTACTTCCAGGGTACCCGGGCGTGATGTTGCGCCGGGGCCGCCAACAGTCATAAAGATGCCATGCGACGTCGGCAGATCGTTTCTCCGGGTCCCCGATGGCACGGGAGAGAGCGGGGAAGCACTGGATGGTCGGCAGGAGGGGAACCGCTATGATTGTTCTTATGGTGCACAGAATCGCCAGCTGAAAAGATGGATATCTGAATGATGCCTGTAACTGCACCCATCATTCAGATATCCCCACTGAAAGTCCAGGACGTAATAGGACGTATCTTGGGCGCAAAGTGGTTACAGATTTAAAAAAAAAATACTTTTTATTTTTACACTGTCCCTTTAATAAAAAAAATTTAAATCACTTTTAATCTTACTACACAGAATAAAAACATCCCTTGTAATAGAAAGGATGACAGGTCCTCTTTACAGAGAGATCTGGGGTCAAAAGAAGACTTTAAAAAAAAAAAAAAAAAAAGAAGGATTTACTTTCTGCCTGGACCGGAAGTGACGTCATGACGTCGCTCCTGTCCTCCAAGGCCATAGAGTATCTCCTCTTTGATCGCCTATGGGAGAAGCTGGCAGCAACGTCGGAAAATTTCTCAGACAAACCATCAGAAACGGTAAGCCAAGCAGCGGGGATGGGAAGCATTCCAGTGGCTCATGAGCCGATTGGAATGCTTTCATGAGAAGCCAGCCGCAAAAAAAACGTACCAGGGTTATGGCTGATATGTTCAGCCATAATCCCAGTAAACCACTAGCAAACCCCAACGTGTATATACGTTTTGTGGTTGGCAAGTGGTTAATGTCCATGGCATCATGTTTCAGAAGACAGAGAAAATGTTGCATACGTAAAGAAGCAATAAACTCACCTGCTCCTCTTCATCCTCAGAATCCACAACAGGAAAATGCTTCAGAGACTGCTTAGTTCTCTCCGATCCGTAAGCACCCACCGCCCCTTTGCCTTTTCTCTGCTTGGCCTCAATCGGTGCAATAATACCTGAATAAAGACAAAGGCAGACTTCAGACTGCTGTGTTTTTTAGATATTTCAACAAAAATATGGCAGACAAATGTGGATAATTAGCCTACATCTTTAAAAATAATTATGACCTGAATAAAAAAAACTGTAATAAGGGTCTCTTATAATAAATCAAACTTTAAAACAAAAGCTAATATCCAAACTGGATGATATCCTAAGCCAGATACCCAAAGCAACCTGAAAAAAAAATGAATACATGCATAAAGTCATAACTTCAGGCCCATCGTAATCTTCCCCGCTATTAACCTACAATCTCAGATGGTGTACCACAACACTAAACAAAAAAATAAATTTCTGGTCTAGATCCACCTTTAGACTCCTTTCACACTATAGCGTTGGTGGTAAAATGCCGCTATTTTTACTGCGGACGCTCTGTGGCTCATCTTGGCCGATAGCGGGGCACATTTAACCCCCACTAGCATCCAAGAAAGGGTTAAAACCACCCGCAATGCTCTTCTGAAGCAGCACATTGCCGGCGGTATAGCCACACCGTCCCATTGATTTCAATCGGCGGCAGCGGTGGAGGAGCGGTATACACACCGCTCCTTCTCTGCTCCAAAGATATGGCTAGCAGGACTTTTTTTACCGTCCTGCTAGTGCAATGCTCCAGTCTGAAATCCCTCGGGCTTTCACACTGGAGACAATAGAGCAGCACTTTAAGGGCAGATTGCAGGTGCTATTTTTAAAGCTATAGCGCCTGCAATACGCTCCAGTGTGAAAGGGGGTCTTATGCGCCCTTCATGAGCGGAACCCTTTACAGATGAAGTTCCGCTTCAATTGCTTCACACATCAAGAATAAAGTACACTTGTCTCTTATAGCTAAACAAAATGTGTCTGTAACCAGGAGTTGGTACAGAATGAAAGAAAGGTGATGTGACTTTACATGAGGCGTGTCATAGCAATGATGATACAGGATTTATTTATATAAATATAATTTAATAAAACACAATCAAGTAGGATAATCCATGATTAAGAAATGCATAATATATTCTAAACAATAATAATAATATTATTATTATTATTAATAATAGGATTCAACCATAAAAGACTAACATGACAAATATGATAATAATAAATATTTAATACAGATAATCAATAAACATAATTGGTACAAAGAATTCAGAAACTATGATACAGATCATCATATGAACATAATCAACAGGATAAATAGGTCATACAACCCAAGTAAAAGCCCCAAAGAAACGAAGACCGTGGGGGGGGGGCAGGCATTGGACAACACAGACCACTACGACAGTTTCTGAATGTGATGTGCTTGCACTTAACATGCACTCAATACTATTACGATGGTAGGACGCCTAAGGAGGAATGTGTGCAAACCTGCAGATATGTGAAAAGGGGTATCAGAAAAGGCAATCCCTTTGTAGGGTCAGTGGCTTGCAGCAGCAGAGTGAGCTGTCCCATGTGAAGTGAAAGAGTGAAATTAAAGCTTTAGACAGAATAAAAGGTGGATAAAGCACCTGGACAAAATATCATCAACCCACGGATCCTAAAAGAATTGAGCTCTGTCATTTCAAAGCCATTGTTTCTAATATTCAGGGACTCGTTAATAACTGGAATGGTACCACTAGATTGGCGTATGGCCAATGTGGTGCCCCTATTTAAAAAAGGGAAGAAAATCTTTACCAAGTAATTATAGACCTGTAAGTTTACCTTCTTAAATTTCTTTTTATGAGGTGGTAAGTAAAACCTTAGACAGAGGGGTGGCGGTGGACGTGGTATACTTGGATTTTGCAAAAGCGTTCGATACAGTTCCCCACACACGCAGCTCATATGCAAGTTAAAGGGGTTGTAAAGACAAAAATATTTTCCTCTTAAATTAAAGTCTGACAGTAGCTGATAAAGTAAAAAGTAATGTTTTGCATTACAACTAGTTTAAAAACCTGTTGAAATCGAGCTGTTTTATTCACCTCCGTCACTCCTGAATCGTTATTCTCCCTGACTTCCTGGTTTGTGGTGCGCATTCATTCTTGCTACATAACGGCCTAATGGGAACTACAGTTCCCATTAGGCTTAGCCTCCATGCCTGTGAGGGATATGAGAGCATCTTCACACAGGGCTGTAGTCATAGGGAGGGGGGTGAGCACATTCTGCTTTCCACCATGCCAAACAGCTCAGGTGCTGGTGGAAAGCAACCAGAGGAGAGACAGGAAATGGCATTTTCAAACCTGGATTACTGTATTTTGGAGGTCAAAAGGAAAAACGAGGTAAGTGATATTTAAATGCTCTAGCTTATAGCAATCAATTGATCTAATAAAAAACTAACCTTTAGTGTTCCTTTAAAGTCTACAGGTTTAGAAAGATCAATTTGTAAATGGATAGAAAACTGGCTAAAAGACAGCATTCAGAGACTAGTGGTTAATGACTCTTACTCTGAATGGTCTAAGGCTATCAGTGGTGTACCCCAAGATTCAGTGTTGGGACCCTTACATTTTAATATCTTTATAAATGATATTGGGTTTGGGATCAAAAGTAACATTTCTGTCTTTGCAGATGACACCAAGCTATGCAGTGGAATAACGTCCTTGCAGGATGTCTCCAATTTACAAGCCGACCTCAATGCTCTGTCTAATTGGGCGACTATGTGGCAGATGAGGTTTAATGTTGATAAATGTAAAGTTATGCACTTAGGGGCTAAGAATATGCATGCATCATACATGCTAGGGGGAGTACAACTGGGGGGATCCGTAGTGGAGACGGATCTGGAGGTTTTGGTAGATCATAAGCTCAATAACATGCAATGCCAAGCTGCGGTTTCCAAAGCGAGCAAAGTCCTTTCTTGTATAAGAGAGGTATGGACTCCAGAGATAGAGATATCATTTTGCCCCTGTACAAATCATTAGTAAGACCTCATCTGGAATATGCAGTCCAGTTTTGAGCACCAGTTCTCAAAAAAGATAGTGGGGAACTTGAGAAAGTGCAGAGAAGGGCAACTAAACTGATAAGAGGCATGGAGGAGCTCAGCTATGAGGAAAGATTAGAGGAACTGAATTTATTCTCTCTTGAGAAGAAGAGAATAAGGGGGGACATGATCAACATGTACAAATATATAAGAGGTCCATATAGTGAACTTGGTGTTGAGTTATTCACTTTGAGGTCATCACAAAGGACAAGGGGGAACTCTTTACGTCTAGAGGAAAAGAGATTATCTTATCTCCAAATACGGAAAGGTTTCTTCACAGTAAGAGCTGTGCAAATGTGGAATAGACTCCCTCCAGAGGTGGTTCTGGCCAGCTCAGTAGATTGCTTTAAAAAAAAGTCCTGAATGTACACAATATAAAACTGGGTACTAAAATGTATAGGTAAATCCAGGGAAAATCCGATTGCCTCTTGGGGGATCAGGAAGGAAATTTTTCCCCTGCTGTAGCAAATTGGATCATGCCTCTGCTGGGGTTTTTTGCCTTCCTCTGAATCAACTGAGTATAGGTTTGTGTATATGGGATTGTATTATTATTTTTGGTTGAACTAGATGGACTTGTGTATTTTTTCAACCTGACTTTGTAATCCAATTATATTATTATTATTATAATTATTGTTTAGAATATATTATTCATTTCTTAATCATGGATATCATAATTGATTGTGTTATCAAATTATATTTATATAAATAAAATTGTGTATGATCATTGCTATGATAAGCCTCATGTAATGTCCCAACATCTTTCTTTCCTTCTGTACCAATATATTAGGGATGGAGGCATGCCATTGTTGGTCATGGCAGGTCACACTTACCTTTAGTTGTAACCAGAAGTTTCATTCTGTGGGTTAAAGTTGAACGTAAACTTACATTTTCCCATACCCCTTCCTGCCTCCTAAATATTCCAATTGCTCATCCCTGTGATGCATGTCCTCTCTGCTCATCAGGCAGGTTTGGGGAGTGGCCCAGATTTGGGAATGTTTTACTTTAATAATGAGACATCAAACAGCAAGCTGATACACCTTTACCAAGTTCATAGTTATCCAATAACAGTATTGCAGTTGGCCATACCTTGAGCATTCTTCCCCAGGCCTCTGCCTTGTACATAACCCATCTTCTGAAGGAGTTTCTGGCCAATCCCCTTGGTGTGCCTCTCCCAGGAACCAAAATCAGTATTAGACTTTATTCCTCCAGCAAATGTTTTCTGGGTTGGCTTAAAATTTCCCCCCTGCAGGATAAAAACACACATACAGTCATTATTAATGGTCTGCTAAAAAAGAGCACATCCAAAAGGTAAGTGTGTTAAAATGTGCGAATATGTGTTGATCGACCCCCAACCCCCTCCCTATTGCCATCTTCCTACTCCACTGCTCCAGGCGGGCTTCCAGGTATAGGGAAACATAAGACTATCCCATTGTAACACCTCCTTCCCACCTTCCAGTGTTGAGCTTACCTTGATGTACTATGTCACATTTTTCCCCCACACGATGAATACAAAGCTTTCTCTGATTGGCTGAGGTGGGAGGGCTATATATAGCCTCAGCAACATACAGTATACATTGCTGCGTTTCAGCAGCGGGACGGAAGATTCCTGTATTGTTCTCGAGGAAAAAATAAAATAAAATCGAGTTGAGCGCTGCTCACCCATTCACAGGGAGCTTTGTATTTTCTGAATTATTGTCTAAGGCAGGAAGATTTGTAGTCATTTATAGAATACAAAGCTTTGTGAGAATGGCTGAGCAGCGCTCAGCCCAACTTAAAGTGATTGAAAAGGCTTGTTTCTTTAGTTAAAAATATCAAACACATTACACTTACCTGCTCTGTGTAGGGCAGGGGTGCCCAACCTTTTGAAGAGCGAGGGCCACTTAAGCAACTTGGTAACCAGTCGAGGGCCAGTCACGGCTACTCTCTAGGTCCTCCAATCCGCCCAGATGAAAGGGGACGAAATCCCTTCTGTTTTTCGGATTGGAGGTAGGCGGGTGTAAACCGGCATCTGTCGCTCTATAGAGGTGAATTGAGGGTCTCATTTAGTCAGGCTGATCGTGTGAAAAGGGCCTAAGACTGCTTTCACACTGATGTTTTGTGGTTTACTCACATCACGGGTGCAGCGTAGTGCACCTGTGTCTATAATGCAGGTTAGCTGAACTTTGCCATAGACCCCACTTGTGCAAAAGCCGATGCTGTAGAGGAAGCTTCGGCTTATGGGGCTCTGCTCTGCAGCTGCTTTTTTCTTCTACCACAAGCTTCATTCACAACACTGATGCTGTGGTATGGCAGGTCGGCAACCTGCAATCTGGGCTTGCCAATTCACCATTCCAGAGCAGGAGATCGTGGGCCACATCAGAGGGCTCCACGGGCCACATGTGGCCCCCGGGCCACTGGTTGGCCACTCCTGGTGTAGGGGTTTTGCACAGAGCAGCCCCGATTCTCCTCTTCTCGGGTCACTCGCCAGCCCATCCCTCCTGTTGAGTGCCCCTACAGCAAGCAGCTTCCACTGGGGGCACCCGAGCCAAAGCTCCCTGTGTCCATTCAGACATGGAACCGCGGCCTGGAACGCCCCTTTTTCTCCCTTATTGGCACATTTCTGGATAGAGACAGGGCTCAGGTAAGTATTAGGGGGGCTGCTACACACAGAATGTTTTTTATCTTAAATACATAGAATGCAAAAAAACACTTCTGACTTTACAACCACTTTTTTTTTTAACAAGAAATTACAACCACTTTAATATGTGTGCCACAGCTATTATTATTTCCAAATCAGTGACAAGACACTGTAACTTTACCGTCCGCAGCTTCTTTGCTTCAAACTCCTTTGGCAGTTCTTCTCTCTTGGTTGGGATTTCATCATCAGAATCGCTATTGGATTTCTCCTCAGCCGCAGGCTTACGGATTCCCGCACTGATAAAGTTCACAGGGGCTGTATAGTCCCGGGACCTGATGGAAGAAGAATAGCAATGTGGAAAGTTCGTTTTGTACATACCATCGGGGCATTTTTAGAACATACATAAGGTTATCTTAAAACAAAAAAGATGATTCTGCAAAAGGAATTGATGGCCGTTCATATACAATTAACCTCTTGCGGCCCATGACACGTGTGCGGTGACAAAGAGGTTGAGCTTTAACACCTACACATGTGTCCATGGGTGGCAGAGCTTTCTGTGCCGAGAACATGCTCCTAAAACAGTAACTGCTCTTTCAGTCTCTAATAGGCGACCAGCTCTTGGTCATGTGACCACCATGATAGCCAATCACAGCGGTCGGCTGCAGAGACCGGCAGATTATGGGCCTTGAATGGTGGCTTTGTTTCGTATTGTGAGCTTCTCCTGTAATTCAATTCATCTCTGAAAATGTTCTGCAGTGCTGATTGCACTGGCTGGCACTAAGGGGAATGTACCCAGGAAAGTATGGAATGGAGGTTCTAACTTGTTCTCACCCTGTAGATCCAAAGCAACAAAGTTTTGGCTGAATTTTCACTTCCAGTCCGGGCCTTTTGGCCCGGTTCACACTTGTGCAAGTTCATAACGAATGCGATGCGTCAAAAACACTTTGAATTCGCATGTCATCCCTAAAGTCATTGTTTTCATTGACGGTCGTTCACATACATGGTTCCGATTTCTCTACGAATGTGATACAAAAAAAGGGGTCTTGTCTGACTTTACTGCTTTGCGAATTTAGTCTCCATAGACATCAGTGTACATTGTTCTGGAATAGCAATGATGGTTCACATATGTGCGAATTCCAAAACGCGAAGTACACAGGAAGTTAATACCCCCCCCCCCCTTTTTTTTAAACACTATGATTTCATTGGCTAGAACATTAAAGCGGAGTTCCACCCAAAAATTGAACTTCCGCTTAATCCCCTCCCCTCCCCCTTACATGCCACATTTGTCATGTAATTTTTTTTGGGGGGGGAGTAGGGGCTTCAGTAGGAGTGGGACTTCCTGTCCCACTTCCTGCTTCCGCCGAGGGGCTGGTAAGGCGATTAGGCCTAATCGCCTTACTGCAGCCCCTCCCTTTGGCGATCGTCTAGGACACTGACAGGTCCTAGACGATCGCCTGTCCAATCAGTGGCAGGCCGCGCCGCGTGCGGCTTGCGCATGCGCAGTGGGTGCCCGGCCGTGAAGCCGAAGGCTGTCACGGCTGGGTGCCCACAGTCGCAATGAGGATGCCGGCCGGGGAGGGGGGGGGGGGGGGGAGAGGAGCAGAGCCCCGGTCGGCGCGTCGCTGGAAGGTGGAGAAGGTAAGTGTCTGTTTATTAAAAGCCAGCAGCTACACTTTTTGTATACAAACAAGAAGGAAATGCGCCAAACTAAGTGCAGTAAATCGGAATTTAATAGAATTCGTTTATAAACAGTAAATTGGCTACTCACAAACACAATGAGAGCATAGGCACATAAGGGTTAACGGCTGGTCCGGTGTCACACCTATCATCTACAGCTGCAAGGGCTCACGCAGGCTGACTTTGCTGAGTCATGGGAGATGTGGAAGCCCATCAGATCCGATGAACCAGCGGACGCTGAGAAACGCGTCATCCTATTGGCTGGACCGAGGTTCCACGTCACTTCCGGTCGTACAGCGACGGATCGCGCTCCATGCTGGAACGCACAGCGCTTCCTAGCTAGGATTCACGGCTCCTGGACCCCCCGTTTGCTTCCCCAAGATGGGCTTCCACATCTCCCATGACTCAGCGAAGTCAGCCTGCGTGAGCCCTTGCAGCTGTAGATGATAGGTGTGACACCGGACCAGCCGTTAACCCTTATGTGCCTATGCTCTCATTGTGTTTGTGAGTAGCCAATTTACTGTTTATAAACTAAGTCTATTAAATTCCGATTTACTGCACTTAGTTTGGCGCATTTCCTTCTTGTTTGTATATATCTTTCAGAGTCTGCTTCTGCTTCAGGATTGTACTGCCACTAGTGTTTTTGGACTAATACTTGAACTTTTTGGACTTTTATTTGACTATTATTGTATGGTCATTCATTTGACTATCATTGTATGGTCATCTATTCATTTATTTATTCATTTGTTTTTCTTCCTTTGATTATTGTCTCTTGATATTGACATGGACCCTATGATCTGCTAATTTTATTTCTTATTTGATTGTGCCTTTTAGTCGTGCGCCATCTACCTATTTTTACACTTTTTGTAGCTGCTGACTTAATAAACATTACATTTGGGTGGAACACACCTTTAATCGCAGCTATGTCCCACTTCTGAAATTCGCGTTAAAATCGCGGTAAATTCGCACCTTAGAATGGACAAGAAACGGACCAAATTCACAGCGCATCGGTGTGATCCGGGCTTTTCTGGCACTTTTTGTTTACATGTAACAATCAGGATGTTTTGCTAGAAAATTAGTCAGAACCATCAAACAAATTTTGTTTTTAAATCAGAGGCCCTAGAGAATAAATTGGTGGGTTTTGCAATTTTTTTTATGTCACAGTTTTTTAAATGCAATGTTTCTGGAAAAAAAATCATCAATCCAATTTTTTTTAAGATATAAAAGATGATGTCATGCCAAGTAAATAGATACGAAACATGTCACACTTTAAAACTGCACACGCCTGTGGAAAACAACCTAAATTCTGCCATCTATAGATGATGCTTTAAAAGCCTTTACAGGTTACCACTTTAAATTTACAGAAGAGGTCTGGTGCTAGAATTACTGCCCATGATTTGACGTTCGTGGTGATACCTCACATGTATGGGAAAGATCGTTGTTTGCATGTGTGCAGGACCGACATGTGCATTCGTTTGCGAGGACAGGGACATTTAAATGTTTTTTTGTTTTTTTTAATTGTTCTTTTTTTTTTGCACTTTTATTGCTGTCACAAGGAATGTAAACATCCTTTGTGGCAGCAATAGGAATGTGACAGGTACTCTTTTTGGACAAAACTGCGGTCTAACAGACCCAAAATCCCTCCTCTGTATAAAATCCCTCCTCGGTAGAATATCCCTCCTCGGTAGAATATCCCTCCTCGGTAGAATATCCCTCCTCGGTAGAATATCCCTCCTCGGTAGAATATCCCTCCTCGGTAGAATATCCCTCCTCGGTAGAATATCCCTCCTCTGCATTCACAAACACCAAGATCTGTGTTTGTGAATGCTTTAGATTTAAAAGAAAAATGGCGCTGATGGTTTCTGAGTAAACCGGAAGTAATGTCATGCCATCGCTTCCGGTTTACTGTTACAAACATCCGATCCTGGCTTTGCTTGGCTGTCCGACCAGCCGGGTGGTCGATTGAGAGAGCCACGGAAGGTGGTGGGAAACGTCCCCTCCTGCTGCTTGTGATAGCAGTACAGGGGCTAGTAAGCCGCTCCAATTGCTATTATAAGGAATGATGCCTGCAGCTGCAACCATTAATAGTCCAGTGGTGTACAGGTATGTTGCTGGACGGGCAGTGGCAAAGTTGAAGGTTATTGATTTTTTTGGGGGGGAATACAGCGCCCAACACAGTCATCGGTCATGCTGTGTATCCCATGTCCTGTTTCATGGAAAAACCCTTCTCTTGTTCTGCCAGATACTGCTCAGAGCTGTGATCTTCTGAGGGTTCAGAGGTTAACAGCAGCGGCTGCGGGGGTGAAGGACTTGTGCCACTTTCCACCATTTACAGAACTCATACTATTGTCCCATAATGCAATGCATTTTGTGAATGGAGAAAGAGCAGATGAACGACAGGATCACCCCTGTCCATTCACAGCATGCATTATATTGTGAGACAACAATAGTATGAGCTCTGTGAATGATGAAGGGGGCAGGAAGGAGTGAGCAAGCACTGCAAGTGCCTCATACCTGCAGCTGCTGCCATTACCCATAAGGCAAAGGAAGATTGCTGCTCTGGATGGCAACTAGGAAAGATATTACCATGAAGCATCAGTCTACATGACGTGGGTCACACACATTTACGGGTAACGAATGTGATTGGTGCTGTAACCCCCCCCCCCCCCCCTCCCAAAAAAATAAATAAACCCGAATGTCTCCCACTTCTGCACACTTACTTCTTGCCACCAAAGCTGGGCCTCTCGTCGTCAGAGTCGCGCTCCGCCCAGATTCCATAGGTGGTCTCCTCTTTGGTCTGGTAATGCTTCCGCCGGTTGGGGTTGAATTCGTTCTCCAAGTCCCAGTCGGTGATTTCAAACTTCTCCATCTCCACCCCATCGCTGTCCTCATCTTTGCCGTACAAGTGTGACATAGACATGATGACCCTAAAGGCATGAAAAAAGCAAGACAAGCATTAGAGGGGAGCTAAACGCAATAAATGTTTTAACGTAAAGCGGTTGTAAAAGGTATTTTTTTATTATAACAAACATCTTATATTTATCAGCTCTGTGTACGGGTTTGCACAGAGCAGCCCGAGTCCTCCTCTTATGGGGTCCCCCGCCGGCGCTTCTGGCTCCTCCTTCTCCCGCAGAATACCCCAATAGAATTCTGCTTTCTATGGGGTCATTTGTGCATGATTGGGTCTAGGAACACAGCCCTGCCCCCTCTTCACAGGATTTGATTTCCAGCAGCAGGAGCCAATGAACTCCTCTGCTATCAATATGCCTAGTTAGGAGGTATTTAATCACCACTGGGTTTTTTAATTTTTTAATAAACAAATGAAAAAAAAAAAAAACATTTAGGCTTCATTTCCATGGACGTTTTTACAGCCACTTTTCTGAGCGTTTTTTGCAGCTTAAAAACCCCAGGACCTGTGCGTTCTGAAGCTCCAGCGTTAGAGCTGTAAAAACGCCAGACGTTAAAAACCGCTCAAAAACGCTACCGCAGTGTTTTTGAGCTCCAGCTCAAAAAAACAACAACAAATAAATAAATAAAAACCATGGACAGGCGTTTTTAAAGGGGAGTTGATTAACTTTTAATCAATGGCCAAACAAAGCTGCAAAACAAATCTTTATCTGCTATTGATTTTAAAGGCTTGTGGGGCTTTTTTTTTTGGCGTTTAGTCAATTGAAGGGCGGCTTTTTCCATATTGGATAAAAAGATTTCTATAGTAGATTTGTTTGGCCATCGAAAAACATTCCGCCCCCAGCACTGCCCATCAAGTAAATATCCGCCCCCTTCATGTACATATCCGCCCCCCTCATGTACATATCCGCCCCTTCCATGTACATATCCGCCCCTTCCATGTACATACCCGCCCCCCTCATGTACATATCCGCCCCTTCCATGTACATATCCGCCCCCTCATGTACATATCCGCCCCCTCATGTACATATCCGCCCCTTCCATGTACATATCCGCCCCCTCATGTACATATCCGCCCCCTCATGTACATATCCGCCCCTTCCATGTACATATCCGCCCCCTCCATGTACATATCCGCCCCCTCCATGTACATATCCGCCCCCTCCATGTACATATCCGCCCCCTCCATGTACATATCCGCCCCCTCCATGTACATATCCGCCCCCTCCATGTACATATCCGCCCCCTCATGTACATATCCGCCCCCCCTCATGTACATATCCGCCCCCCCTCATGTACATATCCGCCCCCCCTCATGTACATATCCGCCCCCCCTCATGTACATATCCGCCCCCCCTCATGTACATATCCGCCCCCCCTCATGTACATATCCGCCCCCCCTCATGTACATATCCGCCCCCCTCATGTACATATCCGCCTCCCCTCATGTACATATCCGCCTCCCCTCATGTACATATCCGCCCCCCCTCATGTACATATCCGCCCCCCCCTCCATGTACATATCCGCCCCCCCCCCTCCATGTACATATCCGCCCCCCTCCATGTACATATCCGCCCCCCTCCATGTACATATCCGCCCCCCTCCATGTACATATCCGCCCCCCTCCATGTACATATCCGCCCCCCTCCATGTACATATCCGCCCCCCTCCATGTACATATCCGCCCCCCTCCATGTACATATCCGCCCCTTCCATGTACATATCCGCCCCTTCCATGTACATATCCGCCCCTTCCATGTACATACCCGCCCCCTTCCATGTACATACCCGCCCCCTTCCATGTACATACCCGCCCCCTTCCATGTACATACCCGCCCCCTTTCTATGTACGCCCCCTTCATGTACATATCCGCCCCCTTCAGGTACATATCCGGCCCCCTCGGGTACATATCCGCCCCCCTCGGGTACATATCCGCCCCCCTCGGGTACATATCCGCCCCCCTCGGGTACATATCCGCCCCCCTCGGGTACATATCCGCCCCCCTCGGGTACATATCCGGGTACATATCCGCCCCCCTCAGGTACATATCCGCCCCCCTCAGGTACATATCCGCCCCCCTCAGGTACATATCCGGGTACATATCCGCCCCCCTCAGGTACATATCCGCCCCCCTCAGGTACATATCCGCCCCCCTCAGGTACATATCCGCCCCCCCCCATGTACATATCCGCCCCCCCCCATGTAAATATCCACCCCTTCATGTAAAAATCCACCCCTTCATGTAAATATCCGCCCCCTCATGTAAATAGCCGCTCCCCCTCATGTAAATAGCCGCTCCCCCTCATGTAAATAGCCGCTCCCCCTCATGTAAATAGCGGCCCCCCCTGTACATATCCGCCCCCCTCATGTACATATCCGCCCCCCTCATGTACATATCCGCCCCTTCCATGTACATACCCGCCCCTTCCATGTACATATCCGCCCCTTCCATGTACATATCCGCCCCCTCATGTACATATCCGCCCCCTCATGTACATATCCGCCCCCTCATGTACATATCCGCCCCCTCATGTACATATCCGCCCCCTCATGTACATATCCGCCCCCTCATGTACATATCCGCCCCCCTCCATGTACATATCCGCCCCCCTCCATGTACATATCCGCCCCCCTCCATGTACATATCCGCCCCTTCCATGTACATATCCGCCCCCCTCCATGTACATATCCGCCCCTTCCATGTACATATCCGCCCCTTCCATGTACATATCCGCCCCTTCCATGTACATATCCGCCCCTTCCATGTACATATCCGCCCCTTCCATGTACATACCCGCCCCTTCCATGTACATACCCGCCCCTTCCATGTACATACCCGCCCCCTTCCATGTACATACCCGCCCTCTTCCATGTACATACCCGCCCCCTTCCATGTACGCCCCCTTCATGTACATACCCGCCCCCTTCATGTACATATCCGCCCCCTTCAGGTACATATCCGGCCCCCTCAGGTACATATCCGCCCCCCTCGGGTACATATCCGCGTACATATCCGCCCCCCTCAGGTACATATCCGCCCCCCTCGGGTACATACCTGCCCCCCTCGGGTACATATCCGCCCCCCTCGGGTACATATCCGCCCCCCTCGGGTACATATCCGCCCCCCTCGGGTACATATCCGCCCCCCTCGGGTACATATCCCACGCCCCCCTCGGGTACATATCCCACGCCCCCCTCGGGTACATATCCCACGCCCCCCTCGGGTACATATCCGCCCCCCTCGGGTACATATCCGCCCCCCTCGGGTACATATCCGCCCCCCTCAGGTACATATCCGCCCCCCTCATGTACATATCCGCCCCCCTCATGTACATATCCGCCCCCCTCATGTACATATCCGCCCCCCTCATGTACATATCCGCCCCCCCCATGTACATATCCGCCCCCCCCAAGTAAATATCCACCCCCTCATGTAAATAGCCGCTCCCCCTCATGTAAATAGCCGCTCCCCCTCATGTACATATCCGCCCCCCTCATGTACATATCCGCCCCCTTATGTAAATAGCCGGCTCCTTCATTGAAATAACCGCCCCCTCATGTAAATATCCACCCCTTCATGAAAATAGCCTCCCCCACATGTAAATAGCCGCTCCCCCTTGTGTAAATAGCCGCTCCCCCTCGTGTAAATAGCCGCTCCCCCTCGTGTAAATAGCCGCTCCCCCTCGTGTAAATAGCGGAACCCCCTTGTAAATATCCGCCCCCTTCATGTACATATCCGCCCCCCTCATGTACATATCCGCCCCCCTCATGTACATATCCACCCCCTTATGTAAATAGCCGGCTCCTTCATTGAAATAACCGCCCCCTCATGTAAATATCCACCCCTTCATGTAAATAGCCGCCCCCTCGTGTAAATAGCCGCTCCCCCTCGTGTAAATAGCCGCTCCCCCTCGTGTAAATAGCCGCTCCCCCTCGTGTAAATAGCCGCTCCCCCTCGTGTAAATAGCCGCTCCCCCTCGTGTAAATAGGCGCACCCCCTCGTGTAAATAGGCGCACCCCCTCGTGTAAATAGCCGCTCCCCCTCGTGTAAATAGGCGCACCCCCTCGTGTAAATAGGCGCACCCCCTCGTGTAAATAGCCGCACCCCCTCGTGTAAATAGCCGATCCCCCTCATGTAAATAGCGGCCCCCCCTTGTAAATATCCGCCCCCTTCATGTAAATAGCCACCCCCTCATGTAAATATATGCTCCCCCTCATGTAAATAGCCACGCCCTCTCATGTAACTAGCCACCCCTTCATGTACATATCCGCCCCACTTTCATGTAAATAGCTGCCCCTCCATGTAAATATCTGCCCCTCTCCTACATGAACGTGTCTCTGCAATGCAAGACAACAGCGGATCATAAACTCAGCTGTGCTGAGGGTCCGTTCTGCGGTTGCGCAGTTCTGGCCGGGCATTTTTTCAATAGGGGGCATTTCTCGACAGGAGGCGGGCTCCAAGGGGTTGAATACTTATCCAAGCCCTCTCTCCATTGGCTCCCAATCAAGTCTAGGGAGGAGGGGCGTGGTTGAGCCACACTGTGTGTCTATGGATGCAGACAGCTCAGGAGTGAGACACACATGTGCCCCCCAATAGAACACAGCTTTCTATGGGGGGGGCACAGAGAAGGGAAGAGGAGTAGATTACAACAGCAGGGCCCCCAAAAGAGGAGACAAGTGGAGTCTCTGTGTAATCATATCACATCCTCCCAGCACGTCTCCTCCGCCCCCTGTCGGCGGGTACGAGGAAGGGAATTACCCTGCAGTGAGTCTGAGGACTGTGACTGAACTCCGGTCATTGCAGACCCCGCACACCCGGCACTGTACCTGTAATGTAATCCTTATGAGAGGAAATCATTCACTTTCCGCTCCTCCCCATACCCCGGAACTGCAGCTCACACACCGGATGTGATCAGAAGCTGCAACCGGAAATCTATGTCTACTAGGGCGCGCTGCATTGTGGGAGTTGTAGGCGCGTCTATGAAGCAGAAACCTGCACATGCGCGGTGCTTTCCCGGCTCGTGTATAACTCCTCCTATTCCTCCTGAGACGTTCCCCGGACCGCTGAGTGATGATAGGCGCTGATAGGGGATTCTGAATGGTATAATACATACAATAGTCATACTGATCAGTCTTATTTTCCTTAAAGTTCAATTATTATATTTTTTTTTCATTCATTTTGGAAAGAGAGGTTTTTTTTGCCATCTGCGTCTCATCGGGGAGATTTCCCTTGACTTCCTGTATCATAGTCACAACAGGAAGTGACAGGAAATCCCTCCAAAAGTGAGGAAATCGCTGGTAGTCACCGGAACTAGTGTCCCCACTCCTGACCTCCCTGTGGCCCTAAGAAAAATTCTGCTAAGGGGCCCTCTACCTGACCCGTGATGCCGTGAGCTATGTAAACCATTAGCCTTGTGCCCAGTGCCCACCAAATGCAGCCTTGTGTCCACCAAATGCAGCCTTGTGCCCAGTGCACACCATGCAGCCTTGTGTCCACCAAATGCAGCCTTGTGCCCAGTGCACACCATGCAGCCTTGTGTCCACCAAATGCAGCCTTGTGCCCAGTGCACACCATGCAGCCTTGTGTCCACCAAATGCAGCCTTGTGCCCAGTGCACACCATGCAGCCTTGTGTCCACCAAATGCAGCCTTGTGCCCAGTGCACACCATGCAGCCTTGTGTCCACCAAATGCAGCCTTGTGCCCAGTGCACACCATGCAGCCTTGTGTCCACCAAATGCAGCCTTGTGCCCAGTGCACACCATGCAGCCTTGTGTCCACCAAATGCAGCCTTGTGCCCAGTGTCCACCATGCAGCCTTGTGTCCACCAAATGCAGCCTTGTGCCCAGTGCACACCATGCAGCCTTGTGTCCACCAAATGCAGCCTTGTGCCCAGTGCACACCATGCAGCCTTGTGTCCACCAAATGCAGCCTTGTGCCCAGTGCACACCATGCAGCCTTGTGTCCACCAAATGCAGCCTTGTGCCCAGTGTCCACCATGCAGCCTTGTGTCCACCAAATGCAGCCTTGTGCCCAGTGAACACCATGCAGCCTTGTGTCCACCAAATGCAGCCTTGTGCCCAGTGCACACCATGCAGCCTTGTGTCCACCAAATGCAGCCTTGTGCCCAGTGCACACCATGCAGCCTTGTGTCCACCAAATGCAGCCTTGTGCCCAGTGTACACCATGCAGCCTTGTGTCCACCAAATGCAGCCTTGTGCCCAGTGCACACCATGCAGCCTTGTGTCTACCAAATGCAGCCTTGTGCCCAGTGTCCACCATGCAGACTTGTGTCCACCAAATGCAGCCTTGTGCCCAGTGCACACCATGCAGCCTTGTGTCCACCAAATGCAGCCTTGTGCCCAGTGCACACCATGCAGCCTTGTGTCCACCAAATGCAGCCTTGTGCCCAGTGCCCACCAAATGCAGCCTTGTGTCCACCAAATGCAGCCTTGTGCCCAGTGCACACCATGCAGCCTTGTGTCCACCAAATGCAGCCTTGTGCCCAGTGTCCACCATGCAGCCTTGTGTCCACCAAATGCAGCCTTGTGCCCAGTGCACACCATGCAGCCTTGTGTCCACCAAATGCAGCCTTGTGCCCAGTGCACACCATGCAGCCTTGTGTCCACCAAATGCAGCCTTGTGCCCAGTGCACACCATGCAGCCTTGTGTCTACCAAATGTAGCCTTGTGCCCAGTGCACACCATGCAGCCTTGTGTCCACCAAATGCAGCCTTGTGCCCAGTGCACACCATGCAGCCTTGTGTCTACCAAATGCAGCCTTGTGCCCAGTGTCCACCATGCAGCCTTGTGTCCACCAAATGCAGCCTTGTGCCCAGTGCACACCATGCAGCCTTGTGTCCACCAAATGCAGCCTTGTGCCCAGTGCACACCATGCAGCCTTGTGTCCACCAAATGCAGCCTTGTGCCCAGTGCCCACCAAATGCAGCCTTGTGTCCACCAAATGCAGCCTTGTGCCCAGTGCACACCATGCAGCCTTGTGTCCACCAAATGCAGCCTTGTGCCCAGTGTCCACCATGCAGCCTTGTGTCCACCAAATGCAGCCTTGTGCCCAGTGTCCACCATGCAGCCTTGTGTCCACCAAATGCAGCCTTGTGCCCAGTGTCCACCATGCAGCCTTGTGTCCACCAAATGCAGCCTTGTGCCCAGTGCACACCATGCAGCCTTGTGTCCACCAAATGCAGCCTTGTGCCCAGTGCACACCATGCAGCCTTGTGTCCACCAAATGCAGCCCTGTGCCCAGTGCACACCATGCAGCCTTGTGTCCACCAAATGCAGCCTTGTGCCCAGTGCCCACCAAATGCAGCCTTGTGTCCACCAAATGCAGCCTTGTGCCCAGTGCACACCATGCAGCCTTGTGTCCACCAAATGCAGCCCTGTGCCCAGTGCACACCATGCAGCCTTGTGTCCACCAAATGCAGCCTTGTGCCCAGTGCCCACCAAATGCAGCCTTGTGTCCACCAAATGCAGCCTTGTGCCCAGTGCACACCATGCAGCCTTGTGTCCACCAAATGCAGCCTTGTGCCCAGTGTCCACCATGCAGCCTTGTGTCCACCAAATGCAGCCTTGTGCCCAGTGTCCACCATGCAGCCTTGTGTCCACCAAATGCAGCCTTGTGCCCAGTGTCCACCATGCAGCCTTGTGTCCACCAAATGCAGCCTTGTGCCCAGTGCACACCATGCAGCCTTGTGTCCACCAAATGCAGCCTTGTGCCCACCAAATGCAGCCTTGTGTCCACCAAATGCAGCCTTGTGCCCAGTGCACACCATGCAGCCTTGTGTCCACCAAATGCAGCCTTGTGCCCAGTGCACACCATGCAGCCTTGTGTCCACCAAATGCAGCCTTGTGCCCAGTGCACACCATGCACCAAATGCCTTGTGCCCAGTCCACCAAGCCTTGTGTCCACCAAATGCAGCCTTGTGCCCAGCAGCCTGTCCACCATGCAGCCTTGTGTCCACCAAATGCAGCCTTGTGCCCAGTCCACCATGCAGCCTTGTGTCCATAAAATGCAGCCTTGTGCCCAGTGCACACCATGCAGCCTTGTGTCCACCAAATGCAGCCTTGTGCCCAGTGCACACCCTTGTGTCTACCAAATGCAGCCTTGTGCCCAGTCCACCATAGCCTTGTGCCCAGTGCCCAATGCAGCCTTGTGCCCAGTGCACACCATGCAGCCTTGTGTCCACCAAATGCAGCCTTGTGCCCAGTGTCCACCATGCAGCCTTGTGTCTACCAAATGCAGCCTTGTGCCCAGTGTCCACCATGCAGCCTTGTGCCCAGTGCCCACCAAATGCAGCCTTGTGCCCAGTGTCCACCATGCAGCCTTGTGTCCACCAAATGCAGCCTTGTGCCCAGTGCACAACATGCAGCCTTGTGTCCACCAAATACAGCCTTGTGCCCAGTGCACACCATGCAGCCTTGTGTCCACCAAATGCAGCCTTGTGTCCAGTGCACACCATGCAGCCTTGTGTCCACCAAATGCAGCCTTGTGCCCAGTGCACACCATGCAGCCTTGTGTCCACCAAATGCAGCCTTGTGCCCAGTGCACACCATGCAGCCTTGTGTCCACCAAATGCAGCCTTGTGCCCAGTGTCCACCATGCAGCCTTGTGTCCACCAAATGCAGCCTTGTACCCAGTGTCCACCATGCAGCCTTGTGTCCACCAAATGCAGCCTTGTGCCCAGTGCACACATGCAGCCTTGTGTCCACCAAATGCAGCCTTGTGCCCAGTGTCCACCATGCAGCCTTGTGTCCACCAAATGCAGCCTTGTGTCCACCAAATGCAGCCTTGTGCCCAGTGCACACCATGCAGCCTTGTGTCCACCAAATGCAGCCTTGTGCCCAGTGCACACCATGCAGCCTTGTGTCCACCAAATGCAGCCTTGTGCCCAGTGTCCACCATGCAGCCTTGTGTCTACCAAATGCAGCCTTGTGCCCAGTGTCCACCATGCAGCCTTGTGCCCAGTGCCCACCAAATGCAGCCTTGTGCCCAGTGTCCACCATGCAGCCTTGTGTCCACCAAATGCAGCCTTGTGCCCAGTGCACACCATGCAGCCTTGTGTCCACCAAATGCAGCCTTGTGCCCAGTGCACACCATGCAGCCTTGTGTCCACCAATTGCAGCCTTGTGCCCAGTGCACACCATGCAGCCTTGTGTCCACCAAATGCAGCCTTGTGCCCAGTGTCCACCATGCAGCCTTGTGCCCAGTGCCCACCAAATGCAGCCCAGTGCCCACCAAATGCAGCCCAGTGCCTACCAAAAGCAGCCTTGTGCCCAGTGCACACCATGCAGCCTTGTGCCCAGTGCCCATCATGATGCAGCCTTGTGCCCACCAGTGCAGCCTTGTGCACACCATTCAGCCTACCTGTGCAGCGGAGGAAAGGAGAGGAGCAGGAGAGCCGCCCAGCTGATCAGCGCGGAGCGTAGGGAACACATCGATAACAGCTTTCATTTCAATTGCCGTGTTCACCAGGATTGGACGGGTGATCTGTCTATCAAAGTCCCGGGATCAGGAGGAGGTGTATCTGACAGCGAGCGGCGGGGAACACAGCAATTGAAAGAAAACTGTTCTCGCTGTGTTCCCTGCGTGTGCTGCGCTCTAAACATCCGGGCGGCTCTCTCTCTCTTCCCCTCGACCCTCGCTGGGAGAAGGACTCGCATTCCACAGGTGCCGCCCCTGCACCCACGAGGGGGGGAGGCGGGGACTCCAGTAATTTGCGGGGCCCTACGCAGCTTGCTTAGTGAGCGTATAGGGCGGATCGGCTCTGTCCCCACTGGAAGATTTCACCTCCGTTTTTTTTTTTCTGGTGACAACCCAAAATCTGGGATTGACTTTTACTCTCGGTAATAACAGTAGCCAGACGAATAAACGGAATCTCCCCCAACAGGTCTGAGGCGGGTGAACGCAGCGAGTCTGTGATCTGCGTTTGGGGTGTCATTAGCGGCGCATCGGAACATCGCTGGACTTCAAGTGTTTGTACCGGGGTGATTAGTTGCAGGCAGCGACCGTTTTGAGTTACAGAGGTGGTCTAGTGCTAGAATAATTGCTCTCGCTCTAACGATCGCGGCAATACCTCACATTTGTGGTGTAAACACCGTTTTCATATGCGGGCGCAGTTTATTTTTATTCTTATTTGTTTAACTTTTTAATTTTACCCTGTCCTATTAAAAAAAAAAAAAATTGGGTCACTTATTCCTATTACAAGGAAGGTAAACATCCCCTGTGATAGAAAAAAGCATGACAGGTCCTCTTAAATGTGAGATCTGGGGTCAAAATAGTCGCTTTAACTCAGGGCTCGACAAAATCCGGGCGCCCAGTCGCAATTGCCACGAAGAAATTGTGACCTGTGGAAGCTTAGGCCTGCAGAAGGCCGCAAAGCCACGGTCTCAATTACCGGCCCGTCGCAATCGTCAGTAATTGAGGGCGCGGCTTTGTGGCCTTCACAGAAGGAAGCTTAGGCCTGCAGAAGGCTGCAAAGCCGTGGCCTCGCATCGGCCAGTAATTGAGGCCGTGGCTTTGCAGCCTTCTGCAGGCCTAAGCTTCCTTCTGTGATCTGGCGCCATCTTGTGGTGGCCGTTGGCATTACACGTAGTTACATTACAAGTAGCAAAACAGCAGTTCTAATGTGTTTTTCATCTCCTTCCCTCTAATTAGAACCCCCAAACATTATATATATTTTTTATTCTAACACCCTAGAGAATAAAATGTCGATCATTGCAATACTTTCTATCACACCGTATTTGCACAGCGGTCTTTCAAGCGCACTTTTTTGGGGGGAAAATACACTTTTTTTAATAAAAAAATAAGACAACAGTAAAGTTAGCCCAGTTTTTTTTCCTTTTGTGAAAGATAATTTTACGCCGAGTAAATTGATACCCAACACGTCACGTTTCAAAATTGCGTCCGTTCGTGGAATGACGACAAACTTTTACCCTTTAAAATCTCCATAGGGGACGTTTAAAAAATTCTACAGGTTGCATGTTTTGAGTTACAGAGGAGTTCTAGGGATAGAATTATTGCTCTCGCTCTAATGATCGTGGCGATACCTCCCATGTGTGGTTTGAATACCGTTTACATATGCGTTCGCTTCTGCGCGGGAGCTTGGCAGGGTGGGTGCGCTTTTCAGCTCCTAACTTATTTAGCTGGCTCCTAGATTCCAAGCAAATTTGCATTAACTGACAATTGCGCGGTCGTGCGATGTGGCACCCAAACAAAATTGACGTCCTTTTTTCCCCACGAATAGAGCTTTCTTCTGGTGGTATTTGATCACCTCTGCGTTTTTTTTTTTTTTTTGCACTATAAACAAAAATAGAGCGACAATTAGAAAAAAAAAAATAACAATATTTTGTACTTTTTATTATAATAAATATCCCCATTTAAAAAAATAAATAAAAAAAAAGGCAATCTCCCATTCTGAAAATGTGTGATCGCAGATCGCCACTATTACTAGTAAAAAAAAAACAATAATAAAAATGCCATAATTCTGTCCCCTATTTTGTAGCTGCTATAACTTTTGCGCAAACCAAACAATATACACGTATTGTGATTTTCTTTACCAAAAATAAGTAGAAGAATACGTATCGCCTAAACTGAGGAAAAAGTTTTTTTATATATTTTTTGGGGGATATTTATTTCAGCAAAAAGTAAAAAATAGTAGAAGTGATTGCTCTATTTTTGTTTATAGCGCAAAAAATAAAAACCGCAGAGGTGATCAAATACCACCAAAAGAAAGCTCTATTTGTGGGAAAAAAGGACGTCAATTTTCTTTGGGAGCCACGTCACACGACTGCGCAATTGTCAGTTAAAGCGACGCAGTGCGGAATCGCAAAAAGTGGCCTGGTCATTTGGCTGCATAATGGTCCGGGGCTTAAAGCGGAGGTCCGCCGTAAAAAAGAAAAAAAATATTAAAAGCCAGCAGCTACAAATACTGCAGCTGCTGACTTTTAATATTAGGACACTTACCTGTCCTGGAGTCCAGCGATGTCTGCAGCTATCTGTTGCCCCCACTGCCATCCATGGTGAGGGAATCAGGAAGTGAAGCGTTGCAGCTTCACTGCCCGGTTCCCTACTACGCAGGCGCGAGTCGCGATGCGCCGTCCTCACTGTTCCCCGCTGTGTTCTGGGAGCCGAGTGTTTTAACTGCGTTGTGTAATAATGTAATAATTCCACTAGAGGGCAGCATCCGACCTCAGTTTGTCACTATGTCTGTGAAGGGTATCATTGATCCATCCATGTCATGGTATAGGTCAGTGATGGGGAAACTTGGCACCCCAGATGTTTTGGAACGCCTGCTGAATTTTGCTTCTAATCCCCTTGGGGAGGCTTCCATTTGTGGATGGATATTTTATGGTTGCACAACTTATCACATTGCTATAATCTTTTTATTTGGACTATAAACTGACTTATCAATAAATGGTTGTGGAACGAATCATCGGAGTTTCCATTATTTCTTATGGGTAAATTTGATATACAAGTGCTTTGGATTACAAGCATGTTTCCGGAATGAATTATGCTCGCAATCCAAGGTTTTACTGTATATAATTTTGCATTGCAGTAAAACCTTGGATTGCAAGCATAATTCATTCCAGAGACATGCTTGTAATCCAACGCGCTTGTATAACAAAGCTAATTTCTCCATAAGAAATAATGGAAACTCAAATGATTTGTTCCACAACCATTTATTCATAAATCCTTTAGTTTATAGTCTATATAAAAAGAGTATAGCAATGTGATAAGTTGTGTAACCATAAAATGTCCGTCCACAAATGGAAGCCTCCCCAAGGGGATTAGAAGCAAAATCAACAGCAGGAGCTCCAGAGTATAAAAGAGAAGAGAGGCGCCTCTAAGTGTAGCAATAAGTTGCTAAATGTTGTACCTTCATTAAATGTAACCATATTGATACACTTAGAGGCTCCTCTCTTCTTTTTTATACTCAGTTGTGACATGACGCTACTCTTATATCAAGACATCGCTTGTATATCAAGTCAAAATGTATTAAAAAAAGTTGCTTGTCTTGCAAAACACTCTCAAACCAAGGTTTTACTGTAGTTTTTAACTCAAAAACAGGTCTGTCCTGGTAAATGCAGGAGAGTAGGAAAGTAAATAAAATGCAATCTGTAGGTAAACGTTTTCTTTTGAACAGAGGTGAGGATGATTTGCCTAGGTAGTCTTTTCTAATGATTACACCTGTTCCCATAGTGTGAAAGCCTGAACTCAGAGGAGAGCGCTGCAGTGTGAGGTTTGGGGGAGCCGTATGGACGGTAGTAATGTCTGAGCAATGGAGAGAAAGGTAAGATCACTTGTCCTATAGAAATGAATTATATCTCACGGATGTAAATCATAACTGAGTGATATTTAGTATACCAATAAACTGTTATTTTATTTCTATATATCACCCAACGAGGGACAAAGAAATAGAGTAATTATTGGACAAGTTTTATGCAGCAGCCTTTAACCACTTAAGACCCGGACCAAAATGCAGGTAAATGACCTTGCCCCTTTTTGCGATTCGGCACTGACAATTGCGCGGTCGTGCGACGTGGCTCCCAAACAAAATTTGCGTCCTTTTCTTCCCACAAATAGAGCTTTCTTTTGGTGGTATTTGATCGCCTCTGCAATTTTTATTTTTTGCGCTATATACAAAAATAGAGCGACATTTTTGAAAAAAAAAACAATATTTTTTACTTTTTGTTATAAGAAAAATCAAATAAACAAAATGTATTTAGCCACATGTCTTTAGTAAAAAAAAATCGCAATAAAAAAAAAATTAGCTACCTAGCGGGAACAGCGACACTAATACAGCGATCAGAAAAATGATCGCTTAGTGACACTGGCAATAGGGAGTGAAAGGGTTAACTAGGGCGGTGATCAAGGGGTTAAAACTTTATTAGGGCGGGTTACGGGGGCTACCCTGAACCTAACACTAACTGACTGTCACACTGACACTAAATACAGTAATCATACATGTATGATTACTGCATTCAGTGACACTGTGACAGGGGGAGGGGGGGGGGATCGCAAGGGGTTAATGTGCCTATGTGTAGTGTGTGTCAGTGTAGTGTTGTGCAGACTTACTGTGCGATGTGATCTCTCCTCAGCGGTGGTTGAAAATACCACTGAGGGGAGGGATCACATCACTTCCTCCTTCCTGTGTTTACACAGGAGGAGGAAGTGCAGGGCGGGGGAGCGTTGCGGATTGGCTGGGAGCGATCCGGAGGGGGCGGACAAAAACGAATAGCCGCCCCCTCATCCCGGATCACTCGTACAGCCGCGGGGACCGCCGCATGTACCGGGGGGGTCCCGAACGGACCCCCGACCCACGGCAAGGCACCAACGTATATATACGCTGATGTGCCTGCCTGTGCCATTCTGCTGACGTAAATGTACATGCGGCGGTCCGCAAGCAGTTAATAGGCAAATGCAGGCAACTAATGTTAAAGTGGAATTCCAGGCTAACTATGCCTAATCCTGCTTCCAGACCCCTTCTAACTACCGCATGAAGGGAAGGTGCCTATACTTACCTATTCTGAGGGTGCTCCGGTCTGGTCATGTGATCTCTGCAGCAGCTTCAATGAAGCAGAGTGATCATTGACAATGGCTGCAATGCCTGGTCAGTGACGTCATCTATAGGCTTGCTATGGTGCATCAGTTGTCCCTCTTCTTGCTTGATCATGTAGCACCCTGAGAATAGGTAAGTATAAGCGGTTTGCTTTCACAGGGTAGTTAGTAAGGTTGCACCTGATCCCGGGCATTGCAGGGATGATCGGTGTGGCAGAGGGGGGAGTTACAAGCACCGATCTCCCCGTCTAGCTTTTCTGACTTCTCCTCTCCTTCCCGTGGCTGTCAGGGAGATCAGTGCTTGTAACTGCCCCCACCCCCGGCTGTCCCCCTCTGTACTCTCCGTGTCCTCTGCCGGGTTCCGATCCCTTTCGTCCTCCAGGTCCTGCTCTGTGTCCTCCTCCGGGTTCCCCTGCATCCTCCCTGGCTCTCCGTGTCTTCCTCCAGGTTTTGATCTGTTTCGTCCTCCGGGTCCTCCTCTGTGTCCTCCTCCGGGTTCCCCTGCGTCCTACCTGGCTCTCCGTGTCTTCCTCCAGGTTCCGATCCTTTTCGTCCTCCGGGTCCTCCTCTGTGTCCTCCTCCGGGTTCCCCTGCGTCCTACCTGGCTCTCCGTGTCTTCCTCCAGGTTCCGATCCTTTTCGTCCTCCGGGTCCTCCTCTGTGTCCTCCTCCGGGTTCCCCTGCGTCCTACCTGGCTCTCCGTGTCTTCCTCCAGGTTCCGATCCTTTTCGTCCTCCGGGTCCTCCTCTGTGTCCTCTTCCGGGTTCCCGTGCGTCCTCCCTGGCTCTCCGTGTCCTCCTCTGGGGTCCAATCTGTTTACTCCTCTAGGTTCCCACTCTGTGTCCTCCTCTGGGGTCCGATCTGTTTACTCCTTCAGATTCCCACTCTGTGTCCTCCTCTGGGTCCCCCAGCGTCCTCCCCGGCTCTCTGTGTCCTCCTCCTGTCCTGGATCTTTCAATTTAGAGAGCAGAGGAAGGATCCGGTAAATCTCTCATTTACTGGCTCCTTCCTTTTTTGAATGCACAGAGTCGGTGATCGCTGGCTGTCTATTCATAACTGAAACATCATAACCTGTGTTTACGATGCTTCAGTTTATGAATGGAGAGGAGCCTCTGCCTCCTCTCCATTCATCCCAATGCAGCTGAGGCTTCTGAGAAAGGGACTGCAGAATCTCTATCCTCAGTCCCTTTCCCTGTCTCAAAGGGAAGATATCAGAGGTCAAGCCAGACCCTTGTGTAGTGTCCGTTGACTGCAGAGCATTTCCAGATCAAGAGCAGTGGCACAGTGGCTGTTGTGACCTTGTCCTTGAACTCGCTCTCATTATGAATCTCCGATGTGGTTAACACATTCCGAATGTAACCTTTTGGGCATGTGCCAGTTCTGGAGCCGTGGTTCCGTTCTGAATAGCTGAACCCAGTATCTGAAGTGTCACTCTTAAGCTTCATACACACGATTGGATTTTCCGAGGACAAAGCATAGGATTTTTGTCCGGAGGGCGTTGGCCAGGAACTTGTCTTGCATACAAACGGCAAAGAATTGTCCTCCAACAAACATGAAACTACATGGTTTTTCAGCTCTTTAGCGCCACACTTTGGGCAACTTCTGCTAATGTTGTCCTATGGTTAGCATTGCTTCTGAGCATGCGTGTTTATACTTTGGATTTTTTTCCAATCGGACTTGTGTACACACGACCGGAAAATTCGACAAGACACATTGTTTGTCGGGAAATTTTAAAGCATGCTATCCAACATTGGTTGTCAGAAATTCTGATCGTATGTACGAGGCTTTAGAGTAAATCTGACCATGATTGACATATCTTGAAATATCACCCTTTGGTGAAAACTTCAGCTTTTTGAACTTCCTTAGTCTTTTGTGGATCGTATTCATAACCCTCAGAGCACTTTTCCGTTCTGGAGCCATGGCACAGCCTTTTGGCATGATCCAGTCTATCACAACGCGTTTAACCACTTCCCGGTTGGTCAATGGCATATTGACGTCCGGGAAGTGGTTCTGTTTAGGGGTGCAGCGGATCGAAAAACTCACGGTTCGGATCGTTCCTTGGATCAGGAGTCACGGATCGGATCCTTTTTCGGATCAGCAAAAAAAATAAAAATAATCTCCCCCACTGTAATATCCACATACCCCCCCCCCCCCACTGCAGTGGCGTCACTCGGTGCAAAAAAATAATACAAATGGTGTCACCCCCCCTCAGTACAGACACCCCACAGTAGTGCAGACCTCAGACGGTAACCCCCCACAGTAGTGCAGACCTCAGACAGTAACCCCCCCCCCCCCCACAGTAGTGAAAACCTCAGACGGTACCCCCCCAGTAGTGAAAACCTCAGACGGTACCCCCCCAGTAGTGCAGACCTCAGACAGTAACCCCCCCACATAGTGCAGACCTCAGACAGTAACCCCCCCCACACATAGTGCAGACCTCAGACAGCGGCGTGTGTGTGTTTCCCTCGAGCGTGGGCTCCTCCTCCTCTGTGGGTGTGAACAGAGAGGAGGGCCGCCGCCGGGTGTACCAAGATGGCCGCCGCTCCAGAGCTAGGCTGAAGCCGGGGACTTTCCTAGGCTGACGCTCCAGAGCGCTCGGCGGATAGCGGGTTGTGCCGATCTGAACGGGGTGACCCGTTCGGAACGCGGATCGGTGACCCTCCATTGCACCCTAGTTCTGTTATCATGACTTGCGTCATATGACGTGCACCATGATAACATGGGGGCGCGCAGCACAGCGATCGCGGCGTGTCAGTCTGACACCCCGCATCTCCAATCGTGATAAGGAGCCTCAGAGGCTTCTTACCATGTGATCAACTGTGACCAATCACAGCTGATTATCGCGTGAACCAGAAAGTGTCGGTAAACAGCATTCCTCAGTTCACGCTGACAGGGAGAGCTGATCAAGGGCTCTCCTTGTCGGGGGGGGGGGGGGGTCATCAGCACAGCCCCCTCATAAAATTCTGCCAGTGCCAATCACTGCCCACCAGTAACACCTGTCAGTACTTATCAGTACCTCATCATCAGTGCTGCCTATCGGTGCCACCTGCCAATGCCTCCTGTCAGTGCCCATCAGTACTGCATATCAGTGCTGCCTTTTGATGCCCATCAGTGCTGCATATCAGTGTTGCCTATCGGTGCCAATCAATTCTCCATATCAGTGCTGCCTCATCAGAGTAAAGGGGAAAACAACATTTTATAACAGAAACTAAAAAAAAAAAAAGTTTGTTTAGTTAAAAGGAAAAAACGCAGAGGTGATCAAATACCACCAAAAGTAAGCTCTATTTGGGGGAAGAAAATTATAAAAATGTTGTTTGGGTACAGTTTAGCATGACCGGTATTGAAGTGGTTAATGAGTGTGCCCGGTCTGAATGCAGTAATAGCAGATAAATAAAAGTTTTGCCTGTCGGGTGCCAACTATAGATTCTCCTGCCCTGTTTTACTGATACCCAAGGAAGTTGGAGTGTTGGCCGCGTATTTTGTCCCAAGAGTAAAGACCTTTCCACTGATACTACTGCGCTTAAGTGCATCATGAATCATCCGGTCTCTGGGATTGTTCCACCGCCCTCCTAAAGTGACCTCTTCACCTCCAGCCGCTTCTGACCCTCAACAGTATCAACTGTCTGGGCTTCTGATTATGTAGCATTTACCTCTCTTTGGGGTTGAGTTTCTAAAACTGGAGAGTGCAAATTCTGGTGCAGCTCTGCATAGAAACCAATCAGCTTCCAGGTTTTATTGTCAAAGCTTTATTGAACAATCTGAAGCTAGAAGCTGATTGGCTACCATGCAGAGCTGAACCAGACTTTGGACGCCCCAGTCTTAGTAAATCGACCCTGGAGGGTCTAGTTGATTACTAATAAGCAGAGCAACATGTCTTCCAAAATCTGTTCAGAGAAAAATGTTACTGCAACTGGTGACCTTGTTCCAATCTACCCTACTATAGCTGGGGATGATTCCCTGTACACATAGAGCAGGGGTCACCAAACCAAAGGGGCCAATTTACTGGCCTTCAGAACTTAGGGGGGCTGGACTGTGGCCAATAGGAGTAGAACATGTCCTGATGTCAGTGGGAGTAAACAGTGCCCCATCTTTACTGGGAGGAATAGTGCCCCATCATTGGTGTCAGTGGCTCTAATAGTGCCCCATTGTTGATGTAAGTGAGAAGAATAGTGCCATTTCATAGGTGTCAGTGGCTGGAATAGTGCCCCATTGTTGATGTAAGTGGGAAGAATAGTGCCATTTCATTGGTGTCAGTGGCTGGAATAGTGCCCCATTGTTGATGTAAGTGGGAAAAATAGTGCCATTTCATTGGTGTCAGTGGCTGGAATAGTGCCCCTTTGTTGATGTAAGTGGGAAGATTAGTGACATTTCATTGGTGTCAGTGGCTGGAATAGTGCCCCATTGTTGATGTAAGTGGGAAGAATAGTGCCATTTCATTGGTGGCAGTGCCTGGAATAGTACCCCATTGTTGATGTTAGTGGGAAGAATAGTGCCATTTCATAGGTGTCAGTGGCTGGAATAGTGCCCCATTGTTGATGTAAGTGAGAAGAATAGTGCCATTTCATTGGTGGCAGTGCCTGGAATAGTACCCCATTGTTGATGTAAGTGGGAAGAATAGTGCCATTTCATAGGTGTCAGTGGCTGGAATAGTGCCCCATTGTTGATGTAAGTGGGAAGAATAGTGCCATTTCATTGGTGGCAGTGCCTGGAATAGTACCCCATTGTTGATGTAAGTGGGAAGAATGGTGCCATTTCATTGGTGTCAGTGAAAATAATTATGTCCCTTTTGGTGGTTTCTGTGGTTGTAATAGTGCTCCACCGTTGGTGTCATTGGGAGGAATAGTTCCCTATTGGTGTCGGTGTCAAGAATTATATCCCTTTAGGTGGTTTCAGTGGTAAGAATAATGCTCCGTAGTTGGTGTCAGTAGGAGGAATGGTACTCCACCATTTGATGTCAGTAAGAGGAGGAATAGTGTCCTATTGGTGTCGGTGTCAAGAATTATGCCCCCATTGTTGGTGTCAGTAAGAGGAGAAGTGCCACAAGGGCTGGTAAAAGAAAAAAGAACAATTTGGGAGAGAAGAAACACTCCCCCAAATGTTGGAATTTTAGTGTGAGAGACGTCAATTGCTATAAAAAGGCAAACACACTAAACACAGATTGTTTTTTGAAAAAATATCAAATTGTAAGAATTATTAAAAACAAGTTCCAATGGTTATTATAGACCACAATAGTTACAAAAGCAGAGTATATGACAGTGTGCAAGTAGCCAACAAGTTTCGCACATGTGCTTAATCAGGGCCTTTCAACTTTTCTTTTGAACAGTTCTGCTAAACACTGAGTAAGGTGTACCAGGACGCAACCCAGAGATCCTATTGGCGGGATGGACAAGCTGCCAAAGCCCTGGCCAGTGGTAGTCAGACCCACTAGGCCAGAAGATGTGCCGATATTAGAGCGTTTTGGAGAGCCCGACAACCAGACAGGTGTCTGGGAATATTAGGGCTGTTGAACTTCCAAGAGGTAATAGAGAATATCCCATCTAAAGCAATTCACAGTGTATATGTGCTTAGGGCAGCTGAGTGAGGGCTTGTGTCTCCTTCTCTCAAGGGCTGGATAAAATCAAGCAAAGGGCCTCATCTGGCCCCCGGCTGCAGTTTGGAGACCACTGCCTTAGTAGTTAACGACACTCATAATCTGGATCCTGGCACTCCGAATTTAGAGGGCCTGGACTGTGGCCAGTGGGAGTAGAAAATGTCCTGATGTCAGTGGGAGTAAACCATGACACATCTTTACTGGGAGGAATAGTGCCCCATCATTGGTGTCAGTGGTAGTAATAGTGCCCTATTGTTGGTGTCAGTGACAAGAATTATGTCCCTTTTGGTGGTTTCAGTAGTAGGAATAGTGCTCCATCGTTGGTGTCAGTGGAAGGAATAATGCCCTATTGGTGTCAGTGGCAAGAATTATGCCCCCATTGTTGGTGTCAGTAGGAGGGATTGTGCCCCAAGGGCTGGATAAAATCAAGCAAAGGGCCACATATGGCCCCCGGCCGCAGTTTGGAGACCACTTCCTTAGTAGTTACCAACACGCATAATCTGGGTCCTGGGACTCCTATTTGTATAGAGTCATTCTCAGTAGGAGCTTCTATAGCTCTGATGCCGTGTACACACGGTCAGAAATTCCGCCAGCGAAATTTCCGATGTGAGCTTTTGGTCGGAAACTACGACCGCGTGTAGGCTCCATCAGACTTTTGCTGTTGGAATGTCCGCCAGCAAAAGATTGAGAGCAGGTTCTCTATTTTTATGACGCAATTTTGACGCACAAAAATTCGACGCATGTTTGGAAGCATTGAACTTACTTTTCTTGTCTCGTCGTAGTGTTGTACGTCACTGCGTTCTTGGCGGTCGAAAGTTCAGAGAACTTGTGTGACCGTGTGTAGGGGTGCAACGGATCGTCACCGATCCGTGATCCTAAAGGGTCACCCCGTTCGGATTGGCACACCCCGCGATCCACGGAGCGCTCCGGAGCCTCAGCCCAGAAAAATGTCCCCGGCTTCGGCCTAGCTCTGGAGCGGCGGCCATCTTGGTGCACCCGGCAGGCCCTCCTCTCTGTTCACACCCACAGAGGAGGAGGAGCCCGCGCTTGAGGAAACACACGCCGCTGTCTGAGGGTCTGAGGTCTGCACTATGGTGGGGGTTACTGTCTGAGGTCTGCACTATGGTGGGGGTTACTGTCGGAGGTCTGCACTATGGTGGGGGTTACTGTCTGAGGTCTGCACTATGGTGGGGGTTACTGTCTGAGGTCTGCACTATGGTGGGGGTTACTGTCTGAGGTCTGCACTATGGTGGGGGTTACTGTCTGAGGTCTGCACTATGGTGGGGGTTACTGTCTGAGGTCTGCACTATGGTGGGGGTTACTGTCTGAGGTCTGCACTATGGTGGGGGTTACTGTCTGAGGTCTGCACTACTGGGGCAGGGGTTACCGTCTGAGGTCTGCACTATTGTGGGAGTTACCGTCTGAGGTCTGCACTACTGGGGGGGGGGGGGGGGTTACCGTCTGAGGTCTGCACTACTGTGGGGTGTCTGTACTGAGGGGGGGACCATAGTGGGTGGGGGGGGTGACACCATTTTTATTATTTTTTTGCACCGAGTGACGCCACTGCAGTGGGGGGGGGGGGGGGAGATGTGGATATTACAGTGGGGGAGATTTTTTTTTTTTTTTTGCTGATCCGAAAAATTATTCGATCCGTGACTCCTGATCCGAGGAACAATCCGAACCGTGATTTTTTTTGATCCGTTGCACCCCTAACCATGTGTATGCAAGCCAAGCTTGAGCAGAATTCCGTCTGAAAAATCATCCAAGGTTTTTCCGACAGAAAATCCGATCGTGTGTACGCGGCATCAGACCTGCACTGTGTCTTCTTTTCTCCACTTGTGAACTTGTCAGTCTGTAAACAATTATTGGAGTAATCTGCTATCTCTACTTGTATTCTGGTGCCTTCCACAGCAAAGTCTATTTCTGACAATGCTGTGGCCCTTATCATCCAGAATGCCTGAGGTGTCTTTCCCTATCTCTGATTTAGAATCAGAGCTTTTACAACCTGCCCCTAATGACAGGTTCCATATAACTCAGATGTCCAAGCTGTTGTTTTCAGTCTGGTGGATGCTGTATATTGTACTGTGCATCTATTCTAGGGGATTAACCTATTGGACTAGAAATAGGGCCTTTCAGAGCTTGTACTTTTGCAAATACCCCTTTCCATACATTCAGTACAGCGGAACCTCGGTTTACGAGTAACGCGGTTAACAAGCATTTTGAAAGACGAGCAACTTTCCTTTTTTTTTAATTCTGACTCGGTTTGTGGGTGTTGTCTCGCAATACAAGCAGAATTCAAGCTAATCGTGTATGCAGTACCTCATTTGGCCTGAGGTGCGGGGGCGCCAGAGCCGATCTGAGCCATTTGGAAATACTACATTCTCGGGTGTTTCCGAACTTTTCCAAGGTCAGCCGAGCTGTCGCGGGTCCTTACCGAGTGTTTCCAAGGCTCTCTGGCACCCCCCTACAGTATTACATGCCATTGAAGTCAATGCGGAACAAATTATTTTTATCTCCATTTACTTCTATATGCGAGTGCTTTGGATTCTCCTGGAACAGATTATGCTCGTGATCCATGATTCCACTGTATTTGAAACTTTCCTCTATGAACACTGCAAACATCCCATGCAATCATCGCTTCCTCCTGATAATGTGATAAAGCTTTATCCCTCTAAATGAGACGTTATTAGTGCATGGTCCTGGTCTTTCTGTGGACCCTCCAGTTCTCCACTTTACCAGTCAGACCACTACGCTTAATGGCGTCTGACTTTTAGGTACACAGGGTTGTCTTTATTATTGGACCCATGGCAAACATTTTCTTGGGCCCTTCTGAATCCACTTATCAGCTATTTGTGGAGTGTAGGCTCAAGGGGAAGCTGCCTTGGGCCCCACCACAAACTGGGCCCGGGGCAATTTCCCCTTTTTGTCCTGTGGTAAAGACGGCCCTGCAGGTAAAATTTTTGTTTTTTGAAACAATGTAAAAATGTATCATATCCTTTAACCGCTTGCCGACCTGCTGCCGCAGTTTTGCGGTGGCAGGTCGGCTCTGCTGGGCGAGATAACGTAATATTACGTCATCTCGCCAAGCAGCCAATAGGGGCGCGCGCGTCGCTCCTGACGCCGACTCGTGTGCCTGGCGGGTGCGATCACCGCCGGGCACGCACGATCGCTCATTACAGAGCGAGAACCGGGAGCTGTGTGTGTAAACACACAGCTCCCGGTCCTGTCAGGGAGAAATGCCTGATTGTCTGTTCATACAATGTATGAACAGCGATCTGTCATTTCCCCTAATCAGTCCACCCCCCCTACAGTTAGAACACACACAGGGAACATAATTAACCACTTCCTTGCCCCCTAGTGTTAACCCCTTCCCTGCCAGTGGCATTTTTATAGTAATACAATGCATTTTTATAGCACTGATCGCTATGGTCCCAAAAATGTGTCTGACGTGTCCGCCATAATGTCGCAGTACCGATAAAAATTGCTGATCGCCACCATTAATAGTAAAAAAAAAATATTATTAAAAAAGCCATAAAACTATCCCCTATCTTGTAAACGCTATAACTTTTGCACAAACCAATCAATAAACACTTATTGCGATTTTTTTAACGAAAAATATGTAGAAGAATACGTATCAGACTAAACTGAGGAAATGTTTTTTTTTTATATATTTTTGGGGGATATTTATTATGGTAAAAAGTAAAAAATATTGCATTTCTTTTAAAATTGTCGCTCTATTTTTGTTTATAGCACAAAAACTAAAAACCGCAGAGGTGATAAAATACCACCAAAAGAAAGCTCTATTTGTGGGGAAAAAAAGGACAATTTTGTTTGGAAGCCACGTCGCACGACCGCGCAATTGTCAGTTAAAGCGGCGCAGTGTCGAATCGCGAAAAGTGGCCTGGTCTTTGACCAACAATATGGTCCGGGGCTGAAGTGGTTAAAAGAGACCACTTCAACACATGAAAAATCTTTGTGTTCTGGATCAAATGTTTGCGGCATTACACTCAATTGGGTTGGTTTGTTAAAGGCATCTAAGTTTGTCTCACACATGACAGTAATGTTTGTTCACTTTGAACATATCCCCTACATCAGGGGTCTCAAACTGGCGGCCCTCCGTGAAACTACAAGTCCCATCATGCCTCTGCCTGTGGGAGTCATGCATGTAATTGTCAGCCTTGCAATGCCTCATGGGACTTGTCGTTTTGCAACAGCTGGAGGGCCACCAGTTTGATATTCCTGCCCTACATCCCAGGAATGAATCCAAAGATCGCATTGTTAAATTACCTTTTCAAATAAGATGTATTTTTGGTCATGCAATTGACAGTGACATTCCTAATCCTCCTGGTTCTCGCACTGTGTGCCTGCTAAAATGCAAGATTTCTGTTGATGCAGTGGAAGAACTCCAGTCTTCAGATTGTAGATGGGGTGCAGCAGCAATAAGATATACACGGTCCCAGTGAAAGAACTTGCATTAAAACCATGCAAAGTAATTTCACAAATAACCCTGTGGGAAGGCAGCCCAGCTGGGAACACTCACAGGTCCAACAGCATGTAGAGATTAGGATTCAGCCCTATGCTTTCCCTTCTCGTCAGGAACCTTTCCCTGCCCTAGTTCTGTCCCTATCAGGTAGGGTAGCTGCCCCTAATCACAAATGCATGCCAAACTTGGGAGCCAGGGCCTTAAAGTGGATGTAAACCTGATTCATGAGATTTGAGCTGGGCACATATATCTGCAGTGTTTTCTTATCTCTCTCCAAAGCCCCTAGTCCTGTGGCTTTCTCCTGCTCCGTTCTTCTACTATCAACATGATAAGTTCTCTGACAACCACGATAAAACCAGGCTGAATTTTGTATCTGGGTGGATTCCTTAAATCAGGCATGTTCAAAGTCGGGCCCGGGGGCCAATTGCATTCATGGTACTTGTGAGGCTGCATTCATGACAACAGTGAGGCTGCATTCATGGCACTTGTAAGGCTGCATTCATGGCACCTGTGAGGCTGCATTCATGGCAATGGTGAAGCTGTACTCATGGCAATGGTATGGCTGTATTCAGAGGCTGCATTCATGGCAGTGGCGAGGCTGCATTCATGGCAGTGGCGAGGCTGCATTCATGGCAGTGGCGAGGCTGCATTCATGGCAGTGGCGAGGCTGCATTCATGGCAATGGCGAGGCTGCATTCATGGCAATGGCGAGGCTGCAGATGGGAACTCATTAGGCTGCATTGATGGGCACTGACCTGACTTATATGGCTTTACAGTTCTTGATTTAAAATTTAAGTTTTTCCTTAAACTTCCCTCATAAAGTGAAGGTGCGTGTTATATGCATGTGCGTGTTATACACCAATAAATACGGTATATCCAAATAACACACCTGAGCTCATCCTTGGACTCTTCACCACACACAGCCACAAAGGCAAGATAATTCTTGTTGGGCAGTGTATTGGTTAAGTTGCATTAAATGTTAATGGTTCGAAGAATGTCAGGCAAAATGGTCGGCCCTCACGCATGTTCACTTCATCAAATCTGGCCCTCTTTGAAAAAAGTTTGGACACCCCTGCTATAAATAGATTGGCAGAGAGCTGGTCTATTCACAGCATAGCTCTGCAAATACAGTATCTGCCTATGTGGGGGTTGGTGTGCCTTTCCTCCAATCATATGTATGGCAAGGTTCCACACCCACTGGTGAATCAGGTAGAGAAAATTCTAACAGGATGTGCACTTTCTATACAGTATAAAGATTGGTTTCATCTCTGTGTATCATCTGAGGCTGTTCACTTCACTGGGTCAATGTAACGGTTTACACCCACTTTTAAGAAGGCTCTGCCTGACCCAAGATGGCTGCAGGAGTCACCACATCCATTAGGATAGCCTTCCCAGTGACCCAGGAAATTTATAGCAACAAAAAACAGGAGATTGCCCCCGGACTTTAAATGAAGTGAATGCGGTTAGCCAACAATTGACAGAGTAAATGCAGTCTCAAAATTTAAGGAATATTAATGCAAACATAATATATAAATCATAGCCAAGCCACTGAAATGATACATACAGTAAAGAATTTCATTACACTTATTATATAAATTGCAAAGTACACATGCATTAAAAGTATCTCCGCTCGTTTCGCAAGACCATGCTCGCTTCATCGGGGTAGATGCATGGGAATCATTTTGTATATACTCAAATATCCTAAAAACATTGTAACACGTCACCTGTTTCTATGCCACCTAAGACAACAACTCGAGACTTTGCACAGGACGCATAGTGGTTGCAGATATTGTGTGCTGAATTAGCGAATGGCTGACAATTAGGATGACACAGCTGCTATGACACGTTTATTTATAAAAGGTGTAACATTTCGCTTTCACCTTCTCAGCGAGAAAAAGCAAAAGCGATAACAAGCGGCACTTATAATTGCCTTCTTTGTACAGCTAAGTATAGCATGTGATTGTGTCTGAGGAAAGAACTTCCATGAGTACCCTGTGCTGTAAAGTGATTGTAAACCATCCCCTTGTAAAAAAAAACGAGTGCCTTTACAACCAACCTACAGGGAGGGGAAAAAGGTATTTGATCCTCTGATGATTTTGTACATTTGCCCACCGACAAAGAAATGACCAGTCTATCATTTTATTGGTCGGTTTATTTTAACAGTGAGAGACGGAATAACAACAAAAATATCCAGAAAAACGCATTTCAAAAAAGTTATAAATTGATTTGCATTTTAATGAGGGAAATAAGTATTTGATCCCCTATCAATCAGCAAATTTATTGTTCGGTATTGTTGGATGATTTTTCATCTTAATGCATTAGGTGAAAAAACATTTACCTTTACAACCCCTTTAAATGCCCGTTCACACTACTGCGACTTGAGATCCGACTTGTGTCGCCCCAAGTCGCGCGACATGAGAAATTACATGGAAGTGAATGAGAGCCGTCTTAATGCACACTACTGAAGTCGCTCCGACTTCAGAAAAGGTTCCTGTACTACTTCAAGGCGACTTCTAGGCGACTTGTACCCATTTATTTCAATGGAAGTCGCCTCCAAAGTCGGATCAGTGTCTAAACCGAAGCAATTTTACAGGAAGAGAAAATTTTCTCAGGCAAACCCCTCCCTCCCACAGAGCTGATTATTGTTTGATTGGACACTGGCAAAGTCGCCTGTCCTGGAGGCGACTTGAAGTCGCGTTGTAAGTCGCTCCAAGTCGCGCTGAAGTAAATGGTCCCAAAATAGCACCAAAAGTGTCCGATGTGTCCGCCATAATGTCGCAATCTTGATAAAAATCGATGATCGCAGCCATTAATTATGAATAAAAATGCCATAAAACTATCCCCTATTTTGTAAACGCTATAACTTTTGCGCAAACCAATCAATAAACGCTTATTGCCATTTTCTTTTTTTACCAAAAATATGTAGAAGAATACGTATCGGTCTAAACTGAGAAAAAAAATTAGTTTTTTATATATTTTTGGGGGATATTTATTACAGCAAAAAGTTAAAAATATTGCATTTTTTTCAAAATTGTCGCTGTATTTTTGTTTATAGCGCAAAAAATAAAAACCACAGAGGTGATCAAATACCACCAAAAGAAAGCTCTATTTGTGGGGAAAAAAAGGCGTCAATTTTGTTTGGGAGCCACGTCGCACGACCGCGCAATTGTCAGTTAAAGCGACGCAGTGCGGAAATTGCAAAAAGGGGCAAGGTCCTTAACCTGCATAATGGTCCGGGTCTTAAGTGGTTAAAAATGATATATGTAACGTCTTTATATTTAGATGGTAACATTTTTAAAGTGATGCACAGTGCTGAATGGTTTACCAGATAAACGCAGAAGCCAATCATTAAGCCAAAACAGGTTTAACTTGGTCATTTTGTAGGTCTTTTGAAAGAGCGTCTTTCATAGTTTTTGGATCAGTTCCCCCGATCAAACCCTTTCATTGTTAGGACAGCTATTTACGTGTTCTAGGCAATGATGCATGAAGAGAATGAAAAGACAAAAATAGAACGTTCTGCATGTCATCCGGCCACCTGAAAAGAAGCGATCATTACCGATCACACAACTAATGCTGCTTTAGCACTTGGCGAGAGCGAAGCAGCATATTGCATCTTGCAGACAAAGGTATCATCTCACCAGCCCGAGCTTGGGGAAAAAAGACCCCTTTCAGCTGCTTGGATTTAATTTCAGCGCAGACCCCGCCCCTCCGAGCTCTGGATTGGCTGCCACCCCTGGCAGGATTACCATACTCTCTGTTCTGTGTTTGTCAAGCTGCTACTTTGAAATAAGTTTGGAAGGGGGAGCAGCTCTGCTCTTGGGATCTCTTTACCTTTCTTCATAGGATTTGGATTTTTCTTCACATCAAGGAGGAACAAAGGCGTTGAACCTAAATCGTTAATATTTAGTTACTTGTGGAAATTGCACGCTTGATTTTTGCAGCTGATTGGAGTCTGGCGGTGTTTTTGCTGGAGTAGCTGGATCTTTAAACGTCTATGTACCATGGAATGTTTTGAACGTCTCTTAGACTTCTGCAAAACATTTAGAAGATCAATGCTTTCCGTGCAATGCATTACAGCCTGAGAAGCTTGGATTGAACCTTTCCATTCGTAGTTTCCCAGTTTGGAGTTCTTACCGGTAACTATGGCTGGAGTGTACAGCTCTACCCTGAAGACCCTGGAAGACCTGACACTGGACTCTGGCTATGGAGCAGAAGACTCTTGCAGGTCCCTCAGCCTCTCGTCCTCCAAGTCCAACTCGCAGCCGCTGGCATCTTCCCAGCACCGTGGTACCTGGTGGTACTATTCTGGGTCAATGAATAGTAGGAATAGCAGCTGGGACACAATGAACTCTGCCCTGACAGAGGACCCAGACCTGGTGGACCTTTTCTCCAGGTGCCACCGGCTCCCAGACTTGGAAGAGTTCCCCTGGACCGATGAAGACATTGGCAAGCTGCTAAGGACTGGCAAAGGTGATGGTGGAGTCAAGTGGGACTTCTCTCAGGATGCTGTCAGGAGGATGTCCATCTTACTGAGGAGACCTTTGATCAGGATTTCTAGAGAAGCTCAGAGGTTGAGCGTTCTTCATGCCAAGTGCACCCGCTATGAGATCCAGAGCGCCATGAAACTCATCCTGAGCTGGGCACTATCCCAGAGTTGCACCCTTGCCACGGTTCGGGCAATGTCTCTCTATAGCATGAGTGCTGGGGATGGCCTGAGGCAGGGCAAGTCTGCAAGATGTGGTCTGTCTTTGTCGGTGGGCAGGTTCTTCAGGTGGATGGTGGACACAAGGATATCCGTGAGGATCCATGAGTATGCTGCCATCTGCTTGACGTCCTGCATGGAGAACCTGTTGGAGGAGATCAGGAACCGTGTAGTAGCCAGCCAAGGAACTGATGGAGCAGAGATCTCTCTGGATGGCCTGGAAGTGGCAATCAACAATGACGCTGAACTGTGGGGGGTCCTACAACCCTATGAGCACTTAATTTGTGGGAAGAATGCCAATGGTAAGAGACTATCTACATTTTCTGTCAATGTTTAACGGTGATTGGTATGGTCCATGTCCCGCTTGGGGTTTTCAAGACTCTTTGACCATGGTATTGTCTCTACATTTCCAAATCGATACCATTCTATCGTAAATTCCATTTTGTTCTGAAAAGATGATCGTATACCCATGGTGTCAACCTGCGGCCCAATGGCCCTTTGGTATATGATGTGCGGCCCTCAGACCTCTGCATTCTGTAGTGGGAACATTGATTAGGGTAATAGCATTGATCTCTACTAGCCTCATGTAACATATTCCCAGTTTCGTATTGTCTTCTGTAGCATATCCAAATTTTTCGACCCTCATCCTTCTTAGGTCTGCAGTTTCCAACAGTCCTTCCAAGCATTACATCTATTGAACATTATGTGCAGCTCTATGTCAGGGGCCACATTTGAGGCACCCTTCAGTTCATAAGTTAACAACCAATGCCGCGTACACACGCTCGGAATTTACGACAGCAAATGTTCGATGTGAGCTTGTTATCGGGAAAATTAGACCGTGTGTATGCTCCATCGGACATTTGCTGTCGGAATTTCCGACAACAAATGTTTGAGAGCTGGTTCTCAATTTTTCCGACAACACAAAAATTCTTGTCAGAAATTCCGATCGCCTGTAGCCAATTCCGACGCACAAAAATCCTACGCATGCTCAGAATCAATTCGAAGCATGCTCGGAATCATTAAACTTTATTTTTCTCAGCTCATCGTAGTGTTGTAGGTGATCGCGTTCTTGACGTTCGAAATTTCCGACAACATTTGTGTGATTGTGCGTATGCAAGACAAGTTTGAGCCAACATTCCGTCAGAAAAAAATCCACGGTTTTGTTGTTGGAATCTCCAATCGTGTGTAAGCGGCATTTCCCTGGCGTTTTAACTATTAACCTGTTTTTTAATTGCTTATCCGGATAATGGTATCTGGATGCAGTTCAGTCACACCCGGCTTGTATACAGGTTCAGCCGGAGTGCCTGAAATTGTTTTTCGAGATGTTGCCAACTATGTAAATGCTTCTTTGTGTATATATTATGCAAATCAGTATCTTCATGCACTCATTAAACTTGTATTACAATTGAGGCCACATTCACATGAGCGTGTGAGGACCATGTCTGCCCACATGGTACGCACAGGTGTTCTGTGCATGTGCATGCAGACAGTCCAATTCATGTCAATTGGGATGCAGCGACAACCGCTGTGGCCAGTTTGACATTCTTGTGGGTGCGGGTATATGTCCTGAACGCAGAAAGTGTGAGTTTGGGCACGCGCACCCGCACAGATGTCAAATTGGGAGAAGCGGCTGTGTCTGGGCATGTTCTGCGTAGGGTGACCACATTTCCAAACTGCCATTCAGGGACACACCCCCTCTATCACCTTTTCCCCAAAAAAAGAGGGGGGCAATGTTTTTACAGGGTTGATGGGGAATTTGGAGGCAGGTTATTTGTCAGGTGAATGTGCCACTTGCCACCAGATGCAGTGAAGCTTGCCACCCATAGCCTGCCACCAGATGCAGTGCTGCTGTCACTCCCTCTGCAGGAGCCACGTGAGTAGAAGGAAAGGATTGGCTTTAGATCACATTAGTCCCTGCCACTTGCCGCTGGGTACCAGAGAAGGAGGAGGTGCCGAGATGGCTGAGGGACAGGAGTGCTGCACTAGGCGCAGGCCTCGCTCCTGGTCTCGCTGTCTGAGAGTAAATTGTCACTGGTTGCAAGATGCCAGGCAGCGCTGGCCCTAGCAACCAGTTCTGGAAATGTAGTTATTAGTTAGTAGGGGGTGGCTGTGTCCTCTATTTCATTCCCGGACATTGTATTGTCCCAGAATGAAGGTGCCCGGGACCCAGGACAGACATGTCAACTGCGGGACAGTCCCGGGGCAATCCGGGACACGTGGGCACCCAAGCTCTGCGTCCTTAATTTACATGAATAGGACTGCCTGCATGCGGATGCACAGAACACCTGTGCGTCTAATGTGGGAAAACATAGCCCTTCGCAGAGGTGTATGCTTCAACACATTCATGTGAACCAGATATAGCAGTGTTATGGATAATACATGAGTTTGCACTAAATTGTTTTAGCCAATCAGATCTATGCTTACTTTAGTCATAATTAAAGACCAGCCTGTATGGTTGCTACACTTTGCACACTGCTCTGCAACTGCAAAAATAATCCGGTTAGCACTACACTTGAGTGCTTGTAGTAGTTGCATGGAGTAGCAAACCTTCTGTTTTCATGTCAGCGACTGACAGCATGCAGCTTGTGTCCCACACATGGCCGGTCAGTGTCACTAGCTGTGTCTGCTGCAGAGAGCTGTTTGGATATCAGTGGGGTGCGAGTACATAGACTGTCATTCATATAGTAGTGCGGTTCTTCTACAGCGTGTAAAATCCGCAGTAAGACCCCATTCACACTTCATGAAGCTGGAATGTTTTTTGGCGCGTTTCCGCAGATTCCACATAAGGCAGCCAATTTGCTTTAATGCTGCTGCCTTATGTGCGATAAACACGCTAAAGAGGCTCTTGCATCTTTTCAGGTGTGGAGCATAGTGCGCTATTTTTTCATTTTATTTTTTTAGCACATTTTTAGTGCGTTTGTTAATTGCAAAACCCACAGTCCGCTAGGCAGTTTTGGGGTGTGTTGCAATTTTAGCATGATCTGGAATTGGAGGCAGAATCCCATGATTTCAGTTACATGAATTGTGAATAGGGCACACCTGAGCGTTCTGAAAACACAGGCGGTATTAAGATATTATTCTGCGTTTTCAAAAATGTGGAAAAACGTGCTTGGGGTCCCATTGGTTTTGCCCCTACCCACCTCTGGGCACTGACCCTTGGTTCTGCCGTTACCCACCTCTGTGCCCCGACCCTTGCTTCCACCCCCCTACCCACCTCTGAGCACCAACCTATGGTTCAGACGCCCTACCTACCTCTGAGCACCGACCCTTGGTTCTGCCCATACCCACCTCTGAGCACCGACCCTTGGTTCCACTCCCCTACCCATCTCTGAGCACGGATCCTTGGTTCTGCCCCTACCCACCTCTGAGCACGTCCCTTGTTTCAACTCCCTACCCAGCTCCCAGTTTGGTGCCTTTTAGAAAATATAGAGCCAAGTATAATTTTTGTAGTGTAGTGGAACTCTGCGCATTCAGATTTAAAGGGGAACTCAGTGGACTCTGTGGTTCTGCCCCTCTGAGCACTGACCCTTTGTTCCACCCCCTACCCACCTCCGAGCACCGACCCTTGGTTCAGCCTCTACCCACCTCTGAGCCTTGACCCTTGGTTCTGCCCCTACCCACTTCTGAGCACCGACCCTTGGTTGTTGCCCCTACCCACCTCCGAGCACTGACCCCCTTGGTTCTGCCCCTACCCACCTCTGAGCACCGACCCTTGTGTCCACCCCCTACCGAGTTCCCAGTTTGGTACCTTTTAGATATAAAGGGGAACTTTAGATGTAAATGGGAACTCTGTGGTTCTGCCCCTCTGAGCACTGACCCTTGGTTTCACCCCCTACCCACCTCCGAGCACCGCCCCTTGGTTCTGCCCCTACCCACCTCTGAGCACCGACCCTTGTTTCCACCCCCTACTCAGCTCCCAGTGGCAGACACCAACGATGGGGGCACCATTTTGCCCCCACTGACACCAACGATGGGGGCACCATTTTGCCCCCACTGACACCAACGATGGGGGCACCATTTTGCCCCCACTGACACCAACGATGGGGGCACCATTTTGCCCCCACTGACACCAACGATGGGGGCACCATTTTGCCCCCATGACACCAACGGGGCACCATTTTGCCCCCACTGACACCAACGATGGGGGCACCATTTTGCCCCCACTGACACCAACGATGGGGGCACCATTTTGCCCCCACTGACACCAACGATGGGGGCACCATTTTGCCCCCACTGACACCAACGATGGGGGCACCATTTTGCCCCCACTGACACCAGAGGAAGAATTGTACGATTTTCGGATCGTGTGCACACTACTTTCAAGAGCCAATCACGACAGTTCATCCGATATTATTAGATCGGACAAGCACGGAAATTTTCCTCGTACAATGCCAGATCGTACAATTTTCATTTAGTCAGTACAGTTGCCCTACCCCTCGAACATCCGCATGGAAGAAAACCATCGGGCCTTTAGGAAAAAACTGAAGACGCACCTCTTCTAGGGATCAGGACAACACACAAAGCACCTTGAGGCGATTAAGTTTGCATTTGTTGCGCTATACAAGTTACTCACTCACTTACAGTTGTCGTTCAAAAATACAATACAAATATATTACAACACATGACATCACTTCCGGTTTCTCGTACGAGAATTTTCGTGACTTTAGTAACTTATTCAATCCCTACTTGCGACTATTAAGCGTAAAAAAGTCATACAATCTGTTGTACGATATTCGGATCGCGTATACGGGCCATTAGGGAGTTGAAAAGTACGGCCACAAATTCAGCTCTATATAAATTATATAAATACATTTTTCTTTTTTCTTTTTTTTTTTTTTTACAGCTACACATTAACAAATGCAAAATTTGGGCATGTATGGGTTCTATTAGGATTTCACCATCTTGAACAGAGATTATTTTTAAAACGACATGCTGTTTATATTGCTATTAAACACCTGGCACCTGGAATTTGTCCAAAACTGGCATGACCACATCATTGACCAGCGCAGTGGGAGCTGACGCGTTCCGCTTGTCTAACTCCTGTGCGCGTCTTATCGCCATAAGTGTTTCCTATTATAAATCACCAATGGCCACAGGCCGACAACTTATTAAAATGAGACCGTACGTCTGTCGCTTTCTACTGTAAATAAATGGGGATTATTATAGGGTGAGTGGGCTAATTGTCTAAAAACCTGCTTTCACCCCCCCCTTGTGTTACTATCTGTGTTTCCAGACGCTGGCCGAGGAGTTTGAATATTAATGTATGCAAATGGAGAGCTGATGAGGAGAAGAGGTGGCAGGAGAGTCACAAGCTTGGCAGTGCATTGTGGATGTGACATATGGTGACTACATCGGTTGCCTTGCCAGGGCCACTCCTCTCATATCATTAGGCCTAATGGGCTATATATGTAAAAGGGCTGTGGAAATTAAAGATGAATTCCACGATTAATAGTTAATTTTTTTTGATCGCTCAAAATTCTTTTGATCGGTTCTAGTGGTGCAACGAATCTTAAATGATCTGTGAGCTGAACGGGTCACCATATGCGGATCGGCACACCACGTGATCCGCGGAGCTTCGCCGCTGCCTCGGCCATAGGAAAGGCCGCGGCTTTGGCTTAGCTCCCGGAGCGGCGGCCATCTTGGTCCACCCGGCGGCGGCCTAGGTGAGAGCGGCACGCTGACGTCATCACCCGGATAGTCTGACCAGGATTCTCTGGTAAAAATATGCAAAAGTAAAAGTATAGGTGTCCAAATTGGTAAGAACAATATCTCAGTCTTGCCACATCCCTTAATTTGAACTATCTTTGTACATCCCTAGGGGTGTATGTTTCCTCAGTGGGACTTTAATTTGGAAGGTTGGGTTGATTAATTGAGTAACAGGTGATTGTGTATTTTATCAAAAATTTAGAAATGTATTAATTAAGAAAGAAGATTAGAAAATCACTCAGATAATGGTCAAACACTTAATATATGAGCGGCATTCAGGTGACCATGGGGAAGCAGCACAGGAAATACAATCTCTTAGCGGCAAAATATTTAAAATACAAATGATAACAAACCACATACAACAAACAAAATAATTTTTGAATTGCAAAAAACCCAAAGGAGCTGTCTGTAGGGTAAAGACAGATATTCCAACGTTTCGAGGCTTCTTTATTTTGTGTGGCCTCTTCTTCAGGGAAGGGGTAATGCAACTTGTATTGGCCGCATAATCTTAAAATATCAAAAAGAAACAATAGTCATACATGATACATAAATCCCTCCCCATTGCTCTCAATGCCCATAGTGCGGTGTTACAGGTATATAGAGGGGAGAAAATAGCCCAAGCAGATCCCAGCATACAATTAATAAATATATATCGAAAATGCAGAGCATCTCATGACTTGTAAGTACTAACCAGTTTGTGTGCTTGTGGTTGTTCTCGGAAGGAGAGAGAAAGGTAATTTGCCGATTATAAAAAGGGGTATGCAGATTCAAACGGCTGTTTGAACAGAAGGGAAAAACATCCTCTATTGGATCATGCAGTCTGCAAAAGGTGGAACATAAAAGGGCCAATTGAGCGTAAACTCGCATATATGGAAACCATTGGGATACTGGCACAGGGGGCGGCATGAAAGTGCGACATACCTCTGTAAGCGTAAAGATGAATTAGCCCGACAGGTGGACTATGTATATTATTGCATGATCCCCAATACAGGTAGCACCTAAAAAGGGGGGCGGTAAAAATTGGTGATTTTCATTTCAGGGATAGCCGGAAAATATCCAGGTATCCATGAATCACTTTGGTAGTTTTTAATAAGAAAACATTATACCTATAGTTGTTTGAAGGCAGGAAGGAGAAGTGGGAGGTTGATCGTCTAAGACCAAAATTTACTGCCCAACGACTGGGACAAGGTACCCGGCTTATTCTTAAGTTTTGAATCCCCTTTGTGCCTTAAATGGAAAAAAGAAATAAATGGTGAATGTATTCCATTCACCTAGTGGTTAGTTAGTATGGTCACCCATGGTCACCTGGATGCCGCTCAAATATTAAAGGGGTGTTCCACCCAAAAAAATGACCTTTTTTTAATCCACTCCTCACCCCCATACATGCCACATTTGGCATGTAATTTTTTTGGGGGGGGAGTGGGGGCTTCAGTAGGAGTGGGACTTCCTGTCCCACTTCCTGCTTCCGCCGAGGGGCTGGTTAGGCGATTAAGCTTAATCGCCTACACCAGCCCCCTCCCTGTAGGCGATCACATGGGACACTGACAGGTCCCATGCGATCGCCTCTCCAATCAGCGGCGAGCCGCGCCGCGCACGCATGCGCAGTACGGCTCGCGCATGCGCAGTGGGTGCCCGGCCGTGAAGCCGAAGGCTGTCACGGCTGGGTGCCCACAGTGGAGATGGAGACGCCGGCTGGGGAGGGGGGGAGAGGAGCGGAGCCCCGGTCGGCGCGTCGCTGGAACGCAGGACCAGGTAAGTGAGTGTTTATTAAAAGCCAGCAGCTACACTTTTTGTAGCTGCTGACTTTTAATAAACAAAATTTTGGCTGGAACACCCCTTTAAGTGTTTGACTTTTATCTGAGTGATTTTCTAATCTTCTTTCTTAATGAATAAATTTCTACATTTTTGATAAAATACACGATCACCTGTTACTCAATTAATCAACCCAGCCTTCCAAATTAAAGTCCCACTGAGGAAACATACACCCCAAGGGGTGTACAAAGAGGATTCTCTGGTAAGACTAAGCAAGCACTATTTCTTCCTATACAGTGGGGGAGATGTGGACCATATTACAGTGGGGGAGATGTCTGTGGATATGACAGTGGGGGAGATGTCTGTGGATATGACAGTGGGGGAGATGTCTGTGGATATGACAGTGGGGGAGATGTCTGTGGATATGACAGTGGGGGAGATGTCTGTGGATATGACAGTGGGGGAGATGTCTGTGGATATGACAGTGGGGGAGATGTCTGTGGATATGACAGTGGGGGAGATGTCTGTGGATATGACAGTGGGGGAGATGTCTGTGGATATGACAGTGGGGGAGATGTCTGTGGACATGACAGTGGGGGAGATGTCTGTGGACATGACAGTGGGGGAGATGTCTGTGGACATGACAGTGGGGGAGATGTCTGTGGATATGACAGTGGGGGAGATGTCTGTGGATATGACAGTGGGGGAGATGTCTGTGGATATGACAGTGGGGGAGATAGATGTCTGTGGATATTACAGTGGGGGGAGATGTCTGTGGATATTACAGTGGGGGAGATGTCTGTGGATATTACAGTGGGGAGATGTCTGTGGATATTACAGTGGCGAGAGATGTCTGTGGATATTACAGTGGGGACTATATATGGTGGTGATCCGAAAAATGTATGTGCGTTATAATTAATTAAAATTAGTCGATTAATCGATAAAAAAAAACGATTAATCGAACACGGAAAAATTGTAATCAGTAACAGCCCATATATATATACAGTATATATATAATATATACTAATAGAAATAAACAGATTTGTAAGCCCAAACGGATGTAGAGCCGTATATGTGGTAGAGGTGCCAAAAGTGGAAGGTTGGCTTGGGTGCAACATAAGCAACCTGCTGAATTTAAAAGCGCATAGAGCACTGGTGCCCAACTTTGCAGCCCAGGGACTGCATATAGCCATTTGACACTTATTGTGTGGCCTCAAGAAGCCCTGACAACGGTAGTCTGTGCCTTCCTTACCTATGTGCTCACTGAGGCCAGTGAAGAAAAGTTTGATTCCTTACGGTTGTGAACCACTCCATAATTTCTCACAGACAGGTGCTGACTCCTTCCTGACCATTTTCAAGCTTCCCTTGCTGGTGGCTTAACCTCTTCAGGACCACAGTCCCTGTAATCCGGTTTTGGAGGTTCTTTTCTGCCCAAAAGTCTCTCCAAACCTCCACATTCCGGTTCCCAAGTGATGATTCTCTTTTCCAACTGGACTGCCTTGGAACCCCTCACCCTGCATGGGTGAGGAACCCTGAGTACTCAAACGGCATACAAGTCATCCCTTAACCACTTCCTGACCGCCGCACAACAATGAACGTTGACACAATGACATGGGCAGGCAAATGGACATACCTGTACGTCCCTTACAATTTGCCGCCCAGAGTACTCATGAGTGCACCCGCGGGTCCCAGGAACTCGATGTTCCCAGGCGGCCCGCGATTGTGGTCGGCAAAGGCAGAACAGGGGGATGCCTTTGTAAACAAGGCATTCCCCTGTTCTGCCTAGTGACACTAGGCATTCCCCTGTTCTTAAAAATTCAATATAGCAGCGCTGAGATAATAATGATAAATAAATAGTGTCCAAAATGAGTATAATCTTCAAAGTGTTGAAGCGAAGAACCTCCACCAAGATTTCAGTGTGCAAATATAAAGACACACCACACCCTGTGCAGTCAAACTGCTTACCAGAGAGACATCATTATAGGCATGTAGATTTTAGATAATGCAGGGGTCAATGGCAGTCACACCTCCACACGGTTGTATAGATGAAAAACCACAAACAACATCAGGGATAAGAAAGCGTCCAATACTCATAAGGATCCAAAGCTATATATTGCGTTCATCAGCAAAGGCATAGCCATAAAATGCAGAGAGGAGACGAAAATAGTGAAGCCCGCAAGTATAAGCAACACGCAATTTATTGCATTATACTTACAAACAAGGGCAGGTTAACAGGCATCAAGAAAAACATATAAAGGGTTCCATAGATCATAGTGTACTTGTGTCAGGCCAGCCTTACATGTTTCATCCAAGAAGGATTTCATCATTCCCCTGTTCTTCCCTGTGATCAGGAACAGTGATCAGTGATGTGTCACTGGTAGCTCCTCCCCCTAACAGTTGGAATCACTCCCTAGGACACACCTACCCACTTCAGTGCCACCTAGTGGTTAACCCATTCACTGCCAGGGTCACTAATCGCTGTAAAAAATTACTATGGTCCCAAAAATGTGTCAAGTGTCCGATGTGCCTGCCATAATGTCACAGTCACGATAAAAATTGCAGATCGCCGCCATCACTATTAAAAAAATAAATAAAAATGTCATAAAACTATCCCCTATTTTGTAGACGCTATAACTTTTGAGCAAACCAATCAATATACACTTATTGCGAAGAATACGTATCGTTCTAAACTGAGAAAAATTTGCTGGCAAATTTATTATAGCAAAAAGTACAAAATATTTAAAAAAAAAATCAAAATTGTCACTCTGTTTTTGTTTATAGCGCAAAGAAATTAAAAAATGCAGAGGTGACCAAATACCACCAAAAGAAAGCTCTATTTGTGGGAAAAATAGGACGCCAGTTTTGTTTGGGAGCCACGCCGCACGACTGCACAATTCTCAGTAAAAGCGACGCAGTGCCGAATCGCAAGTGCTCTGTCGCCAGCCAAATGGTCTGGGGCTTAAATGGTTAAAGGGACCACAACCCAAATAACAGGGAAATATACCTGCTGTCCATGACACGTTTCCCTTGGGTACTCCAATTTTTCTTCCCGGGGGATAGGAGATTGAGGAAATACTACCTCTTGCCTGCAGCAGACTGATGACATCACCACAGCCTAGGCAAAGTCACTGGCTGAAGCTCGAGGAAGTCTCTTTAATGATAAAATTTGTACATTGTGAGATGTCAGTAATTTACAGACTTGTGAAGTTACTGGAAGGTCCACTTCAGTACTTGTGGCAGGCTCTCCTTTGGGACATCTGTAAGGGATTGTAGCCACCCCTCTTGACGTTCTTTTGTATTTTTTTGTGCTCCTGTATTTCATCACCTCCTCCCCAATGGCACACAGGCCCGGCGCCTGCTTGTTGCAGGAGTGTTAAAGATTTCCCATCGTATCAGTGGCTGAAACCGCAAGTTATGCCGCATCTTCAGCCCAGATGTTTAAAACCCAGCAGGGCGTTGACTGAACGATTTCCAAAACCCCATTTGAAAGCTATCATAGCAATTAGCCGTTTTTTGGGAAGAGACAAGCTTCTGAGCTGAAATCTAAAGCCACAAGCTGTCTAGCATCATCTTGTAGAGTAAACAATGTGCAATAATACGCTCAAGAAATAATACAGCACTGCAAAGCCGCGCTTCTCCGTGAACTTCAGCAAATGACGAAATACGCAGGTGAAATCCATTTGTGTAAGACGCTTTTCCTGACAATTGCTTTATAATTTTGTTACATAGTGGGTGAGGTTGAAAAAAAAAATAAGTCCATCAAGTTCAACCTATGTGTGTGAATTTATGTCAGTTTTATGTCGCGTACACACGACCGTTTTTCATGCCATGGAAAAAACGATCATGAAAAAATAAATGCTCGAGCAAAGCGCGGTGACTACAACAAGTACGACGGCACTATAAAGGGGAAGTTCCATTCGAATGGTGCCACCCTTTGGGCTGATTATGTAAATTTCCCTTCTAATAAATTGCTCCTGAGCATGCACGTTTTTCCCCACCGTCGTTAAAGCATACATACGATGAGAAAAACGACAACATAAAAAGTGACAAGAAAAAATAGAGCTGGTTCTAAATTTTTAATGCCCATTTTTCTCGTCGAGAATGGAAACGAAAATAATTTAATCCTTCAATGACTTCAATGGCATGCAATACCGCATGCGGTCAGAGGTCGGGGGCACCAGAGAGCCATGAAAAGGTCTGAGGACAGCTGACCTTACCAAAAATCGTAAAGACTCTGTAACGGCGTATTTCCGAGTCTTTCTGATCATTTACGAATTGCTCCGATTGGCGATGTTCGGCTCCGCTTGACCCCCGCACCCCACCTCAGGCCAAATGCTGTACTGCACACCGCTTTGACTTGAATCCTGCTCGTTTTGCAAGACAACACTCGCAAACCGCGTTAGGATTTAAAAAAATACAGTACTCGTATTGCGAAACGCTCGTTAACCGCGTTACTCGCAATCAGAGGTTCCACTGTAGTTTCTTGAAACCATCGCTACTCCCCGCTGAGACCACCGCCTGTGGAAGGGAACTCCACATCCTTGCCTCTCTAAGGCCTTGTACACACGATCGGACATATCCGATGAAAACGGTCCGCGGACCGTTTCCATCGGATATGTCCGATCTGGAGTTTGGTCCGATGGCGTGTACACACCATCGGATCAAATTCCCCGCCGGCGGACGGCGCGGTGACGTTGACGCCGCCACGTCACCGCACCAGGAAGTAAAACACTTCCGCGCATGCGCCGAATCCATTCGGCGGCGGCGGTGCGGGACGACATGTCTGCTGGTAAGGGTACTAACCAGCAGACATGTTGGGCGGACACATTCCCACCCGATAGATTTCAAAGCATGCTTTGAATTCTGTCGGGTGGACAAATCTGTCCGCTAGCCCATACACACGATCGGAGATGTCTGCTGAAACGGTCCATCGGACCGTTTTCAGCGGACATATCCGCTCGTGTGTACGAGGCCTTACAGTAAAGATCCCTCTATGCAGTTTAAGGTTAAACCTCTTTTGTTCTAATCTTAAAGTGGATGTTTTTTTTTGCTGTCACAATGTAGAGTATAAGATTTCCTATCATCTGTGCCCAGTCTTGCCACACAGAGTTAATCCAGCGCTGAGTAATCCTCTTTTAAAGTTCAGTGCAAATTAACAGAATTCCAGATAAAAACTTGCCAAATTATAAAGTCCGTTTCTCTGTTATTGCTTTCAGTGACAGGTTATTTACAAATCTAGCTTGGACATGTTTATCAGAACAAGAGGTGATACAAAGTTCATTGTATATTACTAGGATGTGTTATGATGTTATATCACCTCATGTTATGATAAACAAAACATAACATATGATAAACATGCCCTAGCTAGATATGTAAATAACCTCTCACTCAAAGCAAGAAGAGAGAAATCTGACTTTTTATTTAGGCAGGGTTTTATCTGGAAGGCTGTTCATTTTCACTGAACATAAAAGAGGATTTCTCAGATCTGGATTAACGCTGTGTGGCAAGACTGGGCACAGATGATAGGAAATCTTATACTCTACATTGTGACAACAAAACAAAAACATTTTTTTGGGGTTTACATCCACTTTAATGAGTGGCCACGTGTCTTAGACCTCAATTCTGCCTCTCTGCTGAATCATCGTTGAATCCCGTGGACATTGAGTCTGTGGTACCTGCCGCTGGGCTCCTGCTGTGTATGATCACAGCCAGAGCATGCGTGCGCCCTACCTGGATGAGTCGAATCCCGTGTGTATGTACTTAATCTGGCGCACAGGTGCTGCCCTGTAGCAATAAAACTGCTATGGGGCAAACCTGAAGCATTTCAGGAATCACATACCCTCTGTTGTCGGCTGCATAAGATGCTCTTGGAGCTGGAGGAGGAGAAACAGCAGCACTCTGGTCTTCCCAGTAAATTGCTGTGTGAGGGGAATGTCAGCACCAGTCTGATCAATAAAGGAGAGCAGACTAAGTTCCCAGCACAGCCAGAAAACTGACCAGACTGTGCTCACCTGCTTAGTGTGATCAGGTTTTTATAAGAAAGATGAGGCACTGGCAGGAACACCAGGGATTTCACACAAAGGTAGCAATACAAAGAGAACCGGATCATTTTTTACGTACATGGCGACAAGTTTAGCTTCAGATAGTGCTCAGGGTTTTTCAACCTTTTTAGCAATGGCAGGTATACAGTATACATTCAGCAAGCGTCACTGGCATGTCTCAGTAACTTAGGAGGTGAAGAGGTTATTTGTCCCACTGAGATACCAATTGGCCTTCTAGTAAGGGGGCCATGTATTTCACAGTGCAGCCAGTTATTGGTTGATAATGCAGTATTGTCTTCCCTCTATACATTGATTCTTGTGGCTGGTTGCCAGTGGTGAGGGCTGCACATTCCAATCACGGCCCGCCGTCGAAATAACAAGCCCCAATTGGTTGGCTGCTGATGCGATGCCCACATGCTGGGTGAGAAGGCCGCGTGCCCTGTACTGATTGCTTATTAGATGTTGTAGAACATGCAGCTTGGTCAGCACATAACAGAAGGCCGTCCTTTGTCAGCTGTGATGAATGTTTGGACAGGGGGGGGAACATACCCACGATTATCCTGTCTAGGGGTTGCTATTTTCTCCCAGCATGCGCGTACTTAGGCTGATCACAAAGGCACTTATGTGCACTTGAAAAAAAAAAAATGCCACTTATGTTGGTGGTTAGTAGGAAGAATGCCTCCCCAACGGGGTGGAAAGGTGTGTCAGAATGCCACCCTTAAAGCAGGGGGTTCACCTGCAAAAATTAATTTAAAAGCCAGCAGCTACAAATACAGCAGCTGCTGGCTTTTAAAAAATTGACATTTACCTGTCCTGGTCGCCCGCGTCGTCGGCAGCCGAAGTCGCCATCCTCGGTGAGGGAATCAGGAAGTGAAGCGCTGTGGCTTCACTGCCCAGTTCCCTACTGCGCATGCGCGAGTCGCGCTGGGCCGTTCCCACTGGTCCTCGTGTTCTGGGAGCCGAGTGTTTCCCAGAACACAATGGGGGGGTGACGCAGAGGTGCAAATACCTGTTTTATACGGCAAGCTCCAGTGGATATGGTTGTGGACACGACCGAGGCGGACTTCAGGGGGCTTTGTTCTCAGGTAAGTGACAACATAATGAGCTAGTATGCTGTGCATACTAGCTCATTATGCCTTTCTCTTACAGGCGTATTTAACCCCTTCCATACAGGGCATTTTCACCCCCTTCCCGCCCAGATGATTTTTTTGTTTTCAGAGCTGTTGCATTTTGAATGACAATTGCGCAGTCATGCAACAATGTACCCAAATGAAATCTTTGTTTCTTACGCCCCACAAATAGAGCTTTCTTTTGGTAGTATTTGATCATCTCTGCAGTTATTATTTTTTGCGCTATAAACAAAAAAAGAGCGACAATTTAAAAAAAAAAAACACAATATTTTTTACTTTTTGATTTAATAAATATCACAATTTAAAAAAAAGAAAAAAAAATTTTTTCCCTCAGTTTAGACTGCTAAATATTCTTCTACGTATTTTTGGTAAAAAAAAAATCCCAATAACCGTATATTGATTGGTTTGCACAAAAGTTATAGCATCTACAAAATAGGTGATAGATTTATGGCATTTTTTTTTTTTTTACTAGTTATGGCGGCGATTGTTATTGTGACCGTGACATTGCGGCGGACACATTGGACACTTTTGAGACGTTTTTGGAACGATTCACATTTATACAATGATCCGTGCTATAAAAATGCACTGATTACTGTGTAAATGTGACTGGCAGGGAAGGTGTTAACCACTAGGGGGCACTGAAGGGGTTAATATGTTCCCTAAAGTATGTTTTAACTGTAGGGGGGAGGGGACTCACAAGTGGAGGAGACCGATGTGTGTTCCTCTGTACTGGGAACACAGCATCGGTCTCCTCACCACCACATTCCTGCCGTGATCACCGTACCGGGTCATGAGCGGTGCCGCGGGCGCACTAGATTGCTGGGAAGAAAGGACGTCATATGACGTCCACCCGGATCGTGGGAGGGTTTCTGCTGGCATCATTTTATAATGGCCTGGCAAGGAAGGGGTTAAAAAAATATTACAGAGGGTTTACTTCCTCTTTAAAGACAGTTACAAGGATATTTGATGTCCAGCTACTGGCTTTGCCTGGTGGTGTTGACTCTGGAACTATAAAGGCACCAACAAATGGTGGCCCATCGGCAACAGATCAAGGAACCTCTAACAACCTCTACCTTTTTAGTGTCGTGACCCCTTGATGAAATTTCTCAAGTCGTGCGGACCCCTAACAGTAGAATTTTCGTAGCGTGGGTTGTCGGCATCCAAGGCAAGACAAGTAAATTGCACCCCTAACCCAGGGACATTTAGCGCTCCCTGAGCTGGAACATTATTGTTCAATGTGCCAAGAAGGGCAGGAACCAGAGGCGGCTCTAGGCTTTGTGAGGCCTTAGGCAAAACTTAGACATGAGGCTGCAATGGCTGCAGAAAATGCACGGATCTAGCACACAGGTGATCAGCAACACTTCCAGGGTACCCTCCTCACCCATCAGACATATTCAGCCAATGCAAGTGAGGGGGGAGAGAGATGGGGAGGTGATAAAGAGATTCGATGGCACCGACATTAGTATTGACCACAGGCAAATTAGGTGGCCGCGAGGCCCCTGTGAATGCGAGGCCTTAGGTGACCACCTAATTATAGAGCTGTCTCTGGCAGGAACATCCAAAACTCCTTGGTAGACTGAAACACAGCTGAGAATTATGGCAAGCAGGGCCGATCCTAGGGTCACAGGCGCCTGGGTGCAAAAATATTTCTGCCGCCCCCCACATGGGCATTGTCATTTTACTAACTCCTCCCCTTTACATCTCATTATACATCACATCTGTAGATGGACTAGGTGCAGGAATGGGCAGGGGCTGTGTATCCTATGCAATCTATCATGCCATAAAACATCTAGAGCAGGGGCAGCCCAGAGCACGTGTAAAGGAATGCTGGGGATGCACACTGAACACTGTGACTCACCTCGATTCTCTCTCTGTGCAGCTTTATGCTCACACATCAGTTCTGGACAGACACATACCTATGCTCAGAACACTAGTTCTGGATGGATACAAACAAGCAGAGAAGGAGGGAGGGGAGAACTCTGGCACTTTGGCGCCCCCACCTCTGCAGGCCCCTGGGTGCAATGCACCCTGCCTAGGATCGGCCCTGATGGCAAGAAGATTCACTATTGGAGAGTTCAAGACATAGAAGGCCAGGGAATAACTTGATCCTCAAGGCTTTACCTCTAATTAAATATCATTCTTGGTTTGTGGATAGGAATGCAATTATATCTATGTTAAAATCACATGTTACAGAGGTCATTGTTCTGTGGAGGACAGTACTGCCATACATGTCCTAATTGAGGTCCCCCTACGTGTTCTTTGTACTCCAGTGATGTCAATGTGGCCGATGATGACTATATGACAACTTCCTCTTTGAAGGCTTTCAATGCATTTGGCCACATGTTTATGAGGCTCAGCCACAAGGAACTGGCAGTGGTTTGTTTCTCCTTTCCCTTTTCAGTGATGAAATGCCCCTGGATCATTCTTCTAGTGGGTTTATTCTTTGCATCTGGTTCCCAGCAAACTCTCATGCCTGAGGACACAGAAAGGCCTGACTCAGGCGGAGATGACCTCATTATCCTTCATGTCCCATTTTAGATTAGATTGCCTCTGCCAGGGTTGCGGCTTTAGGGACGCTGGGAAACACTGTAACAACATTTGTCCACACAGTTCTACTCTTCAACAAGTTGGAAGAATGCATTTATTGAGAGATGATGGGTCACAAGACAAAACGAAGGGCAAAATTGGAACCCAAATATCTCATGGGCACCTTGAGAATTTGTTGAGAATTGCTACTATATCCATCGGACCAGATATTGATGTGTTCGTTTATCAAAAACAGTCAAATATTGCACCCTAGTTTGTTACCCTCCACTACTGTTGAAAAAAATATTTATTTATTTTTTATTTATTACTCGGGTACATTATTTATATCCGTGATCATTAACCACTTCCATACCGAGCCTATTCTGCCACTTCTCTCCTTCATGTAAAAATCATCATTTATTTGCTAGAAAATGACTCAGAAGCCCCCCAAACATATATATATATATATATATATATATATATATATATATATATATATATATATTAGTAGACACCCTAGGGAATAAAGTGGCGGTCATCGCAACTTTTTATCTCGCACAGTATTTGCGCCATCATTTTTCAAACGCTTTTTTGGGGAAATAAAAACGGTTTCATGAATTAAAAAATAACAAAACAGTAAAGTTGGCCCAGTTTTTTTGGATAATGTGAAAGATGATGTTACACCCAGTAAATAGATACCTAACTTGTCACGCTTTAAAATTGTGCACACTCATGGAATGGCGCCAAACTTCGGTACTTAAAAATCTCCATAGGCGACGCTTGAATTTTTTTTTACAGGTTCTCGGTTTAGAGTTACAGATGAGGTCTAGTGCTAGAATTGTTGCTCTTGCTCTAACGCACGTGGCGATACCTCACATGTGTGGTTTGAACGGCGTTTAAATATGTGGGTGTGTTCACTTCTGAGCACGAGCTACTGGGGACAGGGGCGTTTAAAATATTTTTTTTATTATTTAATTTTTTATTTTACCTATTTATTTTTACACTTTTTTTTTATTTATCTTTTATTCCTATTACAAAGAATGTAAACATCCCTTGTAATAGGAATCAGTGTGACAGGTGCTCTTTATGGTCAATAAGACCCCACATCTCTCCTTCAGGCTGAAAAGCATGAGATTGTGAAAAAAAATTCACCGATCTCATGCCGACAGCCGTGATTGCGGCTTTGTTTACTTCCGGGTACCCGGGCGTGACGTCATAACGTCGTGCCCGGGCCTCCGGTGGTCATAGAGATCTCTATTGTTGTAAGCCGATTCGTTCTCCGGGCCCCCAATAACACGGGAGAGCCCGGAGAAGCACCAGATGGCGACGGGAGGGGACGTCCCCAACCCGTCGCCTATAAGAACGATCAAGCGGCGGAACTGCCGCTATGATCGTTTTTATAGTGCGCAGAATTGCAAAAAAAAAAAGATATCTGAATGATGCCTATAGCTGTACCCATCATTCAGATATCCTCACCTCAATATCAGGACGTCATATGAGGGTATTGAGGTGGTTAAAAGAAATTAGAGCTGCACCATTCATCGTTAAGAATCGTTATCGCAATTTTTTCTTCCTTGCGATCTTGACAAAGTATTTCCTGATCTTTCTATGCAGAGAATTCTCTCTGCTCTGCTGAGCCGACAGCCATCAAAAAACATCTGCCAAGTATTCACAACATTCTTTAGCAGTGGAACTAAGTCTAAACATTGTAACAATTTGTGAATTGGATCAAAGGAATAGACTTCTGTGTGTAAATGAGGAAAGTTTAACCACAAACTTTTATTAAAGGAATAAATTATGGTACAAATCAAGGCATATCCAAAATGAAGGTTAAGGCATATAAAAAGTCAGTATGAGTTGTGAGGGATTAACTCAGTAGCGGGTGTGTGTGACCCCCTGGATGGGTTCACTACATGCTGAACTGTACAAAACGGCACTTGAGGATGACTGAACACAAATGATATGGTTTATTTTTCCATCTTGCGGGATACACGTGCAAGCATCAAAACAGCATAAACAAAACAAAACATAAAATAAACCCTTGCCACTTGGGGCGTCTACCTTCCCAACACAGGAACCTACCTATGGAGTCTGGCACAGCCTACTGCTGGGCAGACACTGCTGGTCCTACAGCAGAAAACAACAAAAAAGTCTCTTTGATATTTCTCACACAGAAATATCCATCAGCACCTCACCTCTTCAGAAGTGCTTCTGACTGCTCCTTCACTCACACAGCCTTCAGGATGCAGCAATCAGTCGTTATCCTTAGGCTTTATTTATAGGGGCTTTAATTGCTTCATTTTGAACAGCTGAAGGCTTCTAACTCCCCAAACCTCTCTGGCCATTTCTACAGCTGACGCCCAATAGTAATTGGTGTATTGTCTACACAAGGCAGAAAAAGTATCTTCCGTCTGGGACAACACACATAGATTTACCTGACTTCCTGTCACATACCCCCCCCTCTTGTTTCAACCCTAGGGTTGGGACACAGGTTGCCAGGCACGCATGCACTCGGGACACCCCATCTGCATTCCCCATTTTAACACCGGGGCGATGCGTTACGACAAAACTAAATTCCTGAAGGGCCAGGAACCACCTATTTATTCTCCTATTGGTCTTCAAAGTATTTGCTAAAGGTTCTCTACTGTCTTTAGCAGAACTGTCAGACCGTTGATTCAGCTTCATAGGAGCTGCTACTGCGGGGACAGCCGGGACCTCCTCAGCATCTTCTTGTACATGAGGGTCTTTCTCGTCTGGTTTGACCTCTGGAACGCCATTCACAACATTGGTTTCCACAGGCTCTACAGACTCTTCTACTACTAATGGCGGCTCCTTTACTTCGGGAGTTTCAGGCTCTGCCAGGGCACACTCCTCTGGCTCCACTTCTTGTTCCTCTGGTGAAGTACTACACTCCGGTGATGATTCCGTCTCAACAACAGACGTGGTAACCTCCATAGCATTATGATCCTCTGGATTCTCAATCAGAGAGGGCTTGCTATCCTTTTCCTCTGTTCTCTCAAATAGTGTTGCGATGGCCTCCATTTGCTGCTGGTGAGCTGCCATGCTCTTTTGGTGAGCCTGTTGGTGAGCTGCAAGGCTCTCTCGGTGAGCTGCCATGCTCTTTTGGTGAGCTGCAAGGCTCTCTCGGTGAGCCTGTTGTTGAGCTGCAATGCTCTGTTGTTGAATTGCATTTGCTATAATCAGCTGTTTCAGCATCTCCTCCATTTTGGGTTTACTTTAACTGCCCGCGGCACTCCACCATGAGTGAGGGATTAACTCGGTAACGGGTGTGTGTGACCCTCTGGATGGGTTCACTACACGCTGAACTGTACAAAAAGGCACTCGAGGATGACTGAAAACAAATGATATGGTTTATTTTTCCATATTGCTGGATACACGTGCAAGCATCAAAACAGCATAAACAAAACATAAAATAAACCCTTGCCACTTGGGGCGTCTACCTTCCCAACACAGGAACCTACCTATGGAGTCTGGCAAAGCCTACTGCTGGGCAGACACTGCTGGTCCTACAGCAGAAAACAACACAAAAGTCTCTTTGATATTTCTCACACAGAAATATCCATCAGCACCTCACCTCTTCAGAAGCGCTTTTGACTGCTCCTTCACTCACACAGCCTTCAGGATGCAGCAATCAGTCATTATCCTTATGGCCCATACACACGATCCGAATATCGGCCGACGGATCGTACGACTTTTTTCGCTTAATAATCGCGAGTAAAATAAAATAGGTTTTTAAACTCACGAAAATTCTCGTACGATAGAAAAAAACGATCGGAAGTGATGTCACGTGTTGTAATGTATTTGTATTGTATTGTCGGACGACGGCTGTACTGACTAAACGAAAATCGGACAATTGGACATCGGACGAGAAAAATTTTCGCGCTTGTCCGATCGAATTTAATCGGATGAACGGTCGTGATCGGCTGTCGAAAGTAGTGTACACACGATCCGAAAATCGTACGATCCATCATCGCACGATCGTTTTCGTCCGATATTCGGATCGTGTGTACGGGCCATTAGGCTTTATTTATAGGGGGCTTTAATTGCTTCATTTTGAACAGCTGAAGGCTTCTAACTCCCCAAACCTCTCTGGCCATTTCTACAGCCGACGCCCAATAGTAATTGGTGTATTGTCTACACAAGGCAGAAAAACATCTCCCATCTGGGACAACACACACAGATTTACCTGACTTCCTGTCACAGAGTACACACATCAGCATATCGCTTTAAAGGCACAAATAATTATCCCTATTAGCAGGAAAGTTAAAGGATGAAGTAACAGTGACAATGGCAGAGATCAAACCATATCAACTATAATATGACAAGCGAGGGGAAACTAGACTGGGTTAAAGAACAGGGGGGAATGCTCGAACCAGGGAGACCATTTGTTGTTATAAATATGAGAAGTGTTTTGTAGGGTATGGAAGATTTTTTCCATTAAGCTAACCTTTTTTCAACATTTGTTGGTTTCAAGTAAAAAAAATAATAATTCTGCTAGAAAATTACTTGGAACCCCCAAACATTATGGCCCGGATTCACATACATCGGCGCATATTTATGCCGCCGTAGCGTATCTTCTTTACGCTACGCCGGCGCAACACAGAGAGGGAAGCATGGAATTCACAAAGCAAATGCTCCCAACGTTGCGCTGGCGTAGCGTATAGTTGTAGGCCTAAGTCAACGTAAGTCAAAGTAGATGGAAGTGGGCTGGAAGTGGGCGTGATACATTTAAATGAAGCGTGACCCCATGCAAATGATGGGCTGAGCTTCAGGCAAGTACTTAAAATGAACTGCGCAAGCGTCATACCTTGGATGCATCCCAGTACGCATGCTCACAACCACGTCGAAACAACTGGCTAACATACGTCGAATCACTGCCTACGACGTGAACGTAACCTACGCCCAGCCCTATTCACGTACAACGTAAACTACGTCATATTAGACGGCGTTCGTTCCCTGGTCCATACCTTTGCATGAGTTGCGCCTCCAATATGGGGAATAACTTTACGCCGGACGTAAACCTTACGCAAATCGCTTAAAACATGCGCCGGGCGCAAGTACGTTCGTGAATCGGCGTATCTCCCTCATTTGAATATTTGCATAGAAAATCAATGGGAGTGCCAAATGCGTCCAGCGTAACTATGCACCCAATATACGCTGGCGTAGGCAAGTTAAGTCGGTCGGATGAAGTCAATTTTTAGGGGTATCTTAGTTTTGTGGGCACGGCGCACAGATACAACGGCACATATTTACGCGGCGTATCTTGAGATACGTCGGCGTAAGTACTTTGTGAATCCGGGCCTATATATGGAATTGGCTGGAGACTAGTGAATTGGACTTTAAAGGCACACAGTACATATAGTATGAAAACTACATGGGTTTATTATTATCGGAATGTCATAAAATCAGTTATGAACATAAAATCAAAAAGAAGAAATTAAGTAAATAGCTGGTCCACATAGGTTGTCACAATGATTTAACAGTTCTACCAAAAAAAAAAAGCATAAAAATATAGAGTGTGATTGTAAAGTTGGCTGTATAGTGTGTAACCGAGTGATGGTCCAGACTCCAGAGGAACAGGAGGGCTTGCTCTACATGTTGCGTGATATGAATAGCGCTTCCTCAGGAGCATAGACATTTCAATAACAGGTAGAACCGCGTTGGGGGTAGACAACAGTCGGTCTTTTTTAGCCTAACATTAGCTGTAGTTCAAATGAGTACTAATCCAGCCATTTAGGGGGATAATAACGTTAAATCGAAAACAATGTTGCATTGAATGGTGGGGCAATCAGTTGCTGGTAAGCAAAGGGAAGAAACCCTATTCCAGGGGTATATACACGGATTATCAGGCTGTATGCTAAGTAGAGTGGGCCGGACACCTGTGAGCAGGGGGGTAAACCTGACTCACCAGTAGCTAGCTTGAAGGTCTTCAGTCCAGATGAATGGAGATAATTACAGGCAATAGCACTAGAAAAGTCCTTAGAGCCCAGAGCCTAGCTGTACACCCGTGTAATTTCCCCCTGGTTTGTGGAGGACGCCAATACGGACCTATATATGTATTTATTCATGTATTTTTTAGTAGAGACCCTAGAGAATAAAATGGTAGTTGTTGCAATATTTTATGTCACACTGTATTTCCGCATCAGTTATTCAAATGCATTTTTTTGGGAAAAAATTACACTTTAACCACTTCAGGTCCGCGCTATTAACAAAATACGTGAACAGCGCGGACCTGAGGCGCCGGGGTCACGTCTTTGGACGTGATTTGCTTGTAATTCCCCACGCGCGGCGGGGAAAAACAGTTCCGACGCATCACCGAGGATCCGATGCGTGTACCCGGCGGCCGCGATGTCCGTCAGGTACACGCGATCGTCGGTGAGAGAGCAGGGACGTGGAGCTCTGAGTGTAAACACAGAGCTTCACGTCCTGTCAGTGAGGTGACAGATGCTGTTTCTCTTGTACATAGGGAGACAGCATCGGTCACCTCCCCCAGTCACCCCCCTCCCCCCATACAGTTAGAACACACCCAGGCAATACATTTAACCCCTTCCTCACCCCCTAGTGTTAACCCCTTCAATGCCAGTCACATTTATACAGTAATTAGTGCGTTTTTATAGCACTGGTCGCTGTATAAATGTGAATGGCGCCAAAAATGTGTCAAAAGTGTCCGATGTGTCCGTCGCAATATCGCAGTCCCAATAAAAATCGCAGATCGCCGCCATTACAAAAATCATAATTATGTCCCCTATTTTGTAGGTGCTATAACTTTTGCGCAAAGCAGTCACTTATTGTGATTTTTTTTTTTTTTTTTACAAAAATACGTAGAAGAATACGTATCGGCCTTAACTGAGAAAAAAAAATATATAAAAAAATAAATAAATGGGATATTTATTATAGCAACAAGTAAAAAATATATATATATTTTTAAATTGTCGCTCTTTTTTTCATTATAACGCAAAAAATAAAAACCGCACGGGCGATCAAATACCACCAAAAGAAAGCTCTATTTGTGGGGAAAAAAGGGACGCCAATTTTGTTTGGGTGCCACGTCGCACGACCGCGCAATTGTCAGTTAAAGCGACGCAGTGCCGGAAGCTGAAATTTCGCCTGGGCACGAAGGGGGTTTATGTGCCCAGTAAGCAAGTGGTTAAAGAATTAAAAAGAAACTAACCAGTAAATAATCCCCCTGCCTGCAAGAGCCTAGGGAAAGTCACAGGTCTGAGGCTCGATGATGGGTTTTATGATAAAAGGTAAAGCTGTGTGGAATTTTTAGACATTAGTGAATCTACATTTCCACCAGTGACTACTTTGGAGCCAATTCGAGCCTCAGGATCTAATCATGTTCTTTGAAAATATAATTAATTATAACTATATATTAATATAAATATATTTGAATAATTGATAAAACCCCATTGAAATCAATGTGTCCGGCGCACTGCATGTAGATTAGAGGCCGGGCACATAGATTAGGTGGGCCCCTGCGCCCCTTATGGACGGGCTGCTACTGATTTCCACTACAATAAAGTTGGTTGGGAGATTTAAGATGTCAGATCTGTAAGAAAGATAGACCAATCCACAGTCACTGGTGTCTGAAGTACCCATGCAAATGTATTGGGTGGGGGTGGGGGGGGGGTTCTTTTTGACCCCCACTCTACAACCTGACAGCTTATCATGTACAGTAGTCAGACAGAATTATCTTGTTTCTATATAAAGATTCTCCAGACCTCTGACACTTCAATGAGATGGGGGAGGGGGGCCACCAA